>VXAL01008573.1:0-54154 GCA_013399475.1 Chauna torquata
TTGTGTTTCTATGATTCTATGTGGTGTAAGTCTTTAGGTAATATGGTGATGAGTGTAATACAATGATCTACAGGCTCTATTAAGCAAGCGTCGTCTTGTGTGATGTGATCTAACAATCTCTATAAATGTATCAGTACTTTTAAATGTATCAGATTTGTTTTCATTGAATATCGAATGAAGAAAAAAGAGCATTTCAAGTAAAATTACTTGCTAATAAAAAAAAACACCATTAATGAGTTTTATGATAAGCGTAATGATAATAATGACAAAAGGATAAGAGGTGCTATGAAAAAATGAAGTCAGGGTGAATGAGAGGTGGGGATGAGAACCTAGTTAAACTGGAGTCTTCACTGAATACTTGTGGCAGCAGTTAAATGACAGAAAAGTGGAGTGTGTCTATCACATTGGAGACCAAAGTAGTGGAGCGTGTCTGTCAAAATAAAGATATATCCATGATGGGTTGTTTAATATTACTTTAAGAGGTGTTGTGAGGGAGGAGATTACTTGAATATTGCTAAAGATGTCTGACTCCTTTAATCAGAGAATGCACTAAGAAAAAATCTGTAGTGTGAGGTGATAATGCTGAGGTGGGTACTACTGAGAAAAATAGAATATGCTAAATATTGTAAACTAGTGTATAGAATGAGAAGCATGAGAACTTGGCATTTTAGCATGCTAAATAAGCCTTTGTTACACTTGAAACATGTAGAAATTAAAGAATATGTAATGTAAATTAGAAGACACCTTTTTCTTCTGTGATTTTCTGTGCTTATATTGTACTGGGAAAAGTAGATGAAATGAAACTGCTTAGATGGAAAAAATCATCCCATCCATAGAGAAATAGAAACCAGTGCAAATCGTTTTTTTGAAATATCTTCATCTGAGTATCAAACCACACCTATACAAGGTGACATTCACTTATTTATCATTTAACTTTCTAAAATTGGAACCAAGGGCATTTTCAGTTCTTTCCTGTGTACTTCCCAGACAAAATGTGGGAGTATTTAAATGAGTAGCTGGTGTGGATTGATGCTGTAGCCATTATGGGGAGCCAAAAATCAGGCATTCCTTGATCTTTGATCCATTTCTTAGGTTTCTTATCAGGCATTATATGGTCAAGTGCCCTAGATGACGTAACTCTTCAGGAAATTGCTGATAAAAATGTAAAGCTATACAGTTTTTCATGTTTAAAAATATACATATTACTTGTATACTTTACTCCTGGGATATTGAAATCTCCTTAAAAAATAGAGGGACCTTTTGCCAGCTTGGGGGAAAAAAATATCCAGTACTAAAATAAAAACAAAAGGCCGATGAGTATATACAACACGTAAAGGATCACTTCTGTTTTACTTTTTAGTGTTTTAAATGCAGATTTGCACTGCAACAGTTAGCTGCAGAAGAAGCTTGTGGAATCTACTGATCTTTATTATATAATGCATACTGGTAGCAATGCATTGACTATCAAGCCCTGAAGAAATGAAAAGATTAGCATGAAGGGGAACAGAATGTAATTACGTGCTTAGACTTCACTGCAATTGGTGTTGCTCATAACAAAATACAAACTCCATTTCACTTTTTTGTTCTATTTTTTCTTACTAGTAAGCTCAGTGTACAATAGTTTTGATTTTAAAAAAAGTTTGTCTTGGTCCATGATTCTTACTCTTGAATTTTGAATTAAAAAAACTGATATATTCAGTTGTGACTGGAGAGCAAGTTAAACAACTGCAGCAAACAGATTTGAGAAATCTGTAAAGCTTATTTTTTCTACAGTTCTTGTAGGAAGAGTGTATGTGCATGTATGCTTTCATTGTCTCTTGATATATACTTTTCTTCAGGGTGAAAATTTAACTCTACAGCTTCAGAAAAATTCTTGTTGTTAATGAGGAAATGATAAAGTTTTTGTGTGCTATGAAATAATGATCAGAAAAACTTGGACAAAATGCACCTACTAAACTCTAGAGGCAAACTTCTGGGTCTCTAATATATGTTAATACAGTGATCAGTATTATTAATTGTTAATGGCAGCATAGACAATAAGTATTTTTGTTACAAGTGATCTTTTTCCATTAGGATGAGTCAGGATGATTTGTTCTGCACTAATATTAGAAACACCATTTCCGGTTTTAGTGTAAAATCATGACTGTTTTATAGTTTCAAAGGAGTCAAAAGTGACAAGCTATTCAAAATGTTTTTGAAGCATTAACTATTTTTAAGTTCAGATTTAGAAGATGGAGTTGTGCCCTCTAACATTTTCTTTTTATGTGAAGTATCTGACTTATTACTAAATATGTCAAACAGTTTGGAAGGGCTTATACTGACAGATAATAAAAGATATTTGTAAACCAAAGATGGGAGGGAAAGCTTTTAAAAAAGGAGACAAAATAGTAAAGATGAATTAAAATGCAGATGTCAAAGTGGGAATTAAAAGGAGCGTGATAATCTACAACTTGCTTAGAAGTCTAGATGAAACAAGTATGCCAACCTCAGACTAAGACCTACCTTATTAATTTTCCATGTGGTTTGTATATCTCGGCAATGAATGCCCTTTTTGATTGTGAAAATTTTGCAGACTGACTTCATCTTTCTTTTTGGGACTAAACAGTATGGAGTTCTCAAGGAATTGTCAATATTCCTTGCAGATAGTTGACTATTTCTTTGCAGTTGAAGTTGACACCCAAGCCAATGTAGTTATTGATATGCTCCAAAATCTCCTTATACAAGAAGGCAGCATATTCTAGAACAAGAATAAACACAAGAAGCCAACACTTCACTGTATTTTGAAAAAATCTCTACTAGAAAGTCTGAGGAATATTTTTGATTCACAAACATTCATGAATTTATTCTTTACTCTTATCTTCAAATGTACAAATACTCCTGAATTATTTTTCCTCACACTTAAAAGGAAGCCAGAGAAGAGTTTGCATGTAAGTTTAACGTTTCAATGTATGTTTGAATGCAAATGTTCATTATTTAAACATTTTCTTAAATTCTTTAATATTAGTAAATTTTCCTTTCAGAGGGTAATCGTGCCCTTTATCTTTCATAGTGTGTTCAAAATATTGGTAGTAGTTGTAGAAACTATGCCAAGACTGAATGCTTCTGCACAGATAACAAAGACCTGAAAAATGCAAATACTGAATAAATGATAGCTTACAATTCTTTCACTAAATTTGACTCTGACCTTATTTAAAAAAAAAGTTAATATCAATCTTCATGGGGTAGGGGAGAAAGGGGTATGTGCAGTAGTGGATTCTGTACTATCAGGCTCCTCTTCATTATGTTGTAAGGAAGGCAAAGCACAGCTGAATGTTAACTCTTCTGTAGCAACTATATGAACTTCAATGGACTGAACAAACAGCCTTTTGCCAGCCTGATAGAAATAAACGATTAAGGGGTGTTGTAACCAAGAGGAGGTATATGTTATTGCAGTTCAGTGAAAATGTTCTTTCCAATTCCCCTTCTGTTTCCTGTCACTTAGAAAGACACTTGCCCCAGGGCAGGGGGTCAGAGGGTGGTCTGGGGTGGCTGATACCGCGTGCCCTGGCTATACTAGCTACCTGGCCCAGCAGAAGCAGCTAGTGTTGTTTTGGCTACTTAATTCTTGTGATGCAAGTGCGAAGTAGGTCTGCAATCCCAGCTTGGCAGCATGAGCCATAACCACCACTGTGACAATATAAGGAAGTTTAATTCTCTCAGATCAAAAATTCAGTGTCACAAATTGGAAAGCGAAGGTTTATAGCTGATCTGTCAAATTGGAGGCAGTACTCTGGCTAGGTAATATGTAACCTTGTAACTGCATTCCAAAAAATGAGGAAGAGAGGGGAGAGGCAATGCACTCGAACACTGTGCAAAAATTAAAACATATGTTGAAGCAAAGAATTATTATGCATGTGGAAATGAGCAGAAAGTGCCGTTAAATTATAGCCCAATGTTATCAAAAGGGAAACAGCAAATACACTGGTGGTTTTGTAACTGCATTCAGAGACATGGGAAACAATTGTATGATTTAAGAACTTGATATGGTTCCCTACAGGAAATTCTTCTTGAAAATGAAGATAATAGGGATTAATATGAAGTGAATAAAGATATGGTTGAACAGAAAGCTACAACAGATCACATTAAAAGCTTGAGAGAAATCAGTAGCGATATTCTTAAATACTGAATTTTGAGACTCAGAATATTAATTAGTGACCTGAAATCAATGGACAAAACATGTTGGAAATATTTATAGTGCTAAGGAGGAACTAATCATCTCATATTGTGACTTTGTCAACAGACTAATAGGAACTGGAATGAAGCTAATCAAAGGATAATGTTCAGCTGCTAATATGATGGAGCTGTGAAAAAAACTAATGTGGTTTTAGAGGACATCAGGCAAGGCATTTGTGTTGGAGTTAGGGAAGTGTTAGTACTGTAGCTTGAGGCTATGCAGGATCTGATTTAACTACTGTGTGTTACAGCCTGGCTAAAATTTTCCAAGATAAATCAATCCAAACAGGCTACTAGTTCATGGGAATAGAACAAATATAAAATCAAAGAAGCTGACTAACTTGTCTTGGGTTAATAAAATGGAGATGGCTTTGCAAGCCAGCTAAAAATGCATACCATATAGCTAACTCTTCTCTCCTTTTGTGAAGGAAGACTAGTGCCACAAGAGTAAATACTCTAAAAACTATTCTTCATACTGTTTAGAAGTCTTCTGGACTTTCATATAGTCAAACAGTCTTTCTGGTGGGACTGGAGGCAGAGTACAAGTTGTGTATAGAAGGAGCTAGGTAAATTCATGGAAAGAACAGAATAGGTGAACTTCTGGAGAAAAATAGATTTAAATATACTTCCCAATATCTTCAAAATTGTGAAAGGATCAGGAAGCACTTGCACTATATAATTCTATGATTATCTTCTGCCTTACAGGAATCAAGAACCACTATCTTTTGATGCGTGACACATATGGTTCCTCAATGATTATTTTTACCATGTCTTCTCTGAAAACTGGGGTTGAATGGCTGCCGGTGACCACGGGGCTAGGTTTGAAGACTCAGGTGGTTTGTACTGTCCTTGTTTTGCCATTGCTAACCTGTCAAATTCCAGTTTACATTCCCTTGGCTGCAGAGGTAAAGATGTAGCTCCAAAACAGAATTTTCAATAGTAACAATGATTCTCTTGGGAGCTACTTAAGTATCTAAGTCACTTTTGAAACTGCAACTCATATTCCTTAGACTTTGTATAGGATTTTCAAGTCTTTCTGTTTCAAGTCTGTGATTACCTTGGAGGCTGTTATCACTGAATGGGAGTCAGCTAGGTCAGCTAAGCTTATACAAAATGCCTTGGGCAGTTTTCAGTAAATATGAGAAGATTCAAAGTAGTTAGGCTTGTTTTGATTCTCTCTCCCAAGCTATTCAGTCACATGTTCCTGAAAGCTTTTTCCTTCCTCATGCAGATGAACTAACCCTAATGTCAGCACATACTATCTTATTTTTCTTGCTTTATTACTTTATTACCTTCTCTTCCTGATTAGGTCTTTGAAAAACATTCAGTTCAGTTCACTAGCATTGATGAAGAGGGGTCACACAGTCTATTTGCAGGAGTCTTTTTGCTTCCTGAAATGTCTACCTTTTTTCTTCATTTTCTGAAGACTTAGATGTCTTTAGAATTCATCTTGTGTTTACTTTATTAAACAAAGATCTCAGGTAGACTGAAGTTCTTAAACTGTGCATCTTATTGCTTGGGTTTGCTTGTGTCCAAGACATCTCTTTTCTTGTAAGATGAGGTGATTTAACTCACTTATGAGAGCAAAAAAGGGAGCAATAGAGGGTGACTTCTTGATTAGAGCATACCCTCAACTGTTGGCTCAATTTGCTTCTGTAATTCATTTTTAATATCCCCTTCTATAGAATCACTCATACACTAATATTCTGCTGAATGAGACTGTAGGAATCTGGCCGTATCTTTTTGCAGTGTAGGAACTGTGCCTGCAGTCAAAGGGATGCTCATCAAAACTAAAGAGGCCATAATATAGGGATGAAAGTGAGGGTTTTTAACCAGAGTTCAGAGAGTCTATGTGGTACTGAGGTGGTGATGAAAATGCGTTACCTTCATTTTCACTCTTGAACTTCCAGAGTTTTATTATCGTAATTCTTGAGGTTGGTATTTAAAAAGGGTGTTTGGGGAGGAAGGAATAAAAGTGACTAGATGTGGCAGTTGTTCTAAGGATTTTGGTATGTACAAATACGTTCATCTGAAACCACCATCACCTAAGACCTCACCTAACCTTCAAAACTAGTTGAAGAAAACTAGACTTGACAGGTCTTTGACCATACTGTTTTGAAAAACTGTGATTTTTCCATGTTAAACAATGTGTATGTGTCTGACTATTCTAGTGCAACTGAATGCATGAGTTAACTTATCAGAAATCTCTTCCTTGACAAAAGTTATAATTTAATCACCTATTGTGATTAAGTCTGAAATCGTAGAACTCCAGCCAAGAGACTTGTTAGAATCATTCTTTTCTCTTGGTAACAAGCAGTTAATTTTTTGGAGAGATAAAGCAATGTTTACCCTTTTCTTTAGACAAGGCCTGGTATGTTTGTGGAGTTATGGAATAATATTACATTCAGTTAAATAGTTCAGTCCTTTCTCTGAACAGGAACCTTCTGGTGGGGAAACTGTTGTACTGTTTGTTACATACTTTGACTTGCAGAAGGATTTTGACAGTAGGATTTGGCAGGATTTGGTAGGATTTTGGCAGAAGGATTTTTGGCAGCTAGGATGATGAACTGAGAAAAAGGGACAAAAAAGACAATTGCTGGCTTTGCAATAGATCTTTCAGCACAATGGCTATGGGATGGGGGGAATATGGAAAATTGCTTTTTCCTACATGTTGGGACTTGTGAGAACATCACTGAAATGCCAGGCCTGTCTCTGACATTTACTTCTGGCTAGTGGTGTGCTGTCCATAGAGGGGGAACTGCAACCAGTGATACAATGAGCTGAGCCACAGAATTGCATGGATCTTTCATGTTCCCCCCAAAATGCAGATATACATACTCTAGGCCTTCCTGTTACTAAAAGATAAAGCCAGATGGTGTATGTTTTACATATGCAAGAAAAAGTTTTCTCTTGGGGTAAATTGCTCTCTGATAATTCCAATTTCCTTTCTGTTCAGCAGCAAGCATATCCTATCATGAAGCGAGTCAGACACCTAGTGTCCAGTTCAAATTAATTCATTGAGTAAATCTATAATTCATGGGCTAAGCAGGCTCACAGTTGCTGCTTGGCACTGAGGAAATACTGCACATCTGAAAGATTTTACGCGAATTTTTAAAGTAATAAAAGTGAATTCTGGTTATCTGATAGTAAATGCAAATCAGCCTTGCAAAAATACTGATTTATAATAAAAAGTTTCATGACTGTTAGTGTGTTGAGTAACACTGTAATTGTAAGGAGAAAGTATTGCATTTTATTAAGTGTGATATCTTTTAAATAAGCAAAAATGGAAGGCTTGAGAATTTTGCTTAATTTCCTGTTGCTTAGGGAGTACTTAGTATGTTATACTTCTACGTGTCAAATTTCTTAACAGGCTATCTTCCTAGAATTTTTTAATTGAGGCAGCTGTTTTCTCATACAAGTAGAGCATTTTGTGTACAATTTCATGTTCTTGAAACCAATTCAATATATGATTGTATGGGTCTTTAAAAGTATCAAAAAAAAAAGATACTTCCTTACAATTCTTATGTTTATATTATAAATGAGATTATAGAAAAAATATTCCTGATCCCCTGCTTTGCTTATGGGGAGATCATTACTTAAATACAAAGAAAATTTCTGCATAGAATCTCAGAAAATTCAGGTGAATTGTGTTGATATTATGATACTACTTTTAATGAAAGAAAAGGGCTTCATTTAAAAATTGACTTCATTCTGTTTCATTTGATTGGTGTGGATTTCTTTACATTAGTCAGACCTTTAGACTTTGGAGGTGCACTTGTACTTCAAAAAAGAAAATCTGGTTACCAAGTACCTTAAAAGGCTTGATTAAGGTTTACACATCCTGTGTAATTTCACTCTTTCATTCATGTCAATATTAAGGATCCTTCAAACTCAAAAATGCTGAGAACTTAATGATGACTAATTAAAACTGTTTAAACTTTGAAGCATGTACACAATGCAGGTTGGGTTGAATCCTTCAGCCAGTATTGCAATTAATGTTATGTGACATTCATCCCCTCATAAAGCTCAAACAAATTTTATTGATTATATGACTATTTCTTATTAATTTTGCCTTGAGATTAAGGAAAGGTCATGCAGACAAAAGATGTGTTGAGACATAGTTTCACTAAGAAACGGGGTCGGGAAAAGATCTCATCATTGCATGATGACAATGTCATGATGCATGACCTGCATCACTGTGTGATATACGAGATCGAGTCACCATGAACAGAATGAGTATTATAAGCTGGAAATAGGAAATTAACACAGAGAAAAAAACAGATCTTTGGAGTCCAAAAAGTCAGTCATCTTAAACAGTAGAATCTGAATCTGGTGAAGTTTTAAAAACACATGGATTACGGGAGAATAGAATAGCTCAGTTGGAAGGGACCTTCAAAGATCACCTAGTCCAACTGTCTGAGCACTTCAAGGCTAACCAAATGTTTAAGCATATTAGTGGCATTATCCAAATGCCCCTCTAACTCTGACAGGCATGGGGCATCAACCTCCTCACTGGGGAAACCTGAACCCTAAGAGAACATCTGTTGCCCAAATCTTTTAAAATGTCAGACTGAATTTGATGGAAAACTTGCAGTTCATGAAAAAGCCAAATTGTTTGTCCTTAAAGCGCTTGTCAGGTTTGTATATATGAGTAAATGGGAATCAGGATGATGGATTTGACCCTTCTATCCTGAAATTTCCTTGAAATACAAACATGTAGAACTCTTCCTTGTTAAATTTAATTGAGTCTGAGTTTTGCTGTCAGTGCGATTTGAAATGTGACAGATGAGTCTTGCAGAACCTGCCCTGCCTCCGTGTTTGTCTGCAAGAAAAAGAATTGCTATAGACTGATTAAACCACTAGGGAGGCTGAGTTGGATTAACACACCCTTTACAGTCTGACACTACTATGGGTGAGATTTGAGGTATCATAGTTCTCTTTAAACTCCAAGGCATTTCATTGCACGCATTGATATCTTTGGTATTTAATTTTCCAATTTACCTCTAAAATTATTTAGCTGAAGTTAATAAAAATAATACATGGAATTGAAACTTGTTTTTTACTAGAACCTATATAAAAGTAGCCTCATTACTAGAAAGAGACACAGGTATAAGTCTTTAAGGACTTTGTCAAGCTTTGTAGAAGAAATTTGAGAAATAACTGCCTTGTAACTAGGGCACATTTTGGTTTTGGACTTGGCCACTGGTTTCCTCAGTGATCTTTGTTTTGATCTTGGTTTCATTTTTCTGTGAGGGCAATTAGATTACAATGCTTTACATGCACCTGGAGAAAGCTATTGTAACATGCCATAAGCTTCAAAAATCATGTTGTTAGATGGTTAGGAAATGACTGGAAGAGAACTGTCTTTCTTAACTGGGCAAGACCCTTTGCCTTTCTTATTGGTCTTCTAGCCTTCACTTTAGGCTACAAGCAACATGTTGGTAGAAACAGCACATTGCTTTAGCCACATCAAGATTTTGTAATGTTAGCAACTGCAAAAGGACTTCACACCTGACAAAGCAAAAGCTTTGCAGTGCATTAGGGAAACTCCTGTCTAAATAAATATCTGATACCGCAGTAAATTCATGTATATATAAGGGCAGAGTTTGATTATGGGCCTCCTTTCTTATGTTCCTGTTTCTGGAAAATATTTTAGGTAATCCTGAAAAGTAGTTACTAGAAAAATATCATTGATGCAAAACAGGTGGTCCTGTGCATAGATTTAGCTTTCAAATGTCAGCAGGTCTTTATTAGTGGTCTCCTCTTGTCTTTTTGGGGAAAACATAAATTAATGGTATGTGTTTCTTCCAAATATGGTTTTTTATTGGTAATATTATGATGTCAAGTACCTGATGCTGTATGTCACTTACTAACAAACACAGATGATGAATTTTGCTGACTGCATTCAGCACACTAAAAATAAAAATTAAACAATTTGAAACGTATTAATTTTACCAGGGAACAAAAAAGTATCAGCAGTTGTCTCAAGCTAAAATCTTTTTTAAAGACTCAGCAATATAAGTTATTTTCTTTCCACTTGAGTGACAGAGCATGTTCTGGATGCATTTTGTATCTGTGTTAGCAAGATATATTAGGAAGTTAGATTGGCTTAAATTATATTTAAATAATCCTACAACAAAGAAGTGTAAAGATAAAATAGCCTTGAGATTTTTGGACTGCGGCTCATTAAGTGTGTGGAAATGGAATTTCCGACTTATTTCCTTATTATAATTGGTAAAGTTAGGTGGTGACAGTGTGTGTTGTCTGGTTACTAAATTGTTTTGTTTTTCCCCAGAGAGAATGATTTTTACTATGTCCTATTTTAGGATAGGACTTTACTGAATCCTGCAAGTAATGTTTTAAAAAAAAAAAAAAATTGCAGTAAATTTTGAAGGGAATTTTAAGTCATTATAGGACAGTTAATTTGAAATTATATATTTTCTCCCAACAACTCTAAATAAGAAAATGAAAAGTATACAACTATGCTTTTAAGATGGATTATTCAATATTGCCGGGAAAGTTATTTGTAAAATATTCAAATGTGTTAATTCATCAGCAGAAAGTAGTGGGAATTGCCTCACTTTACTACTGGCTCAAAAATGATAAAGATTATATAGTAAAATAATGAAATTCAAGTTGTGCCTGAATTGATTTAGCTAACAGTCTAAGGTTGCTTATGGAAGACAGATGGCATTTTCTTGCCTACCTCTTGGTATAATATAAATAACCACTTCTGTGGAAAATTAAATGGGTAACTCTTCAATTAATACAAAATATCACGAAAAAAATTTACTATATTAGTATAAATATTTTTCACTATTTAAAAGCTATTCTGGTTCATTACAGCATAATGTCTTTATGGTTTCTGTTTCTATTAGGCAAAACTGCATTGTTTTTCTTGAGTACAAATCAAATTCCTTCTCTGTGTTGAAGCTGTCTTTGGTACAGATTTTTCCTCTTGCTTACAGAACAACACCAATATTTTTGAAATCATAGATGTTCAGGTGTGGCCTAAGAAGGAGAGCCACTGAGCGAAGACATTCTGGGTCAGCTGCTTTTTCTCTTGTTTGAAGAGAAATTCACTCTTGTCCTTGGTGTGGTGGGTCGTTATTGTCTGTGACCAAAAACCTTAATAAGGATTGTAGATATCTACAGCAGAAATAAGGTCTTTTCTTTCTTATACTTCATCTGTTCAGGTTTTTTTGGTAGGAATTCAGAAATACTTCTATTTTTTTCTCTCCCCTTCTCACAGTTCCAGGCTGTGTCAACAAACATTTGGAAATGAGACAAATTGATGGAATTTATCAACAAATGAATGTCTTACTGTTTCTTTCCCACTTGGTTTCTTCCTTTCTGAAAACATGCAGCCAGATCCAATACTTTGCTTGTGGTCCGCTGAAGCCTGTGCTCTTTTGTCCATTTACCTTAATCAAGTTTGTGACTTCACTACTAAGGCCTTGCAAATCCCTGTTGGAGTAGGGTTGGCTTGCTGAAAAATATAGTCAGTTATGCTAAAAACAATTACATAGAGATGAGACACCCAACACCTGTGATGAATATGTATTTGAACGAAGATAGAGCACTTCTAAGTAGATGCCACAACAGTCTGTGGACTACTTCTCATCTTATTAACCACTGGAGCATTTCCACCTTGCAATATGAGCAGTTACTAATTGAATTACAGCAGAAAAGAACAAATTTAATTCCGTGTTAATTCAGCCTTGTTCTAGGAAGGTGATCTCTTGTTTCTGTTTTGAACATCTTGTTTATCTATAGTTCAAATGGGTATGACGAGGCTGAAATTACCACATTCATTCCCCACTGACATTATAATACAGCAGTCGCTGCGAATAGGCACAGCTGTGTCCAAGCTGAGGAGGTCAGTAAGCTTGGGTCTTATATTACATGAATACCTAAATGCTGAACTGTCGGACAATGGGAAAATTGAATCACTGCTTCTTACTCACAGTATAAGCATTCACTTCAATTAAAAAGCAAACAAAATCCTGAAAAGGAGAGATTCTACTTTTTATTACAAATGAGAAAATTGCTTGATATCAAATTATCTCATTTTGACTTTGAAAAAATATTCATAATTTGGATCCGTGTGACTTGTTTTGTATCACAAAAGCTGAATGTTTTGATATTTAAATTTCTAATATCTCTGAAATATTGCCAGTGGTATAAACAGTGCTTTCACATACATTTCACAATACCCAAATTTTGATGCTTTGATGTATAAAGCATGAGGCCACTGAAAATAATTTTAAAATGTCCTTGAAAGTCTAATGCCTGGATTTATTTTAAACAAAAAAACTTTATAAGAGTGAAATTGTTTAGACAGTTTGGAGGAACAGCAGGTTCTTGTGCTTTTGATCACTCAGCTACGTGCCTGTATAAGTGTCTTAAGGCACTTCATTTAGGTTCTGAAAATGGTTTGTTCCTATGATATTTGCAAAGACTTCGTTCTAATATCTTGCCAAAAGGGACACTTAGAGTAAGGAGGAGGAAGAAAACCTCTAAACTTCTTAACAAATAAAAAGGTATTGAGACAAAATAGTTGAGGTTTCCAGCTTCACCATCTACTGTTGATGCTGTTGAGAGAGGAGCAAGGACACAGGCAAGGCAGAGGTGCTGAATCAAGCAGGGCTTCAGCTGTTTGCAGACTGGCTCAGCTCTGCATGGTCAAAACAGGTGCAGTGTTAGGCCCTGCACCTCTGTTTTGCTTTAGCATCAGGGAAGTGTCTATAGGTATCTGCTGCCTTTCAGATCCTCAACTGGCTGCAGGAAAGAAGTGTATCATTTATCACCACTAGGAAACTGCTTTCAGTAGGCAGAGAAATTTAAAAAAAAAAAAAAAATTGTTCACAATACGTTGTCATCTTCTAGTAACTTATAGGATGATCCTTACCAGTCAACGGAGTTAACCGGTATTTCAGGGTTTTCACAGACACTCAGTAATGCATAAACAGGGTAAAACAGTTTGCGGATTATCTAAATTGCTGAAAGAGTAACCATTATTATCATATGCATAAATGTACAAAATCAAGGAAAAAAGCTTATTCAAATGAAAAATAGTGCTAAAGACTTGATATGCCTTAGACTGATTTACATATTCAGAGTTATATACTAATTTTGTGGGAAACTTAATGGCAACAGTAGTACCGAGATGCTTCATTTTTACACTAAACCACATTGAGATTAATCTCTTTGGAGAAACCTAAAACCTTCAGATAAGGATTTGTACAGGAGGTAAAATTGCATGCATATTCTGGAAAGGTTACAGGTATCCAGCTAAACACAGTATCAAGTTGTAAGGATACCCAAAGTTGGAAAAACCGTTCTCCCTCTCTGCATTCATGATGCACTGTAATTAGAGGATTTTTTGCTTTCTTTAGAAGTCTTTATACACTGAACTTCTGAGTAACAACTATGTAAAATACCATTTTTTACATATTCAGCAATAGGGAAGTACAGCTTAAGCTCTGGATTTTGTGCTATATTAAGTCCGTTACCTCCTGTGAAATTTGTCCTTTAAGAGCCAGTGTTTTCATCTGGGGGAAGTTTCTTAAAAAAAAATTACACATTTCAGCCATCAATAATGGCGTAACTAGACTTCACATATTTAAAAGAGGAACTGCAATAGGGTTCTATTGAAATGATGCAATACAACTCCTGGTTTTGCTAACTTTTCCTTTGTCTTTCCTGGTGTAAGTTGTTCTGAATTTGCATTCCAAACTATGTAACATTTGCTTGCTTGTTTTCACTGTTGTTATATAACCATTTCTACAGTTTTGGTAAGTGCTGTGATTCTTTCGCCAAGCTTTTTCCCACCCCTGGTGTGCATTAATGGAAGTGAAATGAAAGAACTGTCTCAAATTATTTCTGGCCTCCTTGAAAGCCTTCCCCGTGACTGATGTTTTTTTCAGTCCTACTTCCATGTTGCTCTACTTATTAGCAATAGCCTCACTACCCCAGCTGGGTTCCTTGCTTTGATCATAACCTATCTAGACAATCCCCTCTCCCAAATTCCCTTATCTTGGGGAAGTGTCCCACTAGCGCACAGATTTTTTTTTAAACAGCTGGGTCCTGGTGAAGGATAAGTTTCCCATGCAAGCACATGGGAGCTCCTCCTGCTCCCAGTCTGCGTAGGGATTAGAGGATACTGCTAGAGGCTCAGTTTAAACCTGATTCCTATGAGCCATGGTGGCCCTGGCAATTCTCTCTAGAGCTGAGTTTACAGATTTGGGATTTGTCCTGTTGCTACAGGAGAAGGGACAGCTTATTAAAGGCTGTATAGATTTGCTTGCATTTACTCCTCTTTCCCACTAGCAAATAGAAGCTAAGAAAGTAAGTGATAGGCAGCTAATAGCTGACCTTCAATAGCTGCCTCTTCTCTATTCAGACTTGGCAATTTTCCTAGCAAAAACTCACGTGTTGCACACTTTCATAAATGACGATTCGTGCTTTAGCAGCTCTGCTGTTCTGCGGGGAAACCTGAAGCTGCTGGCACACAGAGGACCCCAGCCCTCTGCCCCTGCCGGCCCAGCTCCTGCCGCTTCGTGGCCGTGCAGTTTCCCACCGTCACCAGTGGGTGCCTCCCTTGGCACTTGTTATCGTCGTCTCCAGCCGCTGGGGCAGAGGCTGGAACGAAGGGAGAGGAGGGAAACGGATCACTTTCTCTTAAGTTTTGCTGAGGTTTACTTGCATCTAAGGATAGCAGAATTCAAGAGGAACAAAAGAACTCGAAGGATTGAACCAATTTCCTTTTATTAAAGTTGTTTCCCTAGAAAGAAATTTTTAGAAGCAGGGCTTTAAAGTATGGAACAGAGGAACCAAGAGACGTTTCTTATTTGTTTTCAAGGAATGATGTAGCCTGTGTTCATCCATCTTGCTGCACGCATCCCAGACAAAGACCCGAGTGCTCACCGAGGAAACCTAACTGTGGCAGAAGTAACTTTCCCTGGGCAGCTGCCAGGCTTGCTGCTGGGCTGGCATGCGGGATGCACTTGTTTTCATTGGTATTGCTTAGCCCCTCCCAGCTGGACCAGTGGGTAACAAAATGGGAATTAGACTCCTAAAGTTAGTCCAGAACTTAGCAGAGATACAGATGTCTCCACTTATCCTCTCTATTTTTGTACCAGCTACACAGAAATGCCGTGATATTGTTGTCACTCCAAGAAGAGAAGAACTTCTTAAAGAAGTAGTTTTCTACCTTAGAGACGAGCTGCAATACTTCGGAGCTGGAAGAACAGTTTCATGGAAATATGGTTTCTCAGTCATTAAGAAAGTTAAAAGCATTTTGCACTATTATGGCTTGGGGAAATTTTTTTTTATCATAGGAAGTTATTTTTTCCCCAGACTGCAAGTTTGGGGAAGCTGAACTTAAGGTGGTTTCTTCTTTCCTTGAGCTTTGTTTTTATTTTGAGTTACACTGAGACTGTCTCACAATGTCAGCTGTGATAATTGAACTGGATAAGCTTTCTTCAGATGAGATTGAGAGCAAAAAGGATTCAGAGTCAGATTTTAAGGAAGGCAAATTGAGTGAATTATGTGCTGATTATCATGGTTTTCAACTTCACTGCTCACATTCTGCACCAGCTGGTAAGCCTGCATTTATATAAACTTTCCTCAGCATTGTGTTTGTTTACTCATGTAACATGTGAGTAAACTGTATGACCTGATAAGAAACACTGCAGTCTTTGCTGTCACACATATGCAATATAGTTATTTTTACTTCAGATAAAGTGTAGAACATATGGCTGCTTATAATAATTTCAGTATATTCTGAGCACTCTAGCATACAAGGTGCTGCTAGAAGACTTACCTTTGTGTTACCTTGATGGCGAGCTGTATATGGGAGATAACATGGTTCTTTTGTAAGTTAGAGCAGCTGCAGCAGCTCTGCTGGCATTACATTTTGCAAGGCATGTATATAAGCTGTGCCCTCTAGTGCTTAGCACTGTGTCTACTCTTCTGCTTTCCTCTGGTATTTTTTTAATCACATCAGGGCTTGTAACGAGGGAACTGTGTATGTTGTAAGACTCTTTCATGGCCAGTGAGATGCATTCATAGATTTTGTATTGTGGCAGGCTTTAAAATAACTATATATAGATACTCTAGCCTATATAGCTAGAATAGACCCCCCACCCCCAAAATGTCAATTAAATAAGCATCTTGAAACTTGAGTTTCTCTGAAATTTCAGTCAGAAAGAATGTAGTTGCCTTAGATTTTCTAACATAACTGCAGTTGATCAAAGCAATCTTACTTATGCCCTTAAAGTCTTCTACAGTACTGGATGGTTATTATTTAGGAAATACCTCTTAAGAATGACTACTCTAATTCTTCGTGGACTAGATGATGTATTTTGACTTGCACAACTCCCAAGGGATAACCTGATTTTTTTTATTCTCTTCACCTTTTTATGACCATTGGAACAAAGTGTAAGCAACAGAAATAGAGAATATCTGAATGTGATGTTTTATTCCGTGACAGGATAACCTGCAGTGGAAGACTGCAACTTCCACTCAGCTAAAGTAGGTGAATATGTAAATAACTTTGACATTATTAACTCTGTAACAAACTTTTGGAACAGTTGGTACTTAGGAATTCTTTTCTTGCACTTGGAAATGGACAAATGGTTGGGATGTCATGCCATCTATTCTCTTGCAAGAAGAGTGGGTATCTTGTGTATTCCCTACTAGAAATTTTCTAATTTTACTTCTTGTAAAGACTTCACTAAACTTCAAATTACAGTTTTCTCTGTAGAAATGCCTGTGAAAGTTGGGTTGTATGTTAGCAGGTCTTTGCAAGTTCAGTAATCATGTCTGTTTGTTCCCTGTAACATAACTTTATTACCTCTCCTACCCCAAAGAAGTGTCGTTAAGGAACTTATGCCCTGCACTAGGTGATGCACTTTGCTATGTTCCCTAAACATCAAAGTAATCTGTTCTAGCCTATCCTGTTAATCAGTTGTAAAATAAAACTTCAGCTTGAGCAGCATATTTTTTGTGGAACTATAACACTCAGTTCTGCATGAAAGAGATTTTAAAAAAAAAAATCTTTGTGGGAGTCTTCCTTTTGGAAATGTTTTCTTTTTAAAAGAATTACTTCTTGCAGATACTTGCTGCAAATGGCTTTCTATTCCTAAACCAGGAATGGTGCTATTGATTGTCTTTGACAAATGTTTTGTCAAGGACTTAGGAGGATTTTTGTTTTATTTTTGCATCATGGATGAATCAGATAAATGCTGATACTTTGTGGGTTTGGTTTTGATGAATGGTGATTTTTAAGCAAATGCAGTCTCAAGTTGTGCCTGGGGAAATTTAGATTAGATATCAGGAAAAACTTTTTCTCTCAGAGAGTGGTCAGGCACTGGAACGGCCTGACCAGGGAGGTGGTGGAGTCACCGACCCTCACGGTGTTCAAGAAGCGCCTGGACAAGGTGCTACAAGATATGGTTTAGTAGCTTAGTGGGTAGTATTGGTGATAGGATGATGGTTGGACTAGATGATCTTGTAGGTCCTTTCCAACCTTGTGATTCTGTGATTCTCACTTTTTCCTTTAAAAATTTTCATTGATGTACTTATTTTACCACTGTTTGAAGTATGTCATTCATAGTTTCCAGTCTTGCATTGGGTTGGCAGAAGTCTGAATGAAACAGTGTAAACAAGTCCTATTTGGCTTCCACATATTTCCTAAAAGGAACTTCTACTTTTCTCACCATAGCCATTGATTTAAAAAAAAAAAAGACAAAAACAGTTTTTGTATGTATTAGAATGGACCCTATTCATTCAAGAATAGACTATTTCTCAGTAATGCTGTTTCATAGGCAAAATGAAACCTTTGAGCTATGGGAAATAGAAAAATTTCAATTTTCTCAGGCATCGACAATAGCATGAATATCTTGAAAGACATGAATATATATCCTACATCCGGGTGTTGCACCGGGTTTTGCTGGTGCTGACTCCTATGTCCCATAGGACTCCACTTTCTAAAGCTTCAGACCTGGGAATCTTGCATTTAGGCTCAATGCTTTTTTAGATATTAAGTATTTTTGAAAAGAACTTCAAGAACTCTGCTCTAAAATAATTCAAAGCACTAACAAATGACAGTATAAGGTATAGAAGCTATGAGAACATTAGAACTCCGTGTAAACCTAGAGAAAGCATCAGAATGTCCTTTTTCTTCTGCTATTCACGTTACGAGTTTTTTTGTTTAAAAATATATTGTGCTGTACTTGTATTATGATTTTTTGTGTACAAAACAGAATTCAATAGAGACATTGTCATTTGAGAGAAAGTATTTTCCTGTCATACTAATGGTTTAATTCTGAACATGACACTCAACAGTGCAAATACAGAAAAGTGAATACTCTGACAAAGTTAAGTGGTATCCTGAAATAGTATGATGTTCTAAAAATGGGAAATGGAAATGTCATTAGAAGACCTGATGTCTATTCAGAGTTACTTGGACAGGAAAGCATTAACAATATTTTTACTTTGTTCCTGCTTTAACTGAACCCATAGCAATGGGATTTAAATGCTAAATTACTTTTCTGCATGTCTTCTTAAATAAGAACTGTTATAAGCTTAACTTTCTGTATATCACTTGATTTTCAGTACTAATGTAAGAACCAATCCTGAGGCATATTTATTTGGGGGTCTGCAAGTATGGCAGAATATGTTGGAGAGTAATACACTAGAATATGAACTACAGTGTTAAACTAAAATTCTGTGTATGCTGATTTTTCCATGTGGAGCATTATAGAAATCTTTGGGGGTTGATCCCTTGCAGTGTAATCTTGAGATTGTTTCAAAAGATAAAGTCCTGAAACAGGTGACCGACCTTGTTTTACAAAAATGCTCCGTGACCAGATAAAAGATGAACATTTGTTGGTTCCCATGACACTAAGGGCAGCTGGACTATGGATGAATGCTTGAATGGAACAGCCATACTTGTAAACACAGAGACACAGTTGGGGTTGATGGTTTTTGAAGACGCCAAGCAATCCTTATGAAAATAAGGCTCATTTTTGGTTTAAATGCTATTTATCCTGTGAATAATTTTATTTTTAATACATGATAATTTGAACACCAGTGTCACAGATACAGCAATTTCTTCACCATTGGGCAACTGAAGGTTATTCAAGATGTAGAAATACAGTGCTAGATCTCTGTTGCACTTGCCAGGGCAAAACTTCCTTCAGGCCCTTATGTATTTGCAGTTCAGATTTCTTACAGGAAGCAAAGCTAATCTGAATATTCGAGCTGTAAATATTTGTGCAGACTTAAACCTCATCACGGATAGATGCTGCTCTGTTTCAACTCTCCATTATCCTGGAAATGACTGAAAACATCCAGGCCATAATAACATCTCTTGTTTTTATCTTTGTTTTATGACTGTAAGACAAAAATATTTCTATACAGATCTTCTAATATGCTTCTGAAGGTGGTTTTGTCTGGATAACTTTTACCATGAATAAAGAAACATCTTGTAAAAATAAAAATAAAAACTCAGCACATGAGTATAAGTTAGGGCTTGGTAATATAACTGGCACTGGCAGGGTCTGAGTACAGCACTCACTCTCCTGAAATGAGAGAGGCACTAAATACCACAACTTTGACTTCTGGAAGAACTGTACAAGGAAGAAGGAATGAAGTGTCCAGGCTGGTGAAACACTTTTTTTCTGCCTTTCTTGTGGTCCTTCTACTGAGGAGTGTTCTGGGGAATGGATGTGATCTTTCAGAGGAAAAAAAATTCTATTTTTCAGAAGTTATTTTTACTGCTGGTCTGCTTATGAGTTAGCAGTCCCCCAGATACTTTATGCAGATATAAAAGAATCAAAATGAAATATCAAACTTGAAGTAACTAAAAAGAGTTGCTTTTTAAAAATAAAAGTTTAAAATACTTCTGCAAAATGCTTTGAATGATTCACATGGCACAAGAACACAGCTAGGCTAATAGGGTGCTTAGGGAAAGGAAAATGGGCTTTATTGGGTAGAGATGATATAACTGAGTAAATGTTTTCAATTGTTTAGTTAATATTTTTCATCTGAGATCATCAATGTAGTAGCTGTGTATATGTAGTAACAACTGTGTTTATTTTAGCAAAGCTTGAGGGCTGAGGAACCTTTGGGAGTTAGTAAAGCAGTGGGAAGACAGCAAACTTCCCTAGAGGTGTCTGCCCCTCTTTTCTTTTCCAAGGTGGTTATAAGAGGCAGCAGGAGACTGAACTGAGTGCTCTCACTATCATCCCTGTCAGTAACCTGTCTAGACAACTTGCTCTACCTCCCACTATGAATAACTTGCCGTGCACAAATTGCAGCTTTACAGGAGCGTCACATCCCATAAGAATAAAGTTGTTCTTTGTGATATAAGGCAGAGTCGTGGACCCTTGTCTTCTGAATGGAGCATTTCCTTTAATGAAATGGAAACATTTAACAAGAATTTTACTGGGTGAAAAAAAAATCTACAGATAATACATGTGCTGTTTTTGGTTGCAAAGCCCTACATGAACATCTCTCACACACACCCTTGACTGAATATATTTCCATTTCTACTGACACATCAGGATAATTCTTACTGAAAATGTGCTAAAGTAGTTTCCTGTTTCTAAAATTTAGAAGGTATTTTAGTTTCTGAATGAAATTTTCTGATCCCCTCTTTTAAATTTTGAGAAGTGCTTCCTTTGCATTGCAATGTGCAGAGAACTGAAACTAAGCTGTAGTTTTTTGGATAAATCACCTGAACCGCACCACCGATTTGCATTACTCACTCCTGGTAGGATTATGTAGTAAAAACAACAAGGGAGCAGACGCAACACATAGAAAACCATGTCAAATAGTTACAATGCAATTGAAGGTCTTTATCTTAAAATGAGCTCTGGATGAAGCTGCAGTGCGATGCAGAATCAGAGCTCAAAACACCTACACTAACCCCATTTTTTTAAACCATGTAAGCATTTCTGAAATGAACAAATCTAATGGACTAATGAGTGCACAAAGCTTAAGTGCTATTTTTCTACTTCCATTTCCTCTTATACAACAAAAGGACAAGGAATGTTTTTTTCCTTCATTTCAAGAAGCAACTGACATCTTGTGGGGAGGATTAATATTCAGAAACCATCCTACTACTTGTTGTGCCATGTCAAACTAGCACTTAGTTGAAAGCCACTCAGAAACAATGAATTCAGCAATACGGCAGAAATATAAGTTATTAGTCTCCTAACCTTCAAGCTGCAGCATGTATTTCGTTATTTTTGATGGATAATAAAATCATACATCTTTCTCAACATCATCTTGAATTCTAACCTTACCTTGGAGGCAGACTTTGCTGTGTTTATATCACTATAAGTAATTCTCTCACTTTCAAAATGAAACATCTTGTGTAGTGATTGCAAGTGGAGGAAAATTGGTGAAAAAAGCATATTTGTTCATGTATTCATGGAGGCTGGGACTTGAGACGTTGCGTAGTATGTTTTCAGTACAGCTAGGACTTTAGTACTGATAAGAGTCAGTCTTGCTATTCAGCCTAAAGACATACTAGATGTACAGATGTACACCTGGAAGATCTTTTTTTGGCAGTGCCCTGTGTACCAAAAAGTTCATGAAAAATGCATAAAATAAGCCTGTAGCTAATGAATAATTCAGAGATGGCATAGAGGCCGAGTGTACTGAGGCATTCACCTCTGCCCCCTGGGGTCATGACTTTGATCCTCACATAGCTATAATAAATGGAAACTAAGCTGGATATAGAAACTTAATTTTTCCCAGAGGCAACATTTCTCTTCTGTTTTCTTCCTTCCTCTAATGAGCTATTTACTTTCAGTTTGAGGGTGGGGTAGGTTAAGTAACTCGGAGTAAAGATACTTTCATGGTTTATAATCACGGGCTTTATTTCCCAGATTCCCTCAGTAGCAATAGATGAAGCATGTCAACATAAAGAATATGTTGCCATTGCAGATACTACTAAAAAAACTTTTTTTAAAACTTTTTTTAAAAACTTTTTTCCTAATTTGAAAGGTGAAGTCAATATTTACAAAACACAAGTACAGACTCAATAACAAAGGTCGGAAGATGAGAGCAAGAGTCAGGCCTGAATCATCTTCCTGTGGCTCACTATCTAAAGCCTGAAAAAACTGACTACAGCAATGAAACACTTGTCTTGTTAGCACAAGTGAGGCTGTACGCTTAGTTCTTTTCTCTTTAAGTAAAGAGCTTGAATTGACAGAGGTGTCTAGTATGCCATAGGGATGCAACATGACTCAGCACAGATGAAGTCACTAAGGTATTTAAGGTTTCTTAAAAATTTAAGTCTAAGGATATGTCTCTGTGGTATTACAACAAAGGCTGGTTGTAGAACTGACTTTTAAAAGAAGTAGTCTGGAGTTTGTGAGTGTTATAAATAGAGTGGATATATCAATAACTTTGGTAAGTAAAGAAGGGTGCTTTTCGGGCAATGTAGAACATGTTTATATTCCATATTTGAACCCAATTTACTATAAAATCTGACAGTTCTGTCTAGACAGTGTACAATGAGGAAACAAATGATGTCATTTAGTACATAGTCTATAAGCTATTGCTTAGAATTGGTTTCAGTTTCTATTGTCTTAATAAAACAACCCACACTTGGGTTTCTGTTACACCATCATGAATATACAGAAACTCTACCAGTCTCACTAGACCTTCTTTATATTTCTTTCTGTATTATCTGTCATCAGTTAATCTGATTTCAAAAAATAAACTTCCTGAAAACACGCTTAGTAATATTTAGGAGATATCATGGGAGAGAGAGAGAGTTATACACAGTTATCTGTGCAGGCAGCTGAATGTTATAAATAGAAAGAGTTTTGAGTGGTGCTGGAAGAGACTGTGTTTTTCCAAGAACATGTGGTGAGAGAGAATTTGGCTGCCTATTAGTCTCAATCTTAACATGTACTGTTTTGCTGGTAAAATACTAGATTGAGATGGCTTCCTTAGGAATTATGTATTCGTATACACAAAAGTGTTAGTAATTATTTAGATCTGTCATACTTCCACTTTTGGGGGAGACATGGAGGCATGTCACTTAGATCCAAATATATGAATTTCTTAAGCCAGTGCAATTATGCCAAATCCCTTTAGCTGTGTATGTTTTATAAAGATAATTACTCTCAAGTTTCTGTTTTAATGCTTTAGTGAACACTTAAGGTGACTATTTCTAAAATACATTGTTCAATATCAAAATTAAACAGATTGCACTTCAAAACAGCATTCTAAATTAGGTTACATATCATAAATCTTAAGTAATAGCCTTCCTTATTTCTCTGCTGTACTATTTTGCTCTGTAATGCACTATACTTTATGAAAACTCATATTGTAGTCAGCTACTAATATTTATGGCAGAATGTTATTAACAAGAAAGGCAGTAAAACAGCGTTTAGCTAATGTGCTTCTAAGGAACATAATGATGCGCGTTGAAGATAAACTTGGTCGGTCTTACCTGAGCACTAAAGCGCAGTCTACTTTCCACAGTACCTTTTTCTTGCATAATTAGAAAGAAAGAATTTTCTCACACGTTTTAGAATGGAAATTCTCTTGCCTTTATCGGCAGGTTGGTTTTCTTGTTTTTATTCTTTCATTGGTTGGTTTTTGTTTTTTTTTTTGTAAATAGCTTTAAATATTTTTTTCCTTATTTTTTTCTCCTATTCTTCTCATTCTAGGATAAGGAACAAATAACAGTTCAGGTCATTTTTCTGTCATTATGGATACAAAGTTTGCTGGCAGATATACTGGACATGGCATTGGCACTGTGAATAAGAGGTTAAAACAGACTTCTTCTTTCCCTACCTAGGCATTGATAAACGACTAAATACCAGAATTCCCTGAAGTCATTAAAATAACTTAGAGTCTATTCTGCAAGCTTTTTCTCATTTCATCTTGGTATATCTTTGCCTTCTATGTTCCAGACACTGATGTTGACATTCCAAAGCTGCTCCCACCTCTCTTTCCATTCAAAAGTTTTCATTTCTGCGAGACTATAAAATATTCAAGGAAAATGCTCTTGTAGGGGATATTTGTTTACTCAATCTCTCCTTCACTACAACATCATGCTACTGAACCTGAACAAGGAATCCGATGAATTATTTAAGTGAGCCACTATCAAAGTCCCGTGTTGCTGTGTCAAAGATTTATGCTCAAGATTCCTGTTGTCAGATATTATTTCGCTAAGGGGTGAGATGTATGAGGTGTGCATGGCTTCTCTCCCAGGATCCCTGCTAAGGCAAACTCCATTAGTGCAGCTTTAGAGAGACAAAAATTAATGAATAGAGGCTCTTGGCCTGTAGGCCTTGCCAAACCAAAATGACTCTTTTTATTCAATGGCATTTTGATACTGTATTGTCACCAGTTTGTTTTGGAAAAGCAGTTCCTGATGTACATCAAGAATATAATTATATTCATCTGTGTGGGTTTTGTTCTGTTTTTTAATGACTGTCTTGAAAAAAATGCACAGACTCTGGAAGTTGCGTCTGAGAAAAAGAACTGTTGAAAGACAGAGCCTAGTTTTGTTACAACATTTGTGTTGGCTGTTCAGTGTGGCCATGTGGAATGCCTGGTATGAGGTTCTGATGGTTGCTGCTCACTTCTATTGACTAAACTTAATGTTATTTTAGAAATAAACAGTAGTAAAAATAGCAAGCATATTCTGGGTAGCACTGATATTTTCTTTCTCTCTGTCAAAAAGAAAGACAAAAGGCTGAGTTATTTAGGATCAAGGAACTCTGTGTGTGTAATTTCTGCCCTTTTTATTTGTTTATAAAAAAACAAGGAGAACAAATATTCAGAAGTCAAGGATCCTCAAAACTAAGTTGAATGAAGTTAATTTCAAGTGCTGACATCTTGTTCTTCTCGAGTGACTTGGCCTTGTTCTCTGAATTTAACTAAATGATGTAACATGTTTTTTGATATTCTTTTCCTTTACATCTGGAAGAACACAGTTTGGTCATTAGTACTCTTCTCGCACAGGATATACTACTGACTTGTTCGTTAACCCCAGGAAGGAAATTGAGAGGTACATTCAAAGGTATACAGATAAGTGTCCCATTTATAGATGTTCTGTCAACCTCAAATACACATATTCTTTAATACAGTGTATTTTTTTTCCATGTTCCAGTATGTCTTTGTAGTATCAGTTACAGTGGACCTAAACTAGCTAAGTACTACTTTGATCTTTGGGAAACCTTGTTTCCTAATCTTGATCTCCACATGCTTTCTTTCTGATTTGCTTTGCTTTGCTGCGAAAGCAAAGCAGAGGAGACATGGGAACACTGGGGGGAACTGTTATGCTTTTCTGTCCTTGATAGGTCTTCAAGGAATTCCCCTACCTACTTCAAAAGTCCATCTCATTTGATATCCTGTTTCTGGCAATGACAAGTATCTGCTGTTTCAGAGGAAGGGAGAACAGCAATGCATCCTGTTGGCCGTGTTTCCAGTACCTCCTCAAGGATATCTGACCGCTTGATCAAAATAAGCAGTGCTGAAATCCTGCAGGATATATTGCACCCAGCTTGAAAAAAAAACAATTGTCAGCCTCAAAAATGCAGTTCAGTCACTCAAGGCAGAGGTTCCCAAACCACTGCTTTTAGCTAGTTCAAAACTGCAGTAAAGTGTGCTTAAACAAGTTGGGGGTGGGGTGGGGGAGGAGAAACACCCTCCAAAGTGATCATCTTACAGTCTTACAGTGTGCACTGAAAAGCATCATAACGGATTTTGACTCTCTTCTACGTAACACATTTCTCAAATTCAGGTCTGTTTCTTTCTTCACGGTCAGAGTGTATTCTCCTCTCCATTTTGATCAATTCAATGTATAGCACTTGAAACAATCTTCCTCTCTGGTCAAATTCCTGTTTTTTCTTGGCCTTTGCATGAAGGTAACTACTCATCCATCCATCAACATTTTTTATTTGCTTTCATCTCACTTGTGACTTTTCACTTAACATTGCATGTCTGTTTTTTTATTTTTAGCATCTGTTTTCTCACTCATTCCTTTACACCTCTCACTTTTGGAGTGACAACTTTCCAAGCATATAACAGGCTTTAAACATCCATATTCAGTCCCTTTCTTGAAACCAATTGTGTAACTACCTTAATTTTTTTTACCCACTCTTTTAATACTTTGACTTCGCATTAATGTTACTTTGACTTTCTTTGCTGGTGCAAGTGGCGTGATCCTACTGACGTTAATTATTTCTTTCTTCTATGCTTTCCTTTTGTCTTCATCTTCACTTTAAAAAAAAAAGTAAACTTGTTCTCTACTGCTTGAAAGTCTACCAAGTTATATTTTTAACATATACTTTCCATGAAGAGAAGAAAAATATGGAAAAAAAGTTGGAAATTGATATTTCTAGGCATTTTTTTGAGTGCAGCTCACCAAAACTATACAAGATCTGATATGATGTATGCCATCTATGTAACTTTAAATGTCTTCAGTAATAAGGAAATTTCTGTTAGGCAATTTTCAGAAAATTGAGGTGTGAAGAGATTGAGGAGCCTCAATTCAAAATAAAATAAGCATTAAAGATCCTTATGACTTTGCACAGAAATGGGACCACTTAGCATTTCTGGAAAAACAGGTCCTGACTTGTTTGCCCAAGACCATGAAGCAGCTGGTGAGCCATAAATTCTACAGAGCTACTTGTGGGTTTTAATATATATACATTTACACACAAGTATCAAATATTCCCAAACTGCATTATTAATTTGGTATTTTTTATAAAACCTACTGGATGTTCTTCAGCAGGAATAAAATGTGCCTGTAACTGTTGTGGTTTAGCCCTGGCAGGCAGCTAAGTTCCACACAGCCACCCGCTCACTCTCCCAAGGTGGGATGGGGAGAGAATCAGAAAGGTAAAAGTGTGAGAACTCATGGGTTGACATAAAGACAGTTTACTGGGTAAAGCAAAAGCAGCGCACGCAAGCAAAGCAAAACAAGGAATTCATTCGCTACTTCCCATGGGCAGGCGGGTGTTCAGCCACTGCCAGGAAAGCAGGGCTCATCACACGTAATGGTTTCTTGGGAAGACAAACGCCATTACTCCCAATGTCCCCCCCTTCCTCCTCCTTTACCCCCGCTTTTATGGCTGAGCATGATGTCATATGGTGTGGAATATCTCTTCAGTCAGTCTGGGTCACCTGCCCTGGCTGTGTCCCCTCCCAACTTCTTGTGCACCCCCAGCCTCCTCACTGGCAGGGCAGCACAAGAAGCAAAAAAAGTCCTTGGCTCTATGTAAATACTGCTCTGCAACAACCAAAAACATCGCCACCATTTTCATCAAAAATCCAAAACACAGCGTTGTGTGAGCCTCTACAAAGAAAATTAACTCTGTCCCGGCCAAAACCATGACAATAACTTAACACTTTCTACTTCTAGACAGCAAAGATATTTTTAAGGTATAAGTGACCACTTTTTGTAATGGCAAATGTATACATGGAATCAGCATATACTCTGATAAATCTAAAGAGAAGGCCAGCCTTGGAGTTTGACAGCCATTTTGACTTCCAAGTGTTAAGTGTGTTATCCCTTACCTTTCCCATTCAAAAGTAGGCATATTAAGCAAGAACAAGGTTTTCTGCTAGTGCAAGGCTGAGTTTACAGCTATTGGTTCACAGAATTACACCTGTTTGCTTAAGATGAGGGATTTACCTCAAATTTATAATGCAGACATACAGAATTTTTAATCTTGTAGAATATTACCAAAGGGAAGTTCAGCTGTGAGCACTAAAATTGTCTGAACCATTGTTCACACAGACAAGTATGAAACACTTGTGAGAAGTGATTTAAGGAAGTAAAAGAAATTCAGCTATTTCACCTTCATGAAGGAAAAATATTGGTGTAATAAAGTAGTCATTTACTGATATTCACATACTTAAAGCACTGATCTGTCTGTTTAAAAAAAAATCATATAGCAGCTTTGGCTATTTGTGAAGGAAGAGATGAAGTGAGTTTCAAAGAAAGATTTTTATCTTTTTTTTTATAGAGATGCAAATTGGTTTGTTTGGAGGGAGGAATGCTTGCAGATAGCTTTGCAGAAATGAATTTGTAACTAACAGCCTAGAGTGAAAAAATGGTTTAGACTTTCCTCCTGAAAAGATAAGGGAAGGAACTAAGGAATCTCTTGGATTTGCCAAGATTGTGACAATGTGCTTTTTGAAGCATTTTACGTGGTGATTTGAGATGTTGCTAAAATCTGGAATAATTCGCAGTGCATATATGCATATGTTGACTTCTTTGAGAACAGATTGGGAAGGCGATCACTTGGCACTGTCAGCACTTCTTTGTTCCTTGCAGCGCGTGCAACATGAGCGTGAAACAAAGATGTGGGTGCAATTGAGGCTTCGGATTTGTAACAGCAAGAAATATGTAGCCATACGTATGAATATTTCCTCTCTCCTTTTGAAAAAATATTTAAAAGTAAGGCATATAAAAACCACATGAATGTTACAAATGTGAAGCTACCACGCATTCTGAGTTGGCGTGTGAGCTTTATTCAAACTGTCATCCCAAAATAGCTCTGATGATAATGCCACAATTTTAATGATGCTATGCGACTCTTCCTCTCTGCCACTGCATGGGGAAGCAGGGCAAAAGTTTTCTTATTCATCCTTTTTTTCCAGTGTAGAAGGAAAAAGCCCTAAATATGTTGTTTGAACATCTGAAAGAAAGTACCATCTTGCTAGTGGTGTTAGCAAAGCTTCTGCAGGCTTGTTCTGCAACACCACCTTCTGTTAGTAAAGCATTGGGATTTTTTTGGGGTAGGTTAGAGCACCTACTTCTCAGACTGAGTACAGCCCTGACCTGAAGACTCCTTTCATTGCAGATACAATTAATATTTAAAAAAAAAAAAAAAGGAAAAGAAAACATGATCCTGATTGTGTTTAAAAACTTGAAATAATTGTCATGAATCTGATACAAGGCTGCAAAGTTTGGTTGGACTTTCCATCCAATAGTCAATTTTCCATACAAAGCAACTCTAAACAAGTTAACAACTCTCCCCTATCCTCTAACATATATCCCAGTGTCCAAATAAACTCCAAATGTGCTCTTGTTCCCCACACTGACGATGATCAGATGTGAACAAAAGCTACTACACTGAGCTGTCTGAAGACATCCATTTTGGAAGAGCTATTTATATCAAATGAAGGCTTTGAATGTTTAGAGTCAAGCTGATAATTTTGTTCCCAAAGTGGAATCCTGCTGTCTCATTATTTTCCTCTTACCACTGCAGCATGAATTGTTTTGACACATTTTATAACTTTGCAAAGTTATCTGAAGGACCAAAGAGCAGTACAAATAACTTCTACTGATATCAATAGCAACTTATTTGCATCTCGTGGGAGAAGAATCAGCTCCTGAGACCACTTCTGCGCAAGCGTATTGTGGTAGTATGTTGCTTACACCGCAGCATACCACCCAGTGCTGTCTAAAGCTGTTTGTGCTTCTCTTTTGCACAGGGGCATGTATATAAAATTTCCTATGAAAGGGATGCTGAGCAGCCTGACTGCACAAAGTTCTTTGTTTCCTGCTGTGCACTGGCACACACCAGCACTGTCTCTGAGGCTGCTCGTTTGAGAAAGCCTGCTTTCCTCGCTGTCGACCTTGGACAGTCGCAGCACATCATAAGGATGCAGTGTAAGCTGACATTGCAATTGTAGTGATTTGAATGTCAGTTAATGCCTAAACATCTCCAGCAGCTAATAAGTTCACTGTATCAATATACCTCAAGTACGCAACATCGTGAAATTAAAGTACGAGCATTGGTTATTCCTTCTTGACACTTTAATTACAAAAAAAAAAAAATCTCACACAGAATTCCACAATAAATAATTATTAAATTAGTTTTTAAATTAGAGATTAAATCAACAAGAAGTTCCAATGGTGAGTTTTAACTTGCCCACGCTCTTGCAACTTATCCTTAGGCTAAAATACGATGTCAGCATTTTGATGTGTGTAGTTAAAATTAAGTGTCACAACTTATAGCAGAGAGTTGTAACCTTGGTCATCAGTAGTTTGACCACTTTCTGTGAAAGTTTTGTTCTATGAAAAGAAATAGTGAAAATCATTCTTTAATGACAGAATATAGATGCTTCCTAACTAAAACATTTTTTACAAGTGTTTTAAAAAAAAAAGAAAAACTCTAAGGAAAAACAGCTTATAGGTTTTCAGGGAAGAGAACTGGTTAAAAAATGCCATTAACAAGGAGGACTTTCACCAGCAGTGCATGTTAATTGAATCTTTGTGGTTCTTGACACTTTTTACATTATTATAAATGCCTTTGCAGTTCTAGCCTAGACAAGGAACAAAGGCTTGCAAAATATCTTTTAAGACAATGGCACGTTTTAATGATTTTACCAGCCTTTTGCAGATCAAACATACAACTGTAGTTTTTATTTAATTAAGAAACCTTGATATAAATCACTTCCATGATGTACACGTTGCATTTTAGAACTTATCTCAAACAACAGGTCCAATAACACTTCTAGAGTGGGCGGTGAGGGCCGTGGGTTTTGGGCCTTTGCATCTGTGTTAATGAGGAGTGTTCCCTAGTATCACAGTATCAGGATTCCAAACAGATGGGAACTATGCTAGTGCTTCAGTACATTAGCAAATCTCTGAAAGAACGGAGAAAGTCAACAGTACAGCAAAATAAAGGACATTCTGTTCCACAGCGTTAATTCAGATGGCATTTACTGCAGAAATTGGGCATGGTAAGCTAAGAATGGAATTAGTGACTAAGAAGTGACGAGGTATTTCTTCATCTTTACTGCTTCTGACTGCTTAATACATTTAGCTTGGGCATAAGTTAATATCTGTAAGAAAAGTCATGAGACTTGACTGTTAATGTCAGAGTATCAACTAATTAAGCAGTATTAAAAGGTAATGTTTTGATCATCTGTGAAAGCTGTTTTTTGGAGTCTGGTTTGACATGTAGAGTAGTTATTGACATGATTTACATTAAGAACTACTACATTAGAAGACCCTTTTAAAACTAACTTTGCATTTGAAGAGCACTGCAGAACCAGGTGCAATATTGAAAAGCTGACAACTTGGTAAGGAGTTGGCTTAGCTGAACAATGAAAGTTGGATGATTTATTACTTCTGCAGCCGTACTCTGAAATTACTAGGGCTCTGCGTGACACAACTTTCCTTTTACACAACGCACAGAATCAAGGCTGCTCTGATAGTACTGTTATGCCTGTAATCTCATGTGTCTTAGAAATCATTAGTAGATATGACTCTTTGTAAACAGCAACTTTGCTAACTGTCATGTAAGTCTTTCTACAGAGCTTATGAAATGGGAAGTGCCAATAGAATGATCAAGCTACTATTTAACTTCTGTTGCCATTATGGTACCTATACTTCTTACAAACTTGTATTTGAAATCTGTTTCTATTGTTTAAGAAATAATTATCGCTGTTGGTTTTTTTTTCCACAATGATTAAATTTGACACAGCATTCAAATAGGAGAGCTTCCACAGAAACCGGGAGGCATTGTGCAGACTCAAACAAGGAAACAACTGGACCTTAAGTTTTCACTTCCTTGTTTAATCTTCATCCTTTTCCGTTTGGCCTCTTTCACGCTGTTTCTGGGCTCATGATAAACACTATATTTGTTACTGTTTTCACACATGTAACAGGAAGAACATGATTGCACTCTGTTTGCAATCCTGAGTCACTAACTGAAATGCTGAAATACCTTTTGTCTTCGAGGCGTGTTTCTTGTGTCTGTAGGCAGTGATGAATGACAAGTTTGTTTCTTAGTGCATGTTATTTGGCATAATTTTATTTCTGAAAATTGTACACACAGAATCATTGGTGTTCAGGATTGCATACAAAACCAGTATCATTTGCATAATTTCTACTAATGGCAATAATTTGTACTAATGCAGAATTTGATTAATATTGAATTATAGGGTTTCTAGTATTTTCTTCAAATGGAAATAGTGCTCTTCTGGTTGCATTACAGACAAAAGTTGTAGAGGTTGTCTCTGTATTTTTAAAAACAACATTAATCAAAAGTTAACTTGTATCAAATTGTGGCAAATATACTGAGTTAAAACTCAGAATTTTCCCCTGGCTGAACTTGGTAACTCCATGTGAACTGTTGATGACAAAAGGCAAAAACCTGTTGATGGTAGCACATCTTCAACACTAAATACATGAACCCACATTCTCATTGAAGAAATGAGCCTCTTACGTGTATGTCAATGACATGTAGACTCTGGAATCAATAAGAAGAAATCAGCATTGTGTCACTTAGCTAATGAAATAATATTGCTCTTTTTTTTTAAATGCTGGAAGTCCTCTCTGATTTTCTTTACTGGAATTGGCTGTGTTAATATGGTTCTTCTGAGGCATTCATCCTCTGTTCTCACCATGCAATCCTTCTGTAAAACATAAAAATGATCAATGCAGGCATAGCTTCATGGCTAATTTCTTCTCATCTTGTGTATTCCTATATCAATAACCTTTCCCACATTTTTTCTTAATAAATGTGATGGAAGATACGTATCTTGAAATATGACAATATGAATCAATAAGTACAGGGTAAAATGTGCTTTGCCTGTTTTTATTTCTGTTTGCAGTATCATTGATTCATTTTTTTGTAACAACACTTTTTTTAAACATAAGACAAAAGCTCAGCCTTTGCTTCCTTGAAATGTTTGAACAGTGAGTTGCATACTCAGCTTATCTGCAGTACAGACAGTGTTTTCCAGCAGGCCATGTCTGGACTAGCTAGCTATGTGATGTCCAAGCCAAGCAGCATCTAACCAGGAGAAACAAAACTGGGATTCTCTATTAGGGAGACAAGATTTCTGTAAGAGCTAGTGCATTAGTGATCCTTGTGGTTAAGGACCTTCTTCAGAGGAAGAATGTCATTTGGTTTTCTTACTTTCATTGAAGGATAAAGAGCTGCTTCTAATTCTTTTCTTTTTTTTTCCCCCTGCCTTAAACTTAACCTAAAGGAAACCTGAGGATGTTGCTTCCACTGAATGGAAGTAGTAACTTAAAGTATTATTTTTAATGTTTTCTCCTAGTAATAATATTGTTGTCCTCAGAGTTCATATTCCAATTCTTGTGTTGTGATTCTCACACTTCTTAGAATTTGACATAGAGAACTGATGTGACTAATAGTTCAACACACCTACTTTAAAATGAGTTTCTCTTTTCGTTCTTCATATTTCCAAGGATAAACTCATTTTCTGCGAAACATCTTTTTGGACCAATTCTAAGTCTCTGCTGATGTTACATATAATAATTACATAATACAATTTAGGTGTATTTACATGTTTGGTTTGAACTTATTTAATCTGCATGACCCACAACATAAAACCATTAGGTTGGTTTTAATTTTCAGCCTAAGTTATAATGGCTTGAGCCATATTACTCATTCAAAACATAACTGTCCTGCTGTTGTCAGAAGTAACGTGAAAGTTCTTCCTGCTTCTAGTCAAGAACCCTTTCCCTTCTCCCTGAAAGGAAACAAAACCACATTTGTTTTTGTTTGAGCTTGTATAATTTGGGCGTATGACTTCTTGAGAAATACACACTAACTAAATATTTTCAGCTTTCGGATTTCTAAATAAACAAGCAAACAAGGCATTCATGACAGAGAACAAGCATAGTTACATGGATAGGAAAAATGTCTACAACTTCCAGTGAGATAAAGTAAATTATAAGGAAAAAAGTCCTGCTAAACTGTGCAGATTGAGGTCTCAGCTTCTTTTACTGGCTTGGATCTTAAATATCTTACACTTTCTGTACAGGACTCTGGGAAAGATACAGCTTGTGTTAATTGCACATCTATAAATTGGTATAAGATTATCTATTGTTAAATTTAGGATGCCGAGGAATCAAAAACAGTGAATCTTTAGAATCCTTGGTAAATGGGAATGTGAAATATTGGTTCCTTATGACTTCAGACAGAGGGCTGTTCCAGATTTTAATTATCTTGGCCTTTTTGTCGTTTACTGGAGAATGAAAAAGATGTATAGATTTGGTTTGCAGAGGCTGATGGAGACCATTCAGTCTATTATGTCAAAAATTATTATCGATTTAAAATTGATTTGGATTTTTACTCTTTATCTTTTGCTATCGACTATCAGATAGTATCAATGGAGATGTTAAAAACAAGGCAATATGTGGTCTGGTGGCCAATTCAAATTATATTCTATGGAGGAATCAACATCTCCATTTGCAGATTATTCATGACTTTCATGATTTTTAAATTGCTGTTGTGAAATAACCTGTATAATCTTGAGCTGAGAAGAAAATGTTTTTTCTTTTAGCTGTTTAAAGTACTTGGCTGCTGTTTTTCAGTTTGAGAGATAGCAGTTTGGGGAGGACTAGTAGTATGTCGAAGTGTAATAACTACTGCTTTCTTAATGAAAACGACAAAATAAAAAGATAAAGCTAGAAGTAGAATTAATCTAATGAAAAATTACTGTTAAATTGTTTGGTTTGTCAAGAACCTCTGCCTATTCCTCTAGTAGTAAATTCAATATATGAGACTTCTTTGCTAGGGTAGAGGCTAACAGGTACTGTGAGGTCTCAGTTCCCCAAAAAAGAAAGGAGGGATCTGAAATTTAGTTGGCACATTAATTCCATGGCATGAAACCCATTCCTGTAGTCTTTTGTAACTTCCTGCAACTTGTCAAAATGTACCACAGGAATACCTCATGTGATCACAAGTCACGGTTCATTATGAATGCATCTGCCAAAGCAGGGCCTCCACAACCTTCCCGCTCAGATCAGCACAATTTGAGCACTCAGTCCTGCTAGTGTGGTCACTACTTTTACCGGACCATCTCATGATGCTTGGGGTCTCTGAAGGCCATGCTGTTCCAGCTGCTATGGATTGTGTTGATGCCAGAAAGCCTTTATGCATTTTCAAGACAGGAAGGGTTGCAGTTTTTCCTTTTGTTTCCAGAGGAGCCTTGCAGGCTGGGCATTGCAGCACCAGGGTACCATCTTCTCCATAGGGAAGAGAGGAAATGAGTGCTGTTCAGGTCCACACCTGCCAGCTCAAAATAACAGCATGTGCAGGGTAGAGCCGTCAGTCCTCATCCTGCGCTTGCCCTTGACTGAGAGGAGGTGTGGAGTCTGGGAGAGAAACACCCAGTGGTGGGGTCAAGTAGTGCTGTGCAAGTGATAAGTTCAGGCATGGGAAGAGGACCTTGGTGTGGGGACACTCACAGTGGAGACAGCACTGGGTTTTTGGAGCCAGAGCATTGCCTTTGGTGAGCCCTTTCGTGCAATGCAGATATCCCTAGTTTTTGTTAGTCCCTAGGGTCAACAGGGCTGCAGGAGATGGGAAATGTTGGAGGTTGCTGAAGCCATCAAACACATTACCCAGCTACAAGTGGTCTGCACCAGCCACCAAGGTAAGGGCGGGTAGTTCTTGGGATGGCCCAGTCTCCGTAATGGTGTGGTAGAAGACAAAGCTTACCTCAGGGAGATCTGCATCCCCTTTGTGCATCCTCTTCCAAGCTCCTGCAAGTATATTAGTTGCATGAACTAAGGTTCCCTCAGCTTGCAGCCCTTAGGCAGATCACCAGTAAAAATCTGATGGTATTTGTCTACTAGAATGAAATTTTGGTATGGTGAGATGAGATGCATTGAACCTGAATATCCACAGCAGTGCCAGAGAGGAAAAGGCTTCCTTCAAGCAGATGTAGCTCATTTATCATGTTACTGCTGTTAGCGCAGTGGCTGGCACTTGCTCCAGCTCTGGGTGTTGGCGGTTTAGTTACAGTGATGATAACCTTACAACAGTATCTCAGTGAGTCAGTTTTTGGTTGGCCATTCAAGGCGTGGCAAAGACTAAATAGGCATGTCAATGATCTGCGTGTTGCCTCCGTCTCCCACATCTGTGCTACTGCTGTAAGTGGGCAGATGAGCTTTGCCATTGGAGTGGATCCGGTGAAAATGAGTCCTGTACCTCCAGCATCCCCTCTCTCTAGGGTATGCCAGGTCAGCAGCCTAGGCAGGTTCTGGTCACAGAGTTTGAGAGTTTAAGCTTTTATCTTTTAAGCTACATAAATTTCTCTTTGCAGTAAGTGGACGTATTTGCAGTACCAAACCATTTGCCTCATTGGCCACAGAGGCACCCCTCTCTCAATGTGCCTTTTCTACCCTACGTTTCTTTTCTGTGCTCATCTTCCACAATCAGTGCTGTTGTCCTGAAGCCAGAGGAAAATAACAAGGACTTCTCTACAACTTTCAGGAGTGGAGTTCAGGATGATATCAAGAATGTGTTTGGTCATGACTTAATGAACCTGGGAGTAAGCCAGTGGCAAGGTCCCATTGAAATTAATAATTAGTAACCACTGACCCACATTAACTTTGGAATCGTGCAAGGGAATTGCTTGGGAGCACCATGTTGGCCGCTCAGTGTGCCAGAGACTTCCTGTGTTCTACATTGTTAACAGTATAATAGCAAAGACTATCACATGCTGGTGCCCACAACTGTTTCATTTGCTTGGAGAGAGACAGCCTCAGACCCTGGGCATGTGCAAGCTGCATGGAAGACATGCTTATTTAACCGAAATGCCACTGACAAGTAGTACTTGTTGAATTCCTAGTCTAGAAAGAATAGAGAAAGGAATTAAAACAACTGAGTTTTGAACTCCAAAAGGTTGCTAATGGGACTTTCAACGTTTCATTTTATGTGCTAAACAGTCATTTTGTACTACCTAGCAGTTCAGAAGGGGGTAGTTTTTTTGTGTTTGGGTTTGTTTGGTTTGGGGTTTGTTTTTAATTAACAGCCCATTTTCATAAGATGCATATTGTTTAGTGTTTATGACAAAACAACAAGACCTTGGAGAAACAGGTCTTAAAATGATCTGTTCTCCCAGAAGTTGCTAGATGGGATTTGTTTTGGGGGGATTAACTCCCTCCTCCTCCCTGTCCTCTTCTTTTTAAGCCAAGTACTTTTTAAACAGTCTGGGTAGTTTGACTGCTAAACTCCACTTCTCATTGAGTAATAATAATCCATTTGTCTTATACTAAAACCTTGTTTGAGGGATGGTCCCGTAGCTTCTGGGTAAGGTTAGCCTTTTAGCTTCCAGAATTTCAAATCTAATGTTTGTGTTAATACACTCCTGCTTCACAATGGGTTAGATGCCAGAGGGATTTAATTAAAACTCTTATTTCATCTTTTCAGATTAAAGCAGATTTGGTTGTTTTCTCACTACTATTCCAGCCTTTATTTAAAGACATCTTACAGTTCTCCACTCCATAAACTGGAGGACTTGCTTGTTTAACCTGAAAGCAGAACCTCTTGACAGTTAAAAATGGAAATGCACTAGTTTGCATTTACGTGCCCTAGGAACTGAACATTTAGATGTTTCGATTATTCTACTTGTGCTCATCTTTATACCTCATTAACTTGAGTTAATCTCACTCCTGTGTTTAAAAATGTAGCTGCACTATTATGTGTTTCAGGGACAAGGACAGGGCAGTTGTATACTATATTACCTGCTTATCTGTATTACTCACTGCACCACAATGGAAAAAATTAATCATCTTGTCAGTGATCTGAACGTGTACATGAGCGGTTACCATTGCTCTGCACAATATGATTTTCTCAATGTTTCTCATGTTCATTTTTTCTCAAAACAGAAGTTTCTAAAAAAAAAAAAAAATTATTTGAACAGTGGATTGGATTTACTTCAAAAAGTAGAAGACTGAAGTTTTAGAGATTTATTTTTATAATTGCTCTGCAGAAGGATTTGTCTTGTTTCTGTTCTGTGTTTTTCTGTTTATTTTTGGAACTACGTAATTATTTGGTAGTATAGATATTAGCCTAAGTAGTTTCAGGTATCTGTCATAGAAATGATCTGTTCTTACAGTTCTACAGTTGTCTTCACCTTAGCTTATTTCTTTCTTTAAAAATCAACATTCATCTTAATTTTACAATGATCACATACTGCTTTTATGCATGTCTTTTGGTAAAATTCCTTATCAAGATAAAAGCACAAGATCTATGAACTTGCTTATATCCACCTGAAGTGGGTCCCCAGTTGGAAAATCTCAGATCCCCCTCAAAAATTATTTAAATAGATGTCATAAGCCTGAACCTTTCTGAATTGCTCCTTGTCAAAGTTCTTTTTACATTTCAATGGCCAGAATTTATCTATAAATTAAAGTAGCTAAATGTTATACATTAACATGTTCATTATATTGGTTTTTATCCTTCTTCATTACTTTTCCTGATCTTCAACCATCTTATCTTGTGTTGGTATATTTTGGTCACACACTGCAAGGAAGTTTGGACAAAATTTATACAGTTATTTTATCAAACAGACTACACGTATAAACTCAAACTTTTTCACAGCTTCATAGTAGTATTCAATTTATTTTGACTGACTTGATATAAATATTCATACTGACAAAAAAAGTTGTACTGTACTCTGGCCTTACAAGGCAAGTAAGAAATAAATTCTACAAAGAAAATTTTCTTAGCATTTTGGATATAGGATGAAATGTCTGAAATCCTATTAGAATTTAGTACAGATGGGAATTGTTATTTTGGAAACTTTTACTGCTTGGATACAGAAAAGGGAACAAATCCATTAATTCTGTGAGAGTTGATTAACTATAGAGATTACATTGAATAGATTTTTTTTCTCCACCACTGAAACAACAAAACAAGTAAAAAGCAAGCAAGATTTAGAGGAATAAGTGATAAAAAGCAACCTGTGGGGAAAGTAGATTTTCTATTGCAATATTACGAGAACTTCTATCACAATATTATGAAACAGAGATGTGACATAGGAAGGAATAAGGACAAGAATTTTTTTTAGTAATTTTGCGTGTTAAGAATAGGTATCAACATATATACTTATTCAAGGAAGACTTCCAAATAGAATCTGATTCCAAATACTGCAAAACACAAATTATCTGATAGAAATACACAACATTTTTGAATAAGTGTTGACAAAGAAAACTGAAGACTTGGAGATAAGTAAAGAATTAAATACAAAGTACAGTTTGAGAAAGATAGATATTATTAGGCAAAACTTTAAGCTTCTACCAATTAAAACAAAGTTCTTGGATTGAAGTAAAATACTCAATGCGAACCAACCTGGGAAATGAATAGTTAAATAAGATGGACAGTTCCACTCAGTAGAAAAATTGTAAATGCTAAGTTGTGCCTAGAAAGACCAAATGTTGCCAAAACGGTGTATAGTGTTATATTTATAAATTGTGGCATATTTGGTGTTGAACTTAAGCAATGCACAGGAAAGTAACAGAGGAGCCTCGCAATTTGAACTGCCCATATTTGGAAAGCAAGAAAAAAGGGACTGTTTACATTTCCTTAATTTTTTTTAAATTGCTCCAAAAAATCTAAACTTCTTAATGTGAAATTTAAATGAGCGTTTTGTCTAAGAGGCAAACTTATGTTTTTCACCTTGTCCAGATCATTGATAAAGATGTTAAAGAGAGCTGGCCCCAGTACTGAGCCCTGGGGGACACCACTAGTGACCGGCCTCCAACTGGATTTAACTCCATTCACCACGACTCTTTGGGCCCAGCCACCCAGCTGGTTTTTAACCCAGTGAAGCATATTCCCGACCAAGCCATGAGCAGCCAGCTTCTCCAGGAGAATGCTGTGGGAAACAGTGTCAAAAGCCTTGCTGAAGTCTAGGTAGACAAATATTCCATCTATTATATGGCAGTATATTTCATTAACTGTTTCTATAGCAGCAACCTTCCTATGCAAAAGGGATTTCAAAACTAATTTTATGAACCTCATTGCAAATAAGTTATACTTAATACCAGTAGGTTTCATGAAGTAATACAAAGGGCTTTTTCAAAATTTTAAAAGGTATTTGAAAACTTTTTGTGCAGTGCAGAACTGATTTTCTTGATTGAAAGCTAAATTTTCTTGGGAAATATGTTGGGTGTCATAAAAGCTTTTTTCAGTGTTTAATTTTAATTAAAATTAAGTTTGTTTTTATTCCAGTGAGGCACAAGGAAGTTAGTGTTCTTTTCAACCTGTGTCTTTATATTCTGTTTTTTCTGCACATAGAATGATTTATCAGGATTCACCTTGACGTTTTTCTATAATAGTGTCCTCTTTTAGAAAGAGGAGTTCAAGACTAAGGGACTTGAGGTGGAAGACTGTTACTTATCTTGACCACCTTGAGACTGTTCTTGTAGCTTTTGCTATTTGTGTTACCTCAGAAACACGAAAGTGGCCTAAGAAAGGATGGACAGGACTCACCAGGCCTGGATGTCACCTCAGCCACTGCACGGTTGACCTAATATTTCCTTACTACCCCTGCCCCTAGTCCCTACCCCGAGGAGAGACCTTGACCAGAAATCACCGGCCTTTGGCTATTTTCAGGTCTCTGGAGTCAACGTGAGGGTAGCCTGAAGGAACAAATAGCGGAACTGGATCCTTCTGAAGTTCTTCCTGATCTAGATGCCAAATGAAATAACTAAGGATTTCTCGCTTGGGTGTAACTGAACTTGTCTTGATAGATGTCATATTTCAAAAGCACACACCTGTCAACGATTGATAAAATGCCATCTCTGCCTTTCAAATAAACAGACACTCTTCTGTGTTTAGTTCTTGAAGGGAAGAATTGAATACAATTAATGGTTTGTGCATTATGTAAACCACATGTTAACCTTTTAAACCTAAGGTTTGCAAACTTTAAACAGTTGAGAAAATTTCTCAATAAAATTATCTGCTTTCCTTCACAGTATACAGAAGGCAGAGAGATAATTTTCTGAAGGGAACTGTTCCTCTTTACCCATGCATATGAAGCCTGAGCTCACCAAACCGAGCTCTTCTGCAGCTGCAAATGCACGGGGCCTCTGCTGCTTGTCGCAGTTGCTGTCCCAGTGTCACCCAGTGCTCTGGGAGCACCGTGTCCCAGGGACAGAGTCCTCTGCTGTGCTGGAGCATCCCTGTGCACTCTTAGCAGCACTGGAAGACTTGGGATGAAAGTACACAAGCAGTGCCCCAGAGAATTCAAACCCTTCAATGAATTTTGCATCAGGCCCAACAGACATATATAAAGCAGCCATAGGTGATTGATGATGGGATGGAAAACATTAAAGAAATCCCCTGCCATTTGGTGTTGTTGACGGCTTGCTGGCATAATGTCTTGCAGAATCCTATGCATGTTGCCTTTCAGAATAGGTATAAATATTGGTCTTGGACATTACTGTTAAAAGATGTGATTACCTTTGGGGGAAGGGTGTAAAAATGATCTGACCAAGACCTATGTGCAGAGACAAACCAAGAAGGCTCTACTTGAAAGTAATCTGTAGCTATAATCTATCAACAATTACAGCTTCAACAGGTAACTGCTGCAAATGCTCATTATTTAGTACTTTTTAGCACTATTTTCCAAATGTGAGATTACATGAACTTCACTTTACATTACTACACTTTCAGCAAGTGCCATGCTGAGTTACCAAAAAAAGAAAAAGAAAAAAAAAACCCTCTCTGGCTAATCCAAGCATAACTGGTTATAGAGTTGAGCAACTGACGGATAAGAGATAAAAGCTTTATAGGCCAGGGTGCAGTTTTTTTTTTTTTTTTCCCCCCGGTTGGGCAAGTCTTTATTATGATTTTAACAATCACAAAAAATAAAATAAACGGAAGGATCTCTCTGAATTAGATGGAAAACACGTTTCCAAACTCCAGTTTTATGAAGATTGATTGCTGCTTTGTGCCTAGCTTTTTGTCTCAGTGTTTATGGGCAAAAGACTCACGCATACATAGGAATTTCAAATACAGAATAACATGAGGACAATTGCTAGTCAGAATTACTTCATAAACTGAGTGGTTTCATTACTACTCACATCAGGCTTAAAATGCTCATTATAGTACAGAATGCGGTGTGAAACACTTAATGTGACTGATACAACCTGTACTAAATGCCCCAATAAATGCCAAGTTCAGCAGCAAATGACTTTTAAACATTTCACCACACTATGTGCTTTGAAAATACAGGTGATTTGTGCTGTGGATGCATTTTTCTGAATGCAAAACTTTCTAGGAGAGGTGGAATGTGTGCTACAAGCCAAACTAGAGCTTTACATTATACCTTTACAAAAAATTAAAAAAAAACAATAAAAAAATAACCCTTATGAATGATGTGTTTCTGTGATGCATGATCAATAGTTGCTGAATTTAGATTACTCTGGATGTGTAGATGGTAGTGAAAAGCTTTTAAGAACACCAGTTATTTCTTATTACATACCTTTTGTGGAAATAGATCTGCCAGTGTACCAAAACATTCTGGGTGTCTCAAGCTGATGGTAGCAAGTTTTCCAGGAAAACCTAGTACACACAAAGTGCAGCAATTAAAACAACTTAGGCAATTAACTGTACGAGGTCTGTTTATTTTGTATTTATTTTGAACCTTGCACTTTTCATTATTTGTTAGGAATCTAATTCTGCATAGGTGTTTGTATGCATGCATTTGCTTATGCATGCACGTGTATCTGTTTACAGATAGTTATGTGGTCAGTTACAATTTGGGGGAAAAATATTAGTTTTCATGGCTCAGTATCACAGCTGTAACTTTAATGCAGCCACCAGTAGAATCCACCTAGGTAAGATATAGCTTCTCCTTCTGAAAAAAATGATCTGCCAAAAACAGGTCAAAAACAATGCTCCTCTGGAAAGCTACTAAAAAAAAAAGGGGGGTGGGGCAAGACAAACTCAGCTGTAGTAGCAATTAGATGTTGTAGATGTTGTAATACCTGAAATATGGGAAAGCAAATTCTTGATATTTCTAATTCCCCATTCAATTATTTCCAAAGCACCTTCATGAAAATCTATATATCTTCTGTTTTGAGGGTAGCACTCTACTTAGTTTTCTCAACAGAAACTTCCTCCTAATCTTGAGAAGTATAATGCAGTAAATTTATCAAAACCAGTGCATTCTGTAAAATGTCCAACTTTTGGCAAATAATCATTTTCTATTCATTAATGTATTCTATTGGAGAATATCCCAACAGTTCCACACATGGGTACCTTTAGTGTTTAAAGACCGTATGTTTATTACTGATTCAGCAAATGTAGATATTTCCCTTTTACCTTCAGGGGCCTGATAGTGTAGCACGTTTTCTTCTAGTATTACTTAATTCAAAAGATAGAAGGTTGGCTAATTAAAGTTTTAGGTCAATAACAATAGTGATTTTTTTTATTTGCAGAAATCTATAGTTAATGTTTTTTTGACAGTCATAGTCTATATCCAATTTTCAAAATAGATGTGCGCAATTTTTCTACAGTTATTCATTCTGTATATTTCTTTTTATCACTGATGAACTATAGCATGCTACGAAGATGTGTGTTTGGATTGTGCGTGCAGCAGTATTAGGGGAGATTTGTGCTCTTTGAAACATTTCATGAAGCCTTCAGGTTAACCTGTGTTCAGTTATAACTGTACTATGTAAGATGACTGGAAGGTGACTGTACAGGAATATTTGCTTTAAAGTTTAGATTTTGTATGCTCACTCCTCTGAACTGACTTTATGGAACAGAGATAAGGGTTCACTTAAAGAAGGTTTTTTTCTTTTTCTTTTTCTTTTTTTTTAACACCAAGTTCTTGGTATGTTCAACTTCTTTATGACCACTGTATTCACACAGCTGTACTATCTCGTTATTAGTATCTTCAGGTGAACTCTTGTAGTTTTGGATAGAAGGTGAAGTGCCTTGAAACTTCAACTCAGATAATCCAGAGATATGTAGGGAAAATGGTACAATATGTCCTCCCATAATAGTTTGGTGGCATTTGTGATTCAACAGATTTACTGGAAACAAAGTTTATGGGAGTTTAAAGACTGCTATTGCAAATAGCACTCTAAAAAATCTTCAGTGATCTTAATTGTTCTTGGAAGCAATGAAGTCACTAAACTTGGTATTTCCTCTAAGAATACTATGACCTCAGGATAATGTCACTAGAACTATCCCCATTTCTTTTCAATCCCGTATAAGGGAAACAAAGGAAAACTGAGACCAGTAATATTATGTACGATATCCAGACTAAAATCCATTCTAAATGCATTTCAATACAGCAAAGCATTCCTTTCATCTACTCAGTGACAATTAGAAGGGAGAGCTGCACAGTTTATTTGAAAACCATCTAAGCAGTGTCTGAAAGCTTATAAGCAATGACAAAATGAGATTTTCTTTTACCCTGTTACAAGCCACCCTGGAGTTCTGCCTGCTTAATGTTGCTCTATAATTTAGGAACTCAGATATTTCAGGTACATTTACAGTGAACAGAAGTAGAAACATTGTAAAATACTGCGTGGTAAGATTCATTTGATTATTGATTTTTAAGGTGATACATGAAAATTATATTTTAAGTAATTGCATTGAAATGAAGACTGATAAAACAGAAAAGATTTCTACAGATAAGTAGTAACTCTCTGCATCCTTCATTCAAGCGTAAAATGCCTGAAGCACAGCAGAAAATATTAGAAATATTAGTCAAATTGAGCTTTACACTGTGCCTGGATAATAGTGGTTAACTGAATACAGAGCCTAGGATTTTGCATAAAAGCATACAATAAGATGATGATAAGGACAACTCTGCTGTTTTGATTGCTTAATTCTTTCAGGTTTAATAACAGCCATGTTAACAAAAATGCAAAACTAACGAAAGCTCAGTATTAGTCCACCTGGCAAGATGCCAATGCTTTTGTATAGAAAAATTGTGCTGTATCTTGTTAAACATTCCAGGCCTGATTTTCCAGCATGAAGGATTTAGATTTACTTTTATCATTCTAAAATAGCATTGTTAGAATGATATTTGTAACTCAATTATATTTCCCTCTCTTGTAACCTCATTTAATGCTTTGCAATGTCCTGTCCTTTGGGACTTTTTAGATTGCTGAGTCAAACGATGATGCTGTTATATTTCAGATGCTTAAATAAAGATACTGGAAAACCATATTGTTTGAGTTAAAGAATATCTCAAAAAAAAAAAAAAAAAAGCATTAGGAACACTTAACGCACACAAATGTTGTAGAAAGTCTTTTCCTTTGTGCTTATTCTGACTTTAAATGTATTCCACCTTGTTGGGTGTTTTTTTGTTTTTTACTTCTAATATTTTGGATTTCCTATTGTATTTGTGTGTTGATCTGTCACCATAAGCGACTGTTTCAGATGACCTGGTTTTCTTTTTGCTTAACAAATTCCAATTTGGTGCGAGGTGACTGTAGTCCAGTATCTACTCAGGGACTCCCTCTCACTTCTACCGTCTCTCTTGGCTTCTTGCTCAAATTTGCAGGGCTCACCTTTCAGCTGTAGGCTCTGTATGGCAATATTTCATTCTCCCTATCGACCAGCTCCTGGCACACTCACTCTTTTTTGGCACTTGATAGATGCAGGTATGCTCTGAATCGCAGGCTCACTTTTTCATGGAAGGTCAGCACTGTTCCCAGCATATAGCTGTTTGCAAGCTGAATGGAAGTGGGGAGATGAAAGATAGCTGCAGACCCCATTTCCATGATTAATGTTCATGTTTTCCTAGGCTACTTCTTAGTTTACATTAAGTTCTCCAATATTTTTTAAAGGGAACCATGCATTTTTCTAGGGTTATGCCTTGATGTTTAAATGAAGGTTAGTGTCCTCTCTCTGATTGGCTTAGCTGCATCAATTTTATGTACTACGCTGATTTAAGTCACTAAAGAAGGTAGAGGATTTGAAATAAGAATTAATGATTCCATTTTCAGCAGATATTGGGTCTTTTCCCACATCAGTGGAGACATTTCAGTAACTCATATGCTGCTTCTGCTCTAGCTAGGTTTTCAGAAGCAAATTTAGCATTAGTTTGAAGCTCCAGAGTTATTTTATGAAAATTGGTAAACATTGATGCAAGAAGTAAGGTTCTGCAAGCTTGCTAAACTATGGCAGTATTGAATGGCTTTGAGTTTAATGGAGCACTACAAAAGGAAGGACTGTGGTCTAGTAATTAGACCAGGGCACTGAGGCTTCTCAATTCTCTTTTCAACCTTTCTACAGGCTTGCTTGGGTGGCTTTGAGTAAATCAGCTGAGCTCTTTGAATCTTCGTTTACTCATTCCCAAAAGTGCTGTAATACCTGCTAAGGTTGCTGTGTGCCTCCTGTTATTAAATTTAAAGAAACTTAATTACTGTATGTTTTTATACGACTATTGCTGTTAATTAGCAATGCATTCATAAAAGAAGATAGAGAGGGAGCCAAATTATAAAGAAAAAAACACATTATCTGTATCAGAAAATAACACAATACAACTGTACTGTCATTGCAGTTACAGGTATTTAGATAATGAAGTGTCAGTGGTACAAAGCTGAAGGTCCAAAACAAAGGAAACTATAGGGCTATAAAGAAAATGGTTATTGTTGTTTATTACACTTTTTTCTTTAATTGCAGCAGTAAAGCTGGTGCTGACCATACAATTTTTGAAAGTATATTATCATTCTGTGTAAGTATATGTTAGCCCAATTGAAGGGGTATGGCAGAATTCCCTGTGTTGGAATATGTCTAGCTTTTACTATTAAAATGAATGGGGAGCCATTGACATTATTTGGAGCACATCAGCAAAAGTTAAACAGCATCTGAAAATCCTAGCAAGCTGTTTCCATTTAAGTACCAAATAATTTTGCTTTTGCAAATGTACTTCCAATATTTTTCCAGCATTGCACGGTGTATTTGTGTTTTCTGATTTAATGCATGGGGAATGTGGATTTTATGGTGATGTCAGTGTCATGAGGTGACACATCTGCAGGACTTGAGATGCTGTTGGGCATCACCAAAGTGAGCAGTACCCTGTAGAAGCAGAGCAGTGTCCTCACTTTCCTCTTCCTCATGTTCCCTGTGCTCGCTGTCAGCTGCAATATGCACCAGCTCTTACATGCATTGAGCTCTTTGCTGAGCTGATTCAACTTGCAAATCCTGCAGACAGCCCTTTTCTTTCAGCTAATGTAATTCTCTGCCAAGTTAGCTAACTACAACAGCCTAGCAAGCGGTCTGATGGATGCCAGAGCAGGAGCAGGAAGAAGTGTGTGGCTGGAATAGGGGGAATAAGCGTGGTGGGGTGCAGAAGCAAAATGCTTTTGTGACCAGCTGGAATGACTTACTGCTGCCAGAACTGTATATAGCTTGTTCTCTTCGAATTGCCAGTTTCTCATTTTGTGGCAGATGTCAGCATTGACAGATTTTGAAGTCTCTCCTGAAGTTCACAGACTGTTTCTTTCTTTCATTTTATCATCCTTCTTTACTTGTTTTATTGAGCTGAAATGTCTTTCTACTGTGATCATTAAGTAAAATGATGATGCAGGTAACAGCTTATTAAATTAAACTCCTCTATACACGAAGGCACTCTTCTCCTCCCACTTTCCTCATACCATCCATAATCTCTGGAGGGAGTCCTGTGGTGTATCATCTCAAGTGGGTGGTCATGTTTGAGAGCTCCCAGACTTGCCTTTGGAGGTTAGAGTATGTGCAGCGTTGGCTCTATTGTTCTCTTCACTGCTTAGATGCTTGTGGACAGCAACATTACATAGTATGAAAAATATTCTTGATCATTAACATTTCTTTTCATACTCCACAGTACCAAATTTACAGCTATTGTGTTTTTATTTCTTAAGAATTTTCTACAAAAATGGAACGCTAGATAGTTATTTGAACACTGGGCTATACTTGGTCCCCTCTGCTGTCTCTTTCCATAAACATGTGGGTTAATCAGGTGTGACTCATAAGGAGATGCAGAATCTGAAAGACAAAACAACAGGGACGGAAGCTTCCTTATAGAAATGTGTGAGATAATATGACAAAATAATTGTTTTTCTTAGAACTAGTATGATACACTGATATATGGGGCAAATTAAGAGAGCAGCTGGCCATGTTTTCCTTTAGCATAGAGTTGTTTTTAGCATAGAATAACCGAGCTAGAAGGGACCCACAAAGATCATTGAGTCCAGCTCCTGACTCTGCACAGGACCACCCAAACATCAGACCCTATGTCTGAGAGCGTTGTCCAAACGCTTCTTGAACTCCAGCAGGCTCGCTGCCGTGACCACTGCTCTGAAGAGCCTGTGCCAGTGCCCGACCACCCTCTTGGTGAAGAACCTTTCCCTAACACCCAGCCTGATCCTCCCCTGTCACAGCTCCATGCTGTTCCCTTGGGTCCTGTCGCTGTCACCAGAGAGCAGAGATCAGCGCCTGCCCCTCCGCTCCCCTCGTGAGGAAGCTGCAGGCCGCCATGAGGCCTCCCCTCAGTCTCCTCTTCTCTGGGCTGAGCAACCCAAGCAACATTCTGTGACACTTTATATCTTTCAGACTCTAATGGCAGTTGAAAACACGTTTTCTTGTTACCCTTGTACCTTTATGCAGTACAGGGTGAGTCCAGTACCATGTAAATCCACCTTGTGGTAAGCTAAATCCTGTACTATGTAAAGGTTTCTCGCTCAGTGTTTCTGCATGTTTCAGGTCAAAACTGTATTCTCCCTGACTGTCTAAAGAAGCAGGCTGGGCAGTTATTCTCATATGCATTGGGCATTAACAAAATGCTCACCATTGGTGAGAACTTACTGTCATTACAGCCGAGCACAAGACTAGGAATTTCATTAACGTATTCTGCACTTGTTGAATTTGTGCTGCTTGTGGCTCAATCTAGTATGTAGGAAAAGTCCTGCTGACACCTATTTGCTTTGTATTTCTCTTCCTTATATATTACCACACTTGCTCTATATGGATAAGAAAGTTGAGATTTTATTCTATTCCTACTGAATTAGGAAAAGTTGAACAGTTCAATCTAGGGGAATATCCACTGTCCTTGCAGAATTTTGGAGTAGGCAATGTGTAAAGGTACTCGCACCTTCAACCTTTGTTTTAAAAACTTCTCAAATCTTTTATAATGCAACAAACCTAGTAAAATTGCAGGCTTGGTCACCACTAAAAAGATATTCTACTTCCAGTTTGCAGTTATAAAATGTGTAAGGGTTAGATATATACATCTTTGTAAAACGATCTCTCTAATATTTCTCTGGCCTTCACTCTAAAACAGTTAGGTGCTTTTTGTGTGAATATTTTGTCAAATGTTGAGCATTTTAATCCATTTAAAGAGCATTAATATTTTCCTTAAGCCCCAAGATTTAGAAGTTCATGGCAGTATGTTGTAAAGTCTGAAACAGTGAGAGGATATATTATTTGTGGGACCTCCTGTTTTCTGATGGGATGGTTTAAGCATGCCACGTACCTATTGTAGCTGCTAATTTTTAATAGGCTTTATGCAATGTTGCTGCTGTTCAACACAAGAGCTGAATAGCAAAAACTATTAGCGTTAATGGATCACCCTAAACGACTCAGCTTCTATTGTGATTAACTTCCTACCTGTATTAGGCAATTCCTGTGGGGGAAAAAAAGTATATTCTCTATGATGTTATGTTCTGTATGGGGTTTCATGGTACTTACTTGGCTAAATATTAAACTGTAGAAAGTCTTGTGTGAAATCTTGAAAATATAGTATCCCACATATTATTTATGGATCTATAAAGTAACAGTTTTTGAAACTTTCATTACTCAATTTTATATTTTTAGTTTTTTCAAAGTGTACTCTGAGATGTAAAGCTTATGAAATTTTATACCATAGGATGTGCATGAATATTTTCCAGGGTATTTTTTCTGTGCTTTATATGATATTTGAAAATTAATAGTGCTCTTGTGTTTTGTTTTGCAGCCTGAAGAGATTAAGGACAATAAGTTTTAATTAGCAGCGTATTAAAGAAACTGGCAGTCAGTCTGATGCTATTCAGCTTAACATAACTGTTGATTTAAACAAAAAATTGTGTACAAAACAGATTATTTGGTTACCTAGATTTAGTATTAAAATTATTGCACAAGTACTGCTTGACCAGCTCCACACATGAATGGCTCGGCTTTTGGTACAGGAGGAACTACAACCATTCGTGTTATTTCACACGTATTGGTATAGATACATTTGTACAAACCAAAGTATCATATTCAGACTTTTATTTGGAATTTATTTCCAACAACAAAACAGAAAACCTATGTAATAATCGTGTATATATGCAAGTGAAAGAAAATGCAGAACAGCTAAATGTGACCAGTGTTTCACATTCATGCTTTTTGATGAAAAATTGAAGGTCAATATAAATATATTATCAAATGCACATCTGTAGTAAAAAAAAAAAAAACTTTTATGCCCATCAAAAAACAGCTAGCACTTTGAAGTGACGTAAGGATTTATTGTACATATCTAAATCCTTTAAGAGTTAGTCTGTATGTTTCAGATGCTGGGGTCTAAAAATATTTTTGTTCCCCAGGTAGAATATGCTTTTACTGGAAAGAAAAAGGAGTAAGATTTTCGGTTTCTGAAATGCACTTTTTCCTTTAATTCACATAGCTTACTAGAGCTGTTCACATCCTTTTAAAGCCACTGAATTTTCTGTGACTTAATACTGCTTGCTTTGAACTGTGTAAATGAAATATAGGCCTTCAGATGAAATAAGTCTGCAAGAAAAGAAATCAATAGAATCCTGTAGCTTTACAGTACAACACACACTTGGGTTAAGGGGGGTTGGAAATAAAGGAGCGTGAAGTGGACTTAAGTATTTCTATAAATATCACACCTTCGAGGATACCAAGCAGCAGACACGAGCTTTGCTGTTTTCCTGTATCACCAGCTAATGTAGCTTTGTGTGCACCAGTGCTATCTTGCCTTGCAGCATTCAATGTAAAATTAATTTTGTTGTGCTTTCTGTAGTGATTTACCTGGCGAATTAAGCACTTCTTGCTAAACAGTACTTGATATTTGTCCATATAAGGAATCCTTTCATATGTCTTAGTGGTGTTTAGGATGGCTTTTAGTAGACACGGGCCTACGGCATCATCCACTAAGACATATATGGCCTCCTGGAGTACTTACTCATTGCAGTTTTGTTCCAACCATTATTGCTTCGCCGTGTTACTGAGTACTCAAAGATTTTAGCTAATTGTCTTCTACTTCAACTATAATAAAAGTCACAGCCATTGAGATAGAGAAGCTGTTCCTTATGATAATGCTGAATTGCTAATCTGAGATAGTGAATTCTTCAAAAATAAGAAATGAATAATCTAATAAAGGAATGTAGAGTTAGTGTTACTTTCGATAACTTCAGCTATTGTTGCTTTATGTCACAATATTTTTCATTTCATCTTTTCATTTTCTTAAGAAAAAGGGAATCCTCACTTGTCTGCCAAATGAACAGAATTATTTTTTGTTCACATCTGTCTTTATTTTCTGTTCTCCAAAAATTATTCTTTTCTGTACTTTCTAAGTCCTGTCAGAAGCACAACTGCTTCACGTCTTGAGTCTCCAGGCTTTAATCCAGGTATTAGATGGGCCCCAAAACCAGTATCTACCCAACTCCTTTCCAAAATCTCCCTTGAGCAAAATATATGAGAAGTTCACAGTGTAATGATATCACAGTTGTGTTCAAACAGCTTAGCAGTTTAATTAGACTTTGAATGAAGAAAGTTTTTTGTTCTAAACCTGCTTTTGAGAAATGGGTTGGCAGAAGAAAAATCTTTTCCATGTTGATAACATGCTATTCTTATTAAAGTGGAAATTCAACATTGAATTTGATCTTACTTTTTTTTAGCCAGTAACTCAGTACCATGAGGTCATTCTGCAAGTCTTCCTTCTTTGACCTTAGATTCCACAAATGGCTTATTATCAGCAGCAAAAGATGTTATTTTGCTCTTTTTTCTGCTCATGTTCATACCTTGAACAACTTAGGTCCCACTGCAGTATCCACTAATAATTTTTCACCCATCATAAAATCTATCCATTAATTCTTATATTTAGTTCCTATCTTTTTAATAGATATTAAGCTATTTTTAAAAAAATTAATTACATGCTCACCTATGAAGTCTAGGTTTCATATCGTTATTGGCAAATATTTAGCTAGGAAGTCATAGCTATTGCATAGTATTTCTAAGGTATACCTGACATATTTCAATAGTGGAGCTGCCTTTGGTCTCTTCACATCTGTAGTGCAGTGGCCATTTCAAGTGATAGGCCACCACAAATAATCCCACAATTTATTTACACTTCTCTAAAACCAAACCCATAGAATACACAATTCTACTACAGATATTTCACAAAACAAATAGTCATCAAAACATATATTTGTTTTTAATTTTCTAATTATTTTGATGTTTCAGACAGCTCTATTCCTGAATACTGCTCTTAGCTCTATTTCATTAAGTGTATCAAAGGCTGGGAAATATTGGCTTGCTTATAACTATTAATGTTGATTATTTATAATTTGTGTTATTAGTCCAGTAAAAAAATAAGACTGTAAGGCATGACTTGATTTGGAGCATGTGAATAATTACAATTCAGTAGAATGAGTGCCCTTAGATGCATGTTAGTGCTTTGTCTGTGCACTTTTTACTTTTTTTTTGACAGATAAAATTGGTAACCTCTCCACACTTGCAGTGGTTTTATGGCATAAATTGTACATCATGGGTTATCCACCTCCTCAAAATATGAACCGAACAGCTATATGGAGCTAAAGTGCTCTAAGAGACTAGCATCTGCTTAGCATTCCGGGGATAGCTGGGGACTCCAGTTTGTTTTTTTCCTAAAGGCTACCTCACATACGTGGCTCAGAGAATTTTCCTGTGTAGACTCCTGCAACCAACTGGAAAAGTATTTGGTCAAATGGATATAGTTTCAAAAATCAGACAACTTTCAGAGAATAAAAATAGAAAATAATTCTGGAATGCAGAGGATAGTTCTACCTTTTTCCTCAACTGCGTTTATGCAGAATGGACGCATATCCCATGAGAACTGGATTGTATCCTTCTCTTTAGGAGAGAGAGAGATTCTTCCCTTTCAAAACACCCATTTTTGGATCTTCCCAATTCTGCAAAAACCCTGTGTGTCACAGTGCAATTAGAGCAGCAGGGGAGTTAATTTTGTAAGCAGCAAGCAGACAGTGCAAGCAAATGACTGTGCACTCTGTATGCTGTCGTTGTGCTGGCACAATGCTCCTTACAAAGCACAGATCAAATGTCACTTTTGTCTACAGAGGACAGTGAGAGATAATGCTAAAGTAAAATTCAGTGTTGTCTAACCTGCTGTTTTACTTATGGGTCAGAAAATGTTCATTCTGGTTTGAATCTTGATAAGATAGGAAAGATGGTCATAAAATACTGTTACATTTTGAAAACAACTTACTGGAGGATCAAAGAGTGAATATCATCTATGACCGAGTCAGATATGATATGATACTGTCATTGCATCTATCTGTTTTGTCCTTCTGTGAGTTCGCACTGAATTAATAAAATTTGTGCATCTCTGAGCTTTCAGCTTCTTAAATTAATAATAAATGTGCTCAGATAAACCAAAGATCATCCCCCAAACCCTGTAGCCAAACACCACAAGCAAGAAATGTACAGATTCAGGAGAGAATCTGATTTCATTATGGCATGCTATTTTTGGATTTGGCAAGTACTTTCCTTACTGTGTTGTGAATGCATTTATAGCATTACAAAACTAACCTGAGTGTGAAATATAAATGAGCAGCATATGGGAGCAGGACTTCAACTTTTGGTCACTGTTTATGTCAGATTATGGAAATTCACAAACCACCTGGAGCATGTGTTGTCCATACAGGCAATCTTGTGTTAAGGTTAAAAAATAATATCCTCTGCCCAGTAATTTGGTGTATTGGGTTTAAGTGGTAAAGGTTTGGTAGCAGGGGGGCCACACGGGCGGCTTCTTTGAGAAGATTCCAGAAGCTGCCCCATGTCAGATCAGAGCCAGCTCCAGCCGGCTCCAAAAGGGACGCACCGCTGGCCAGACCTGAACCAATGAGCAATGCTGGTTGTGCCTCTGGGAGAGCATATTTAAGAAAAGGAAAAAACTGCTG
>VXAL01008573.1:54445-88505 GCA_013399475.1 Chauna torquata
GGGGGGACCCCATGTTGGAGCAGGGGAACAGAGAGCGACCATGAAGGAGCGGCGGAGACGAAGCGATACGGACTGACCGCAGCCCCCATTCCCCGTTCCCCTGTGCCGCTCAGGGGGAGGAGGTAGAAGAGGGTGGATGGGGGGAAGGTGTTTTTAGTTTGCTTTAGTTTCTCACTGCTCTAGTTTGCTAGCTATAGTAATAAATTATACTAATCTCCCTATGTTGAGTCTGTTTTGCCTGTGACGATAATTAGTGAGTAACCTGCTTGTCCTTATCTCAACCCTTAAGCCCTGGTCCATCATATTTTCTCCCCCTGTTTCTTTGAGGAGGGGGAGTGAGCGAGCGGTTGTGGTGGAGGTTGCCTGTTTAGCCAGGTAAAACCACCACACTTGGTAAATCAGATACTCAATTTTTGGTATGGACAACTAAAATTCTAATTACAAGGCTTTGAAAGATAGGGATATTTTGGAAAATCCCCACAAAATCAAGATTTTTCATACTGTATAAGTATGTAAACATCCCTGGCAGATCTGGTGGGTTGTATTTATATGTAGTTAGACCTACCAAGTTAGAGTTATTTACTGGCAGCTAGCTGGCAGAATCTTGCACTTCATAATAGATAAATTTGTCGATGAAAATTTGTCAATGAAATAAAAAATGATAGGACAAATCTTTTGCTATTGTTGATGTGCCAGTGGAACTATGCCAATTTTTAAGTCAGCTGAGGGTTATCCTGGTCATTTTCTGTTGTTTGATGTATGTTTCTTTCTGGTGTAGTTTAGAATTTGCAGGCTTTGAAGAGCAAAAAGCTAAACTTCTAAACCTGTGATTCAACAGGAGAAAAAGGATTTGTTGTATCCTTGAGATTAATCAACTCAGCCTTGGATGCTGTAACTTTGGCTCCATATCCTAAAATGTCATTGTTAATTCTCTACCTGCATGTGTCAAGTGCAATGAAATCTGGAGTACTATTTAAGGTGTGGGACATCTCTTAGCATTGCTAGAAAAAGTGATCAAAGAAATGAGGACTGAAAGGAAAACAGATTATTAAGGATCAGATATGAGACAAATGGTGCTGTGTAAATTTTTACATGTATGGGTGAAAACATCTAAAACTAATAAGCTAATACATAAGATAAACTTATTTAAGATACAGAAAAGAAATATCATAGACTAGGCTAAAAGAAGTTTTCTACTTTAGCTGTTTTTTTCTGACTGTGATCTTGTGAAGAGTTAAGACTAATTGTGCTGACATGACTATTACAAAAACAATTTGTATTTAAGTGCTGCATGTTTGAATTCATTTGTTTGTAGCTACTGATTTTATTAGCGCAATGATTTGAAATGTATCAGAGCATCTTTTAAAATGTTGATGAACGCAGTGGGATAAAAGTAATAGCGAGATCTTTCTGCAGCAACGTTCAGATTAGTTTGCTCAGTGTGGTGCTAGCAGTCTGACTACTTAACATTCGCCTGTGGATTCCTCACTTAATAAAAAGCAAAATAATGCCCGAGGGGAAAAAACAAATAGTCTAAATACAGTGAGGAACTCTGCTACTTTTTCTGTTACTGCCAGAATCCTTGTTTTCTCAAACCAAAATCATGCCCAGAAAATAAAATGAGAATTATTGAGGAAAAAAAAAAATTTGAAACCCAAACAAAGCACAAGTGAGCCATAGCATTAGAGCACTGTGTACTTGCATCCTGAGCATGCTATGTGGTCCTGGATACCTCACCTAAAATACAGCAAAGCCCAAAGTACCTAGGAAAGGGCCAGAGCCAGAGGCTGGCCTCTGTCCCAGGGAGGACGTAAATGGTGAAAAGCGATCAGATGGGGGGAGGATCTGGCAAACTAAGAGTTAGAAGGTGACAAGGGGAGGGATCCATTTTTTACTGTTTTTCATAACCCAGGCATTGGGAGATGCGGTATGACAGGACTGGACAAGCAGAAATAAAACATGAAAGGACACGCTTTGCCTTGCTGCAATGTGTTGTAGAATTCAAGAGATTAGAAATGGGATTAGATAAACATAGAGGGTATGTCAGGGCCATGGAAAACCTGGTCCTGATATTAGAGCTCTGCAAGCTTCACGCCACAGGAAGCTGGCAGGCCCTTGGTAGGAGAGAAATCATCGCAATCTGACCTTTTTCCTTATACGGTTTCCAATAACCCTCTGCTGATATCCCTCAGAAGCTAGGCTAGAGAGGCATTTTCTTGAGCCAGTACGCCCTAGACAACCAGTTGAGGATTTATACGATGTTAGGTCAGCCTGGCAATGGCTAGTTCTGTAAGTATCATGTACCCCAATATCTTCCAGCTTGGCAGAAAGCCTTCAGCATCACCAGTGGTCATTGGAAGACATTTGGCTGTCCCATTGCTTGTGTGACCAGTTCCTCATACGTTGATCTAGATCAAATGGGGGATCCATGCCATTATCTTCTACATACAATGCAGGATGGTTGATGACAGCATTTATTAATGAAACTGAAGTGCTTGCTTTGGAGACATACCTTTTATCTTAAAGCACCTGTGAGGCAGGTTTATGTAAGATGTTAACACAGGCACTCACAATGAGGTCTGCTGTGTTTATGGGAGTTTTGCTGTTCAGCTGCGACATAGCCAGGATGTCATGTTGCTTTTCTGCAGAGGACAGGAAAGATCAACCAACTGCTCCTCGCTATGGGGTATTTGTGAGAAAAATGGTGTGATGGAGATCTATGGTTGCATCTAAATGAATTCAGGGCGAGTGAGCAAACATGTCTGAAAAGGGGGAGAGTTTGTATATCTTAAGCTGCATGTCCTTCTGTTTGACATATTAACCAGGACAGCGTTCTGCAGGACTGATCCTGAGCAGTTCCTCCAACCGTTTCTGGATTTTCTTCTCACTAGTAGGGCAAAGGAAACTCTAGATTCAGAATAATAGGAGATGGGTGGTGTGTTTTTTTTTGTTTTGCTTACAAAGTATGACAGATGACTGGTCTTAAAGGTCTTGCCCAAAGCTTTCTTGAAATCAATGCAAAAAAAAAATGACACAAATTTAAATAAGTTTTAGCTATAATCAACACATCTGCATCCTAAATTCTTGTGTCATACCAGAGACAGACACTGGCAACTGGTAGTCAAGGCAATCCCACAGGCATCTTCCTTGTATAAACAAGGATTCTTTTTCAGAGGCATATTGATATAATTAGTAATACATTTTTAAATGGACGTATTTCAGAGTTTTAGTACCAGCTCTTTAAATTTTTATTTGATACTACTATTTTTGAACAAATGAGCTTATATGTCACTTAAAATTATCTGAGATTACAGCTCTAATAAATCCCTCTGTTCTTTGACTGTAGAAATGACTGAGATATCTTTAGAGCTATAAATTAATTTCAGTTGACATCGCTGACAATTGCAATCTGAAGGACTGAGAATCTGCATTTCCCATGGGAAAAATCTTTGGAGAAGTTCAATAGGACTGGCCCAAATGAGACTTTGACTTCTGTTGTTGCTTACCCAATCTTCAGATGTTTATATGTATCTCACAGAACCCCAGGAAGTCCTCCTACATCACTTCTCTTTGTTTTCTGTCTTTTAAGGTTGGTACAACGTAAAAGCAGACTACACACTTCAATAGTAGTGTACAGTTCTCACCAGGCTAGACTTCTTCACATGGTATGCGTTCATATTAAACCAACAAACACTAAGCACAGATGTTCAATCAAGATTTTCCATATCTGGTTAATGAACAAGATAACCAACTGATAACCAACTGATTTAATTTGGCTATATCAATACTCAAGACACTTTGCATAAAGGTTTACATTACATGCCGGTTCCCTTTCTTAAGAGATGAGTCATGACTCATAGTCACAAAACTGAGGCTAGAAGAGGTTAAACAACTTGCTTTATTGTGCAGTATGTTCATTGCAGAACCAGGAGAATGGCTCAGACCACACATCTTCCAGAGTCACTATAGGACTAGTTCCTGCCTTATAATTCAAATAAACACTATAAAAAATTCCTCATGAGAAAATAAAATACAATGTCAAGTACATCTATCAGTTTAATCTTCTACCACATGAGTTTTCACTGTTAGAATGAAGCAACTTCTCTGTTTACTGTAAATCATAATTATGCATTCCTTCCTAGCCCCACAAATGCCGTAATTGACCTTTGGAGGAACTGAAAGGCTTCTTATTTGTTAAAGCACAAGCTTGCACATCTGTTTTTTTGCTGCATCAGCTGACAACAGTTGTAACATTAGATATGTTTGCAGACCTTCATTTTTCACAGTGATGATGCTGTTTAAGATGTCATTTCTACTTTAAACTTAATTTTGGGTTTGCTGAATAAAAGAAAGATGAACTCATCTTTATGAATGCATACTATTCTGCATTTATTTTATTAATTGCCTGAGAGTTTAAGTAGTTACTATCACTACAGTTCACTGGGATAGGATAAACTTTCAGTCTCTCCTACAAACTGAATAAATTTTGTTTGACCTATAAACCAATATAAAAAATCAGCAGTCGTTAGAGATTTACCAATAATTAAGGCAACTGATAAAACTATCTCATATTTTTCATTGCTTGGAGAATGGAAGGAGGACCAATCTACAGAATAATCTCTTTATTTTCAGAAGAAAATAGCCAGCATATTACTAAAAACATGATTTCAGGTTTGTGAAGGGGAGTTTAAAGATGATCTTCTCTACTCAAAGGCTAATGTGGTTTTTCATACCAAAAAAGTTGATCTTATCTAGATCCTTTTTCGTTCTGAGTGCTTTATTGTTGTGGTGCTTTGGCATATCTTATGCCTAGAAATTGCAATCTAGTGCAGATTTAGGTTGATTAATATTATTATTCTTCATGACAGGAACAAAGCTAGTGTCATATTAGATACTGTTGAGCTTCTATTAAAATCAGAATAGCTATTAGGTTCATTTTCTGTGTCCAATATTATATGTTTAAGATGTTGTGATAAGTCAATGTGAAAGTTGTATAACAAAAGCATAATATAGACATAAATATGTATTGATTAAAAATCTTTTTTTAACATAACTGTAGATTTAAATGTGTTAAACCTGTTTCCAACAGATGATAGTATTGCAAAGACTAAATTTGGTCACTTTGCAAGTGTAGGGTAAAAATATTTTCATGATGCTTTCCCAGTATTTATTTTTTATTTGCTCCCATAATAGAAGATTTTTCATTGAAGAATTTCTAATACGAGCGATTGGGAAAGAATGTATACATCTCACTTATTCTAAATTTGCAGTTGTGTCATGAAGACAAACTGCTAGTTTCAATGGAGATTGCTTTGTTGTGAAACAAATGGTTATGGCAATGTGATGACCAAGGCAGAGAGTCAATGTGTTTTTACACATTAATTAAATAAATTTTAAATGATAGAGTTAAAAGAATCTTGCAAAATCATAACGTCCAGAAGTTAAGAAATTGTGCTCCTAAAGTTGACAGCAAAAATAGATTTTCTTCCTGGTGAAATGAACTTTAATTGCATCCAGGACAATTTTGCCCTACAGGACTGAAAAAGTATGTGCTACATAATAGAAGACAGTGTGCAGAAAATGCTAGTTCAGATTCCACAGTGAGCTTTAAAGTTGTCTTTCCCAAGCTTTCGTGTACTTGGCTTTGCAAGTTTTTTGTGATTTTTTTTGTCAAAGTTGTGTGTCAAATACAGTACTTTTTTTTTTTTTTTTTTTTTACCAGTTACCTGATAAGTGTTTCAGGATCTCAGGTGTTCTGTGAGAAAAATAGGCTGTATAATAAGGATGTGCAACTCTAAAATTTATGAGACCTTAAGTGAAGGCAAACTGCAAAAACAGGCTGTAAAAATAATCAAAAAGACTAATGAAGGTATATTCCTAAAACGCATGAAGAATTTAGAAGCACTGGAGTATCTGCTGTTTCTTGTGATACTTCATTGGAAGACCTTTATTCACTCAGGGTGGGAAAAAATAACTCAGGAACATATACTATTTTTTCTAATTTTAAACATGGTCAATGACCATTCTGGAATAGTTTGTGTGGTTCTGTCTATATATATATGTATACATATGTATATGTGTCACACTTCAACTTATTTTTCTTTGTTCTTCAATTTCAGAAATTCCTAGGAGAACTGTAAGCCTTTAGCACTATTGTGTTAAAAGATTCTCTTTTCAGTTTTTAAGTTAACATGATAAATATAACAGGAACTGTTGGAGCTATGCAATGAAGTAATATCATGCTGTCAGAGCTTAACACTAAGAAACAGAAGGGAAGGAAATGATGAGAAAATGAGCTGTGGGGAAATTGAGCATTTATGGTTATTCACTTTTTCCTATATTTTTATCTTCAGTGTTCCAGAGGGCCATTGAGTTTCCTGTTAATTTGCTCCATTTCTAGGTGGTCAGATGGTGCTGTCACTAGAGGACATAAAAATAACTGTAGGGCTTATCAGTAGCAAAAACCTAGCAGAAACACAGGTCGAAGTTCAATTTTTAAATTAATCAGGTCTGCTGGAATACAGAACCAAAAAATGAATGTTAGCAGAGCTCATGGCCAAAAAAAAAAAAAAAAAAAAAAAAAAAANAAAAAAAAAAAAACAGCAAATGTGGCAGTTGGGTCATTTTGATGTTCTTGATTTCCAGTTGTGAAGAGACTTAAAGCCTTTATGCTACTGTGGAAAGCAGAGCTAGGCACCGTGCGGGGCCATCAGCGCACACGAGACACTGCAGCTGGTGTGCTGCACGCAACAAAATCAGTCTATGCCTGCAGTCAAAATCATGGCAGCATGAGATTTTTCAAGCTGGAATTAGTCAATAGATGCAATGGTTCTGTATAATACACTACAACGTATTCCGTTTAAGATGTTAAAAACAAATTCTACAAGTCAGAGTATTACTATCTATGATGAAATTCATATGTGAGGTCAAAGGAAAGCTGGTCCTCTTAACCTGATTCCAAAATCAGCTTGATCTTCTGTTTTTTTCTCAAGTATTCTGGGGTGTAGATTTTTCACTTTGGTCACAATCCTGTAGCTATCTGTTCAGGAATATATGAGAATAAGAAATTGAGATGCTTTAAAAAAAAAAAACCAAACCAACCCTTTGATAGTTAAAATGCTGTGAATCTTTGAAGAATCACAGTGAGAGAATAGCACTGGGAAGCACCGTGTTCCCGCTTTCCTGCTGGGGGGACGGAGGAGATCTGCTTGTCTGTAGCTAGGGCTCTTTTCTGTTTAGCACGTCTAATCTGTGTGACCATTTTGTTTTCTGACTTTGGTCTTTCTTATGTATATGCATACTTTGGAGGAAAAAAACAAAACAATAAAAACAACAACAACAAAACAAAACATAGATATGAAAGTATGGAAGCCATAGTGATAATCTTCCGTGGCCATGCATTTTCACCTCCTGAAAACGACACAGCTACATTTTTCCTGAAGCCAAGTAACCTGGATGAAGGCCTCTATTCTAGAAAGGAATTCAGTGTCTGCAAACTAAGCTCTCCTAATAGATACCAAGGACTGGAAACTTTTTTTTTTTTACTGATTTAGTGTCATGCAATGGGGATAAGGAGCATGAGTTCTGATTAGATGATAATCAAAGTCGTCTTTGTACATTCAATTGCTGTTTGACCGTATGATTATTTCTTTTGGGCTTTGTGTCTCAGAGGTTACAGTGAAAATTTGCTTTTTCCAGAAATGAGGATGAAGATGTATAGCGATGGCCAGCTTTTTACTGACTGCTGAACTGTTCTTTTCCATATGCGTTTATCATAAATACTTAACACAATTTTAACACCTCAGCGTTAAACTTCATTGAAATGCATCTAGCTTATCCAAAATATATAAATTTCCATAGTTAAAATGATAATGCTTCCTTGTCTCTGATTCTTTCCATACAGAGTCATGTTTCTGAAGTACATGCTCTGGGTGAAATAAGAAGTGGCAATTTTTTTCTTTCAGTCAGCGAAATTTGTTCAGAGAAACTATAACATTTCATTCTGAGTATCTCCACCAGGGCACTGCTCGGAATCTTGGTGCTATACGCAAGGATGCTACAGAGCTGTGTAACACAGCAATAAGTGACTTTTTTTCCCTCATCTCCTTGCAAATAGATGAAATGTCTCTGACAGAAAGACAGCATTTTAGAAGCAGATTGGACAGAAGAAGCAGCGTTTGCACTCTAGGATGTTGTACAAACCTCTCTTAGCTTAGGGAATTTCAGGGAGTCTGAATACCTGCCCTCAGGGAAGCGCTGGACTGTTTTGAACACATCAAGGATGAGCTTCAAGCTCCATTTGTCTCTTTTCCCCTAAATCATATCTTTTATATTACTTGCTACCCATGGTGTAACTAGAACAGGCTTTATATAAAAATTATGACAGATGTGTGTGTTTTAGTAGAGCTGAGGAAGCAATTCTAGTTTTATACCCCTTCCTATTACGTTTTGCAGATGATCTTAGAAAATTTGTGCAATAGTCAAAGTCTGAATTCATTGGAATTCAGATTATATGATTACTTGGCTTTTTGTGAATATTTAAACTTAACAGGGCATAAAAAACTTCTTTCAGGAATGATGAGATGCATAAATTCTGTGAGTCTCTGAGATTTCTTTGGTAAATCTGGAATACTGTCCTACAGTAAAATTGTGTTAGGGCTGCTATGAAATGCCATGTCTTCTGGCTGAAGCAGTGTAAAAATGAAGCAAGGGGCCTTATCTTTGTTTTATGAGAGAAAAAGGAAAAATAGCGAAAAAAAAGAAAAAAAGGAATTAGCAAAATCCTTGTAATCTTTCATTGCATCCCATGAATATTAGAGTGAATTTGTGGGATTCTTCTCTTTTTTTTTCTTTTTTCTTTTTCTCCCCATTTGGTTTGCTTGGTAAAATAATTGGATAGAGAGGAAACATTTATTCAAGCTCGTAAAATTGTGCTGAAACATATTAGGTGAGATTCCATACATGCCTGCTTTCTAGTTATAAATAAATTCAGAGCTCCCTCTAGTGATCTAGAAAAATATAGTGATTTCAAAATACAATGATACATGTTTTCTCTGAGTTCTTAAGTTTTAAAGTAAAATCAAACATTTCATTAGTACATCAAGTAAAAATAACTAAACGAATATGGATAATTGAAATGTAGGAATATGTCATTATTAAGCTGCTTGAGCAAGTTGTTATTAAAATTAAAAAAAAAAAACCCTACTGCTATTTGACTATGGTCACAAAGGGAGTTATTGTCTGAGGCAGAACATTTCTCAGTGCACATGGCTTACATAGTTGCACAAATTTTAATTTGGTTTTGCTTCCTGAATTACATCTTTGACTACACTCATCTGGCATATTGTATTTAAGTATGAAGTAAATTGAGCTTTAAAGAACAGAAAAGAAAAGAATGTTAGAATAGGGAAAATAACCATCTTGCACAGTAGATTTTCCTTGTAGCTAGAATTTATATTTGCTAAACAGAAACATTGCCTTGACTTGTACCAAGAGCTAAGTCAAAGGACTATGGTAATGGTTAAAAACAAAATAATAAAAAGAAAACCACAAGAGGAAGATTACAGTTGTTAAATTGAGTTGAAGATCAGTAAGCAGAAGTAAAGAATTAGAATTTTCATGCTTTGCTGTAAAGAAAATGAAATCACTAAGGCATTTCTTGAATTTAGATATGCTGAAACAATATGTTTTCCAAAATAAGTAAATAAAATTTAAAAAAATCTAAGTTTAGGTCAAATCAGGACTTTTAGCATTCCAATAATTATTTTTTTAATACAAGGGTGTAGTAGAGAAAACAGAGTTTTGTTGAGCATTAAAATTCCATCTGCTTACACATTGGTACCTTTTGCTACCATTCACAGTTTGCTTACTTACACTTCGTTAATTTCTGGAGAGAGTTATTGTGACTATACTCAGTCAAAAACAGATCACCGGATTAGCCCAGTCAAGTTCAATCTGTATAAATAAGAGCAAAAAGCACTGCATTTTTTCCTTATGGATTTTTTTGTCATATATATAGACACAAATATATTTATATGTGAAATATATATGCAGATGAAATTCCTATGTGAATATGCTCTCTGTTGTGAACAGCTTCCATAGAAATTTAACAGAGTAATTAACCTGGAGGTGAACTGAGTGCAGAGGCTTTAGTACTGAGAGTGCCTTACAAAGTGTCCTTCAGACTCCAGGACCTGGTGACCTTGGAGTAATGGATGTCAAAGTGGGCCCTGCCAGCCATTCCCTGCCACGGTGGGAGCCCTGAGGAAAGTATCAATCTGCGTGCCTGCGTATGGACAGGTTTGTGGCCATGGTACCATCCCCTCTCCTTTTAAAAGCATTAAATCACTTCCGAGATGTCTGACAATTATTCATTACGATGCAGGAGTATAGCATTGTAACTACACTTGGTGTTCATTCATTTGTTCTCCAGCAATAACTGCTGACACTTCACAAATGCCTCATTGCTGCTTTGATTTTAAGGAGTCTGCTAGCTTGATAGTCCTAGCGGAAAGGGTTTAAAAGTGCTCTCTGTTGGCATATGAACACTGCCTCAGCACAGAACACAAGAAGGATGATCACTTTCAAAATCCACTGATTGTTGAGACGCAGTTGTGATTCGCATAAACTAAAACATAGAGCTTGAACGTATACTGGATGAAATTCATCCTTGGTTTAATGCCTGTAAGTTACCTTATAACAAGATGCAAATAGGCACAGCTGGGTATAAAAATTCATGCAATGCAATTTATTGTCAGCAATGTTTAGACTTAAATATTTTCAGTATGCAAAGTGTATTTGCTTGTTTTTTTTATTTTATTTACAGTCTTGTAAATCTCACCATAGCAAGCCAATTAGCCAGGCAAATTTATGGATGTACTTTTTCCTGTAATCAAAGACCCTTGCTCGGAAGGACTCCCAGTAAGAGTTCTGAAGGGAAATACGGTTGTTCTTTGGCCAACCAGCCAGATAACCTCACTGCTGTCCTCTGCAGCTTCCCGTTTCTCACCCCTAGTATCTTGTAACCAATTTCCAGTCCCTCTCTCTGTTTCTTTTCTTTTTGACTTCGAGGACTATTTTTAAATAAGTTTCATAGTTCAGGTTCAGCTTGGGAATCATGAGTAAGTTTTTACTTCTCTGAAGTAGAGTATCTCAATAACTTGAGCCTGTAAACTTGCCAGATCTCTTTTCTCACGAGTTTTCCATTATTTCCTGCCTCCAGTCATTAGCCTGTGAAATGCGTTTCCTGTGATATTTTGGTGCAAAAATGTTGACAGCTGTGAATATGAAGAATTGTCAAGGAGTCCTTCAATTAGGTTAATTTTGGCTTTGTTTTGAGAAACAATTGGGGGGGGGGGGGGAGNAATAAACTCTGTTTTAGGCCAAAATCTGATCTGTCCCAAGTCACTTAGGGAGGAGAAGTATCCGGTCTGTCTATATCCAGCCATTCTTTTTTCACTCTGTCAATGCCCAGAGAGCCCAAACAAAATCAGACACTCACTATAATAGGAAAGCCTTATACATATTTGTATGAGAAATAACCAGTGCTCCAAAGTGCTTATGAGCTAAATATAACATAGATAAGACCTAAGGGAAAGTGGTATTATCCCATTTTATATGAAAAATAGGTTGGATTTGCTTTCATAGAAGAATCAAAGGTTTGTTCTCGCTGTTGGGTAAGGCTACATGCGCTCGCTCTACCTAGCCCTGTGCTTCCTTGCCTGAAGTAATAACACCTACAAGGAGAAAGGGCATCTCCATTTGGGTACAGTCCTGTGTCAGTGTGTTTAAAAGTGTATTGGACCACAGCAGACTCTGACTTTGCTGCCTCAGAAACAGCTGAATCAAGGTGCTTATTGACTGCATCCCACTTAATTGCCGCCTCCTGCTAAAAGACATTCGGTTTTTATGCTGCCAGCAATTTGTAGCCCTTGCTTAAGGACAAATCATTGGGTTTGATCATGCTGGCATTCATTAAGCATGCTTCTGCCCCTCAAAAATCTCAGTTCAGACTTCGTTATGGAAGTTCAGAGTTTAACTGCAGCTAGTAAATGCCATTCAGCACTGGAAGCGCATAAGCAAACACCTTCTCGAGTTCACTTATAAAGTGAAATAGTGCAAAAGCTTGGACTGACTGAGACCCTGTGCTAAATAAACTGCTTAAGGAGGACAGAAGGGAATCAAGAGGTTCTGGTTCTTTCTATAAGAATATTTAAGAACTAGAAACGGTATGGTTTCTTTTCCATAGGATTTTGTCTTATCTTCCCCTAGTTAGCTTCACAAAGCTAGTGTGCATTGACTGTGTTATTAATTGGTGCTTTCAAAGGGTTGTTTCAACTTGAGCTGATTTATATGATGCCCTAATCGTATCACTTATCTGCAGGATCAGCAGAGCAGTGCAGCTCTGCAACAGTGATCTCTGACCCCCACGTGTCTTTGTCAGAAAGACGGAAACAGGATTAATGCAGTAGCAGTTTCTGCTAGATACGTTACAGTACCAGATTCTCGCTTTCACGGTTTGGGGTTTTTTTTGTTTGTTTGGATATCTGCAGGAAGACTTTGGTTCTCTTTTGTTCCCTACACGATCAGGAGATATATCTCCTTGAAACAACATTACTTAAGTTTCGGTATGTGGTGCTTTATAGACTCTACTTTTTTTTTTTCTTAGTCTGCATATACTCTTGGAAGAACATCTGTGAAGTTGATGGTTTTATTATATGTTTTTCTTAGGAGATACATAGTACCTAGAATGAAAATGGGCCTATGACTTACTTTCTTTAAGTTCATTTTAAAGTTTTCTTGCATGAGTTTGAAATGAAATCTTTTTTAGTGGACATGTCCCACATGCTGTTGGTAGAGAACTCTATGAAGAACTGGTGCAAACTGGCGAAATGAACAATTGTATCAGAAATATTTTCCAGGACCTTATCCTACTGATTTCTTTCCAAAGGTGCCTCTGAGGACTGTTTCTACAAGGCCACAGCATTTAAATATTAATACTTATGATTTCTATTTTGGTGTCCTATCAAAGAATGTTTAGGAATTGTGCAGCTGCAATTTGTTTAATGTATTCAATACGGAGTAATAAGCCTATATTAAACATAAAAGTTAGGATAAATTTTGGGAAAAAGATTCTCAGCAGTTTTCTTTCATGCTATAATGCTGTCTATTGGATAAAGGAACAATAGTATGTTTCTTAGGGAGGTAAAAACATGATAGGAATGTTTAATTGTGTTTTTGCAAGCTATTTTAATATAGCTAAAGCAATAAAACACCATTCAATAAACTTCTGAACAAAAAAAAAGAAAAAAATTTCTGCATACAAAACTGATGGGTTTTCCATGCAAATGGTGTTTGGACTGCTTTAGATAAACAGTTCATCTTACCTAATGTTGAAATGAGAATTAGAAAACACAATGGTGATGTTACTTCTGAGAAACCAAATTAAAATGGTTGAAATGAAGAATTTTTTTTCTTTACTTTTTACATATGGTACTATGAGCAACATTGTTACTGAGCCAAATATCCTGCTAACCAGAGGCAGCAATATTACCTACGGAAATATAAAAAATGAAGAGGACCTTAGGGCTTTTCATTAGCACTAGAGAGAGTAGAACTGTTAAATTCATGTGCTATTTTGATCTGCTGGCATAAATTTCATGTTGAAGTTGCTCTACAATTTTCCTTATGTGTTTATTAGCTGAATAAATGAAAGCCTCATGAAATTCTGATCAGATAATCATGGAGTCAAAGCACACAAAACACTTCTAATTTTGACAAGATGTCTATAAATGGCCAATGGGCCAGCAAAGCTGAATATAATGATGTGGTTTAAGGAAAAAATATGACTACTTCCATTGCCAGACTTACTATGACAAAAGCAGATAGATTTTACAAAAACTACATTGCCTGGTTTTTGGACAAAAGGAGATTCAATTTGGACAAAATGGGAGAAAGTTTGGTAGACCTGTCTAGTCAGTTGTATGGTGAGACTGGTTTATTTAGCAGAAAGAGAAGTCCAGGAGAGGATCCAATTGCTATTTTGCATTACCTAAAGAGTTTCATGGGGGAGACAGAGCCAGACTCTCAGCAGAGGTGCCCGGCAGAAGGATGAGAGTCACAAAACACACCAAGGAAAATTTCGAAGGGATTTAAGGAAAAATTCTTTGCTGTGAGAGTTGCTCAGGGAGGTTGTAGAGCTGCACATCTCCAGGGCCTTGAGTGACCAGCTCTGCCTTTGCAGTTGGGCTGCCAAGGGGTCAGAAGGCCTGCAGCCAGGGTGATGTGGGGCTACCAGCCAGGGCCATGCCCCTGCTGAGGTTTCACGTGGTTTCTTCCCCACAGTTGGTCCCAGGCTGTAGTTGCCCACAGCAGAGCTGCAATGGGCACCAGCACCTACTGCCCAGGCAGGTGAAGAGACTGCCCAGCACCCTGACGTGGATAGGTCTGCTTGGAGAAAGAGTTTGGACTAGATCACCTCCACAGGTCCCTTACATCTGTCATTCTACTATTCTAAAACTGCATGATTTTTTTTTTTTTTTTGCATATACCCACAGGGTAATACCGTTATTACTGTTCAGTAGCAACCCCAGTATGTTTTGCCTCATTACCCAGAGTGCTTGAACATCTTAACCCCAAAAAAACATTTTCTTCGCTTACTTTGTTCATAGAGACATTTTCAAATCATTGAATTGTCTTCCTCCAACATTCAGAAGTTTTCCAGGAGCACTACATTCTTTAATATTTCTCAGACAAATTTTGAAGTATTTTTGTAAGGTTTGTACTAAATGCTAACCTGTATAAGCTGAACTACAGAAATGCCATGCTATAGATTATGGACCCTTTTCAATCTACTAGGGGTATGAATAGAGATAACAAAGAAAATTTGGCTTCAGTGCCTGAAGTAGGCAAAAAGTTGTGGTCCAGGTTCCTGATTTTTGTAATTCTGCAGACATGTTTTCTATAGGAAACATTAAAACTGCACATTTTGTTTCTACCTTCACTAAAGGTTTCCATAATCACTGGTCAGCTTACCTCTGATACGTTCCCTAGCCATGCTGAATCTAGTCAGTAAGACTGGACTTATGCAGAATATTTTCTATGGAAGTGTTCATAAACCAGTGGAATGCTCTTAGAGAAAGGTGGTTTTCCTTTCACAAGTCTTACAGATGATTTCTTTGAAAAGTCTGTAAAACAAACAACCAAAAACTTTCAAAATGCTGTTTGCTGACATATCAGCACTAGATGGAAAGTTCATTTCTGTAATGATTCAAAACCAACACCCAGAAGTGCAAGAGATTACACAATGTGACAGGACTAGTCATCTGTGCAGTCTGACTTCAGTCCTACACTCCGTTTAAGAGATTTATTATGTTCCATTTCCCTCTTTAATGTTGTTGACATTGGTAAATCATACATGTCTAGCTGATGCATCAAACTGTTGTAAACAAGTAGTACGTTGAACACCTGCCAGTTTACCTTTAATCTTGCATTGGTAATTGCTTTCTTAAATGTAGTTCTTTATTTCTCATTGGCCATATTTCCTGTGTGCTTGGCAGTAGCAACTATGCAAAAGAAGAAAAGTATAAAGGCAATTTAAAATACATATCTATATATGGAACTTAGATATGTATAGAACTTTTTTTGCTGTATCTTACAGATTCAGAGCCACACTAAGTTGTTCTGGACTCATTCAGTAGTAAGGGAAAATGAGTCCACACCTCCATCAGGTCTCCTATTTTTCATATTCTTGGATGTAAAAATATTTTTCTCTTCGTTTAGAAGTACTTTCCAGGAATGATTTCACCCGCTAGCACTGAGCAGAGTGCCTTGAATTCCCATCCACAAACAGTGCTTCCTTGCTAAGACTTGTTCACCAAATATTTAGATAGTTACATTCAAATTTAGCAAAGCAAAAACAGGATGGAAAGCTGATTATGGATTACAGATTGGGATCCACTGTGACATGATACAGTTCCTGCTTCTTTCTAGACAAAGAAATAACTCAAAGCATTAGAAGTCTATTGGGGGGAGTTAAGCTGGTAGCTCAAAAAAGAGCAGACAAGTTCTCTCTCTTTCAGTTGTTTTTTTCCAGCTGCACAAAAGCCTCACGGAATCTCCTTTTACTACCATTTAGGAAAAGATAAGTACAGTTTACGCTAATTTGAAAAACCTGATTCAACTTCTTATAATTTATTGTCCAAAAAATTTGACAACTGGAAATATCACTCCATGAGCTATGAAATTGATCATTCCTACCTTCATCACAGCACTCAATGTTTCACTCTTAAAAGCTGTGGAAACAACAACACATGAACCTTCTGGCTCATCAAGCCAGACTTTTTAAAAGGTATCTACCCATTTAAGTTACAAAGGGTAAGGTACGACTTGTCAACCATAAGTTCACAAAGAAATTTCTTCCTGGTTGCTGAGTAAGATGATAAAGTGGGCCTGTTGAATTTTCGATGTGTTTTCTCAGAGTCTAGCTTCCCTCTGGAAGCTGCAGTTGATAGCCGCCATTAAAGCTCGGATGACAGATTTAATGGACTGTGAGTTTTCATCCAGCATGACAAAGCCTGATTTCCTGTGCAGCGAAACAGCAGGGATAATGTTTAAAGTTCCTGTAAATGAAATGGAAGCAATTCAGTGTTTTAAAAATGTAGAAAATAATCTTTGTTGTGTTACACTTGGATAGTTCTGTAAATAATATAAACTGAAATATAATTTCTGCAGTGTGTGTATGAAGATTACCAAAATTAAATAACTTTACCTGGGGGAGGACAATAGTAGTGGGGCTGCTAGCGCCCTGGCAAACCAGAAAGCTGTGACATGAAGTGGAACAGGAAACTGCAGTATGCTAAATCCCATGAGATTCTTTTCAGCCATACAAGTTTCATTTGTGCACGTGAGCCTGTGGAGTTCTGAGGATGTGCTCACGTGTCAAAAGTGATAAAGTCAAAGAACAGAAAAGTAAAGGATGTGGTTTACTGTCATATGTACCATTCTTCGTCCAGAGACTTTACACTTCAACTTTCAGTAAATCTTCCCATATGTTCTTTTGGATTTTTATTTTTTTATTTTTTTGGAAGTGTTGAAATGTATTGAGGAGACTGATAATATCCATTACCACAATTACAACTTAAATCTAAAAGTATACACCCAAAAGGAAAATTGAATCTACTATCCCCATGTAGACTAATGACATGAAAATGAAGGAATATGGAGCACTATCCTACTAGAAGCAAAATGATTCTAAGTAAAATAGGAATATAATGGTTATTTTAGAATGAATTTCCAGGGAAAAGTTGAAGTTTTAAAACTGGTTCACTCAGGCCAGTATTTTTAGAAATGAACAAGACTGGCCTGAACAGCTGAATTAGTACCATTTGTAAGTTATCCTGATACAAGGAAGGCCAAATGATTTCTACTGCTCTGCTGTCAGCTAGATGGAAGATTGTGAGACTCCAGCTCCAGGGGGGAATGAATGGTTCTTCAGCATGCTCTTATTTTTCTCTTAGGTTCACTGTGACTTCAATAGTATCAACTTAAATGGTCCCCTTATGTTGTTAGCTGGAAATAAAAGCACAAAGCACATTTTTATTTTATTTCAAGTGTAAGTTGAATTGCACTTAAAGAAAAGTGTTGATCCTCTGTATTCTAGAAGTGTTCTTTTTTAAATTAAAAAATATATCATCGCTAAAGGAAGAAAAATTTCATCCATTAGAGATTCATTATTTGGTCTAACAAAATATGCTAATGTAGCTTTGATTCTAGCTTCTGTCGTCATAGGATGACAATGTTTTTCATAAATCTCAAAGCATTTATTCCTTCCTTCTTGCTCATATCTGTTTAATGCGTTTACACTTATGAGAGAAAGAATAATTACTTGTAGAAAGAATAACATTGAGATTAAGCAATGATGTTAAATGCATTTGTTCTGTTCATTTTTTCAGCAGATTTGCATCCACTTTCAAGGAAAAAAAAACTTAAAGACTAATATTTTCTAGAAGTAAAGCATCCTCTTAAACCATATTATGAATAGTCTAATAAGCGTTAAAGACATATAATAAATGCATCATAATGCAGATGTGTTATAGTCTGATGTAACAGGACATGACAGTCGGAAAGATCACTGGTTTGAGGCCTCTTTACTGGAAGGCTTCATAGTTCAGTGTTATCACATTTTCCTGGAAGGATTTTAGTTATTGAAGAACTGAAATACACTATCCTTTTTAATAAATGTGTAGATTTAGAAGGGAAGAGGGAAAGAGAAAAGACGATCTTCATTGTTGTCTTAAGTATGTCAAATTAAGGTTCTGTTCCTTCAGCTGAACCATCTTTTGCCCACAGTTTACAAATATTGAGTAACACGAAACTAGAATCATAGATTTGCTATACCCAAAATGCTGACAGAAAACTGATTTGCAAGATCTCACTTGCACGTAGAGGAAATGAGTTTTGCTTTCTAATAGTTCTGTTCAGAATATGTTGTATAAAATAGTGTTGTACTGGCAGGAGTGTGGATCAGATGGCCTTAATATATGTAGTCATTTGATTTCTCTAATAGATTTGGGTCCAGAGGCTTAAAGACAGGTCTAAAATACCATATATATTTGACTGACCCATCACATCGGGCAAGACAACTGCTCAGTTTGTTTAGTCAGTAGGACAGTTGATATGTTCCACAACTAGTTTTTAGACCCCTGATATTCTTCTTTTCACCCGCTCTTTCATTGCTATTTATCAATTTGTGCAATAAAATAAAAGGAAGACAACTCTTTGTTACTGCGCAATCCTAATTTAGCTCTAGAGCAGATCAAGCAGAAGAATTTCATGATATCAGTTCTCTGCTACCAGTGATTTTTACTACTTAAATTTTACATAACCCCTTCTTAGCTTGTCTGACAATTTTTTTTTAATTTAGATTCTGGCCTTGCAGGTGCTCAAGTAATTACATGTAACGTTAGTGTAAACATTTGCCCTTAATCCATTTTTTCCCTCATTGAACTCCTTGTAACTTGAGTTTATTAAATTACATTTTATGTAAACTCATTTTTCTTTTTTTGTTACTTTAATCTTTTAGGAGAGTTTAAACTTAATGCACTCTTCACAAAGGAAGAGGCTGTTTGCCAATGGCTTCGTTTCAAGAGTCAGATTAAACCACATCTCTCAATGATTCAAAATATTAAGAAGCATATAGAGGGCAACACATCCATAAACACATCTTAGCTTCCATTTCTAGCTAACATTTTGCTTTCAAATCTGTTTTCCTAAGTATTTAGTTTCTTCTTTGTACTTTCTTTTATGTCATACAGTTTCCCCATCCTGTCTTTTCTTTTTGTTTCACCTGTGTAGATTACAACCTATGTATTTGGAACCCTGCTCAACAACTTACAGGGTATAAGGGATTTGCACATGTTGCATGTCTGTGCATGTTCAATCAATTTTTCCTAGTAATTACAACTGATATTCAGCTAGTTTACGTTTATTCTGCTCTTCAAGTGTGTGTCTTTTGGTAAAACCAACAGGAAAAATGGTATTTGAGAGGTGCAAGAGATTTTTGTGGAGGTATTGCACCGAACTAGACTGAGAGTGGAACCTAGCCTCTTCTAAGACTTTGTCAGCCTTCCCAGTACCACCTATGGCGTGAATCCAGCTAACTTTCTGCCCCAGTTTACATTCCTATGAGCAGACAGACTCAGACCAACCCGAGCCTGGGAAGTGGGCAACCCCATGCCTCATTTTACTGTTGGAGCCTGGTGCTGTCAGCATGTTTACACAAACCCTCAGCTGGATGTAACTCACACGGAGTACAGCTACTCAGGAAACTTTTTCATGCTTTTAGCTCGTGCACAACGGCATACCAGCATTCCCACTTCAGCAAAGCAGCTGGATAGGTCATGGGCCATGAAAAGAAAAATGTAGAAGCTGTCACAGCTGTCCGTGATAGCAGGGCCACAACACTGTGATCTTAAAAGGTTCACTGAGTGCTATGTCTTAGAGCATGTAGCTGAGAGTAAGCCTCCCAAATTCCAGGTGTCTCCTATCTAGCAGATGTTTCCTGTTCTCTTACTGTTCTAAGAGGCACTGGTTTGTATAAATTAATAAGTATTTATCATAGCGGCAATTTTCACCCGGCTGAAATCCCATGCCATCAAATACCTTCTCCTGTGATCACATAAATATTTAATTGGTGTGAAGTAGACTTGGGGAGAGTTCATCTGAGTTATTCCTTATACTTTCTAGGAGAACATTGATCATGAGACTCGTGGCTGTTCAGTGCTGGCAGATGCAGTTCCGCTAATAACCATGGAAAAGAAGACGAGAATGTAGGACAGAAAACACAGGTGTAGGATAGGGCCCAAGACAAGGAAGGCACTGAAAGGAAACATAGGAATTCCTTTGAAAATTTGGCCTTTAATATCTTTATCTTCTCCGAGCTACTGCTTGTTAAAATAGGGATAACCTTAGCGCTGTTGATTCACAGAGGGCAAAACTCATGGATCACGATGGTGCGCATTTTCTAAGTTTGTCTTCTTTGCAATTCATTGCACTTGGGTTCTTTTCAACACTCTTGGTTGTAATTTCAGGTTTCAGCAGCTTGTTTCAAAAAAATAAATGCTGAGACTTTCGTGTATTAGTATCTCTTTTGACATACAAGGCTGTGGCTGAAATGCAAGTACTAACAACAGTGAATGGCTCACTATTTTTTAAATGAGGCCAGTTAAGGAAATAGAAGCAGGGCACCTTTCTGAAGGCACCTGAGCTCCTATCAGCTCCTGCCTTCTGCAGGCAGTGGTCTCCTTCTGGCCCACCTACAAATGGGAAAATCTGTGTCAGTGTTGCCATGCTCGCTCCGTGGCATCTGCATAGTCCTCTTCTCCCAGGGACATAAGGGAGGCTATGTCGACACACCTCATTGGCTACTCCAAGACCTGTGCCTTACCTGTTTTTGAGAAGAATAAATCCATCTCTGGGCATAAAGCGCACTAGGTGCTAGACTGAAAAAGCAGCGTAGGCACAGCTTGAGACAACCCATGCCAAAGAGGGAGAGCAGTAGCTGTCAACTGTTCTCTGAGAGGGGTAACTTTTTGATTTTCTTACTCATGCTTGAGTGTGTTTACGCTGAAAGAGGACCCCATGGCACAAATAACTCACACAAATAATTAACTGATTTATCTGAAATACATCTAAGGCTCACCAGGAAATTGCAGCATACTTTCTGTTCCTGAGCCTTTCCCAAAACCTGCATCTCAGACAAAAGTAGTGGCTTCCAAATGACAAGTATCTCATACTGAAACAAGCAGCTGTTGCAGCTAGGTGTCAGTGAGCATTCCCTCCCTAGCCTCCAGTACTTGAGCACTGTTTTGCACATTTTATTTCTGCATTACCGACACAAGAATAAAAATGAATGTCAGAATAAAGTTCAGCTACTCAAGCTTCATTCCTCATGTACCTCCCGCTCTCATCTGCTGCACTCTTCTGCGAGCACAGGCTTCTTTTTGCATTGTAAACAGTTTCAGCACTGTAAGTCCTTTCCTACAGAACGATTCGTCAACACCAAGATTAACTGACATATGTTATTACTACTTTTGCTTCGCTCTTCCTGCCCCCACCACATGTCACCGCGGTGGTCCTCATGTTGAAGCACAGGGAAGAGGTCCAGATACACACTGTTTGTAGCAATAGGGATTGTCTTTATTTGTGTACATTACCAACAGGATAGACAGTTTACAGAGAGTGTACTGTGATTTTTTTTGTGGGGGGGGGTGGGGGCAGAGACCTAATTTTTAAAGGAACTGTGAAGAACTTTCACTCATTTTAACCGTTCTTGACAATGCTAGCTATGAAGTTAGATTAGTCTTTTTAAGTTGTTTCATTACCATTCAGTTTTTGCAGTATTTTGTTAAGAAGATGAATGTATGTATATATTGCTTTTATGCAGTCATTTTCTTTTTTCTTCTATTCCACTTAATTCTTTCATAAGCTATCAGCAAATAGGAAATGAATTTATATACTTTCTTTTTCTAAATTTTACTTTCACCTGACTTCTCCTATAATTTACTATTCTGACATTCTGGGAGGGTGGTAAATGTCTGGAAAACTTGTAATCTTAAAGTGCCAGCTGATCCTTAATGAGGTGGCTCTGCTTCTACCCCCACTACTATAGAGGCGTGATTTGTTCTTGTTGTTGCTTATCGTGCTAGTATTATTATGTTGTGCCAGTATTGCTATATTGTTATGACACTATCTTTTCCTCTGGTATTAATTTGCCCTAGTGAAAATGAAGTCTCTTTTTTGAAAAATCCAGAATTGAGTTAAATTTTAAAATACCAAGAAATTCTGCATTATTTTTTTCTTGAAGACTAATCAAAAAGCAGATGTCTTTAGAATACATAAATGTATGTTTATCATTAGTATTTTCTACAAGGATTATTTTTCAGACTGGTTTTCTACGTGCTCTGTGAGATTTAGTTTTACTTTTTAACCTTACCTGGGGAGACTAGGCCAGAGTGTAAAATTTCTGGTACTACCAAAATCTCTAAAATATTTCATGTTTCTCTGGACAATGAACAACAGCCAGCTTTATTTACTCCGTTCTAGGTAAATCTGTTCAGGTAAGTAAAGTCCCTGTCAGTTAGAGTCCCATCCAGCAGCAAATCACCTTCTGCTATTTACGTTGGCCAGTGGAGGTCACTGTTACGATGCAAATCTGACTAAAAATAGCTGTGGATAACTTTTTATAGTGCCACCAATGAATCAAAAATAAATAAATAAATAAGGCTTGCATTTCTTAGGAAGCTGCCATTGCTGTGAATCATTGAAGTTGGAGATGAGGCAGGTAACCCGTTCCGCTTGCTGAGTGGGGACCTCCGCCCGGGCCTGTGCCCACCCGCAGGCAGCCGGCTGCGGCCGGGCAGCACTCTGCCAATCTGCCCCTTGCTGCTCCAACACCGCGCCGCGGCTGGAAGGGGTCTGGTCCTGTACAGCCAGTCACACGATGGGAACCGTCCTTTATTCAGAAGCTACGTTTACATTTGAAATACACAGTAATGGATACCGCTCTAAACTATATTCCATAAATACTGGGCAAAAAAACCCCGTGCATATTAGGGTACAGTGGACTGAAACGCAGAATCAACGTGGGGTAGCAGACTAACGTATCTTCTTGACATCTTTTTTTGCTGCCTTTTGTCAATCAACTACTAGCCACAAAATTCATGGCTTTCATTGTTCGTTGCTGTTACAATGCTGGTTAGTATAAACAGAACGATTGCTTGGGTTTATGCCAAATATATGCCATATACACACATGTACACACAGACTATGTATATATATACACACACGTGTGTGTATATATAAAAAATGTATGTATGTTTTTGTCTCAGCTACCACACATGACTTAAAAAGTGTTGTTCTTGGAGATGAAGAGTTGGCAAAGAGTGGTGAGAAAGAAGTATGACTTGCAGCGGGCTCTGAAGATTTTCTCATCTGTCTCCCCAACTCCAGCTGCCTTTCCCAGAAGAACCTTAAATCCCAGCTCAATCCCCTGCTTCTGTACATAGTACAGTAGTTACAGTACAGTATTTTAATAGACTGTTTAATAGACTATTTTTAATGGTACAGTATTTTAAAGACTGTTCTGTTAGTGTGATTCTTTCCCTGAAAAAAAGTGGTGAGAAATATGCATATGTATATTTGTACATATGTATTTGTGTAAATGCATGTATATGCATAGATGCACAGAGCTCGATTTCCTGACAATCTGCAGATGCTCCCTGAAGTATCTTGTCCAAACGATGCTGATAGTTTTCAGAACCATCTAGGTAGTTCTTAACAGACTTTATTGACTATGGGTTTTGCAGTTATGAAGTTTCCCAGGCAAGTTCTTAGCTGATGTTGAATTGAGCTTTGTTTGACTCATAAGACCACTAACAACAGAAACATGGAAAAACGTGTGGCTTTTCATCTGGGGTAATACTCATTTACAGTTAAAGCTGCTAACAGTGTGCCCTACATCTCTTAAAATGTTCAATTTGTAGTGATGCTGCTGCCTGACCACAAGCACCTCACCATTTTTCTGCTTTTGTTCCAGCATCTCTTGCTTCAGTCACACCAGTTCACATATCTTAACCAAGTCAGAAAATTAGGTTTTGCCAGTAATCTGGTAAAACGTTTTCCTGAAGTCGTTAAAAATATGACACTGCTTCTTTGAAGCTTAGAATAGATGGTAGAATGGCTGAATCCTACCTATCTACTGGCTTTTCTGATGTGCCTGCAGGCTGGGGATAAGAAATATGTTTGCCAGGTAAGCCTCTCTTTCTCTACACGCATGCTGTGTTGGGGACCTATTCTTGAATATTCTGCTACAGTATTTTGGGAAACTCAAGGATACGGTTCAAGTAACACAGCGTATGCTTGCTAATGCAGTCTTGCTGGAATATGATTTCTTTACGCTTCTGAAGGAGCAAAGGAGAGAAGAATGCTTCAGTATTCATTTTAAATAAATATGCCACTGTTCTTAGAGCTCTGAGTGCGCATCATAAAGCCATCAAGCACTTCTGCAGCACTGACTCCATGCACTTCTGAGATAAACACAGAAACAAGATGTGTGTGACAAAGACTGAGGTGAACTGGTGTTTTCATTTTGAGAAACTGTAGTGCTTGAATTTGGACAGGGACAAGCTACAGAAGTACTATGTAGCTGTTGTTGTCAGTTGGTAGAGGGAAATGATATCTACTGATTTCAAGTGCAAAGCTTTTGTATATATTTCAAAGACAAAGTTAAAACGCGTGTGTGGAAACAATTTGCAGATTTTGCCTTGGGTGCTTAGAGACTGACAAACATTTTTTCTGATCTTGACGGTTTACTTCATCTGTAAAGTTCTAAATGATGCTGAAATAAGATACAATACAGACAGTTCGTGTTACTTCTACAGCAATAGGCCGCATCTCAAGTACTGTGTTTGGTTTTGGGCCCCTCACTACAAGAAAGACATCGACACCCTGGAACGTGTCCAGAGAAGGGCAACGAAACTGGTGAGGGGTATGGAACACAAGTCTTATGAGGAGCGGCTGAGGGAGCTGGGATTGTTTAGTCTGGAGAAGAGGAGGCTCAGGGGAGACCTCATTGCGCTCTACAACTTCCTGAAGGGAGGCTGTGATGAGGAGGGGGTCGGCCTCTTCTTCCACATAACTAATGATAGGACTCGAGGTAACGGCCGCAAATTGCGCCTGGGGGGATTTAGATTAGATATCAGGAAAAACTTTTTCTCTCAGAAAGTGGTCAGGCACTGGAACGGCCTGACCAGGGAGGTGGTGGAGTCACCGACCCTTGCGGTTTTTAAGAAGTGCCTGGACACGGTGCTACAGGATATGGTTTAGTAGCTTAGCGGGTAGTATTGGTTGTAGGATGATGGTTGGACTAGATGATCTTGAAGGTCCTTTCCAACCTTGTGATTCTGTGATTCTGGGAATAATAACTTGCAGCAGTAATATTCAGGAACAATGTTTGCTTAAAGAGCAATACAAACAGTTGAGCACAGCTGAACAGGCTATTGAGACAGTGATTTAGAGCATGTGATATCAAAATGCAATATGCAAGCAAGAAATAGGTACATACTGTTTTTTAATTTTCTTTTTGTCATGATCATGGAAATACAACTGATTACTCATGTCTCTTCATGCAGTACAAAACATATGTTTCTTAATAAAATGCATGCAAATAAATTGAGAGCTCAAAACTGCTACAGATGAGCCTTTCAAAAAAGTTCTTCATTTATGAGAATACTGTTTCAGAGTAACTTTCAATGGATAATTTACTAAAAACAAAGAAGCATTGTGCAACTAATCAGTATAGTTCCAAGCTAACATAACAATCATGCGTATATGTGTAACATTACTGTTTCTAAAAATTTTGAATGGCTAGAGTCCTACTTTACACAAAAAAAAAAAGACTCGGGAAGCTGTCTGCGCACACACTATTGTTTGCTTAATTTATGATCATGTTATTAAGTAAAATTAATACAATTCCATAGTGTGCTATTTCACATAGACTGAAAATAATTAGCCTCTTTTCAGGCTCAAGTATTCAGAATCAAGTATTGAATAGCTGTTCAATTTTTCATATTAAAGCATTTTTCAAATGGACTCTGGAAACACAGAGTTTATGTCCCTAAATTGTCCTGCTGACTCAAAGGTAAATAATCTGTTATATTTAAATCAAAGATATTGTGTACAGCGCTTCAAGGTTTTTGTTAGTTCAGGTCTGCAGGGTAGCATACATGAACATAGCCAGTGAGATGAAGCAAGCCTGAAAACTTAGCCTGAATTCAAACAGATTCATTTACTTAGTAGCTCTGTTTGTGTTTTTTGTTCTAATACTGGCATTTGTGTTAATTGAAATGAAGATAGTCAACAGTTCCTCATGAAGTAAAGGCAAAAGCCTCATGGACTTTCATCCAGTCTTGAACTTCAAACCCCTTACGCACTTATATTTCTCACCTAATCCCATTGCAAAAATGAAAACTATAAAAAAAAGTTGTAATAAATTTCCTAACAGGTTTAGCAATCCAAAGCAAGAGAAGAAAGCGAGTTTAGGAAGAAGCATCTACCGTCCCTATTTCTCTGTTGAATTTGGACAGAATTGGAAAGCCTCTCCTCTCCAGCATGGGCCCTAGGAGTGAGCTGGTTCCCTTACCAGCCCATAGAAGCCTGCACGAATAACTTTTTGTAGTCAAAAGACTACATATAGACAGTACCTGTATATATTCCTTCATCTTCTCACCCCACAGTGAAATGACATGAAAGTATGCCATACTTCTTGCATAGATGTCTTATAGGGAAATAGTGAGAGGAAGGGAGACAGAACAAATTCCTTGCTTGCTATTTGCTTTGTCTAAAGAAAATCATGTTAAAACTGCTCTATGCCTTTCCATCTACCATGAAAGCAAAAAGAAAAATGCCACTTTTCTCTCAGAGGAAAAAAAAAAAAAAGGACTTTATCCTTTGCATTGATATTTGCACGCTTTCATAACTTCTCCAATTTCCATGTAAAAGAAGAGGGGTAAAAAAAGGAAAATTAAGTTAGAAATGTCCTCTTCAGAGACGAAAACCTTTATTCTGCTGTAATAGCTTAGAAAATTATACCTTAAGGTATATGAAGCTGACTGAATTTGTATTAAGCTTCTGTGGCCACACACAATTTATTTTTTCAAAGTATGAAATCTTTTCAATACAAAACATTGAGGATAAGAAAACTACAAAAATACAGCACTTCCTGAAATCAAGAAGAAGAATTTAAATTGGGAAAATGAGGGGAGAGGAGAACACTATAAAGAAATCTCTTTTTTATGTAATTGATCTGCATTCTGGTTTTGCAGGTGCGTCTGGTTAGTAGCCCACAAGTCTCAGCATTCATACTATAGTGTACTATTCTTTAACAGTACGTACTATATATTCAAAGAATTTTTTTCTACAGTATTTGGCATGTAATTGCTTGTGTCCTGGACAAATAGTTACATACAACTATCCTGTCTGCAGTGAGCTGGCTTCAATCATGTAAGAGGTATAGATATAAATGTATCTTCTAAGGGCAAGTCATGTTTTTACAGACAAATAGACTATGTGTGCATGGGAACAAAGCGTGATCTAGGTACATTTAAAAAATATATCCTTGAGAGCATTTACAGCTTATTTGACTCGAGTCCTTTTAGCTCATGAAGCCTATGATTGTGCCGTTAAATCAGTGTGGTGCTTGTAGATACGGAAAGGGCTCCTCTCCCATCATCTACTTCCTGATGTCTATTTTTTCTTCAGGTATCATACACTAATGCATTATTTTGACTTTCTGGGTTGCAAATTCACAAGACTATATTTAAATTCTGAAATGGTTTTTCTTCATGACTTTTAAAACAGAAATACATAAGCACTTTTATTTGAATTTTTCAGCCAGATTGATAAATCATGACCAAATTAAAAGCAATCTGGGGTCATAAATATATGATGTTTGAAAATCTTGCATCACCTTTCCGTCAGTCCCAGGCATTAAGAAAATCTAAACAAAATAGTTATGGAACAAAGCACTGTAGAAGCTCTGTAATAAAAAGAAAAAAAAAAAGCCTTTTGTTTCTAAAGCCTACAATATTGCAATTGCATCTGGTGTTAAATTCTGTAGCTTCAAGGACACTCAGATAATTTATAAAAGAGCATCTGCAGTATTATTATTGCCTGTTTTCTAGGTGGGTAACAGCATAGTTCTTCCCAGGTCAGGATACAGGATCTCTAGACCAGATGGCACCATACCACTTTCTACACAAAACATGGTCTGTAGCATTAATGCCAGGAGGCATGAGTCTTGTGGGAGTTCACCTCGTATAGCCAAGCCAGCCATTCTGTGGTGCTGGAACGCAGAAGTCTGTGGGATGGGATAACCCACCTCAGTATGTTTCTTCCAAAATGACGGGGAGGTGATTGATGCATGGTAAATATGTGTGTGGGCCCACAGCTCACACGTTTGGCATTGATCCACTCTCAGATGCTGCTGTCAGAGAAAATACATGCTAGTGGCAGAGCTGGAATGAGGACGTATTGCCCAGCGTGGGATTATGCAGCCATGAGAGAGGCTCATCATGCAACAGGAAGCAAGGCCAGAGCTGCACGTGAGCACGATATCAGAGGGAAAAGTTTCTGTGAAGATGCTAATTGAAACACCCTGTTACGATTTTGTTGAAGATGCTGCAAAGAAGAAATAGGCATCTTTGAAGAAATTCTCTGTAGTGTCTTTTGCTTTAGAAGATGGCATGTTGGCTGACAATGAAGGCAGGCATGCTGTGAGATAAATTTAAAAGTAAAATTACCATATCTGAACCTAAGTCTGATCACTTCAATGTTTTATATGAGTTGAAAAGTCTGATATTGCTATTCAGTGGCATTACATTGCTGTGCTAGCTGCTGCCAAGAGGATGCACCTACCAATGTTTTGGTTGAAATACTGTATTGTCTGTATTACTGTAATGCCTAGGACTTTTGGTTGCAGGCTTGGAGTTTGCTGGTTTGAGTTCTGTAAAGAATTGCATAGCAAGAAAGAACGAACCTTATCAGTTAATTTCACTTCTCCCTCACGTGCAGGTGACATGTCAAGCTCGTGTACTCTTGCCATATTGCTTCCATCTTGCTGTGCATGCAGACAGCCAAACGACGTGCAGGTAGAGGCTTTGCATATGAAGTGGCTGGCTACACTCATAAACCGTGTTCATTCTTCTTCCTTTTTCCATTTTCTTTCTGCTCCTTTTAATAGTTTATAAGGTGCCTTCTCTTGACTTTTTTTGCTTCTGGGAGGGAGGGAGTAAAAAAATGTAGTTGGAAAAAGAATCAGGTATGTGGCCAAACAAATCCAAATGATAACAACTACGAGATTCTAAACACAACTAGCTTGGAGGTAATGAAACGCTGTCAGAAACGCATCAAGCACGAATAGAGGACTAATCTCTAAACCAAGAAGCTGATGACCCAAAAAAACCAGTAGTAAATCTAGGAACAAATGTCTAAACAATGACTTTTAATACTTTTTTTTTTTACTGTAAATTTAGACTTAACGGCTAAGAACTATGTCAAAATTTTAAAAGTTTCAGTTATTATTACAGTCATTCTCAAGGAACATGGCTTTAAAGAAAAGATGCACAGATTTTCAAAATAGTTCTAAACAGTGGAAACAGACATACAATAGATAAGTTTATTATTGATAGCAATTTTTTTTAGTCTATAATTTTGCTCTTTACTTGACAAATTAGGCTGCTAATCAGAAACAGAATTACATTGCAACACTTTGTAGGCCGGTACTGCAGAGCTGGAGAACAATAATCTTTCTTGCTGTTTGCTTCAGATAAGATGTGAAACAAGAAAACGTATAATAGAAAAGAAAAATATGACTGTTGAAAGTTGCCTACTTGGGAAATTTGAAGAGGCTTATATATTGGATGCTGTTATTACAGTTGTGTTTCACCCTCTTCACCTGCTTCGTGACATCAGTGCTTTCTTTATAATCTCTTTGTATTGTTGCAGATTTTTTGGCAAACTGACATTTCACCATCTTCTCACTTCTGTAAAGGTCTGTTCCAAGGATTAGAGTGTATTCCATGTACAAGGATGCCAAACTCCTTAGACTTCTATTCTGGCCCAAATATTTTAGAACAAAATGGAGCTTCTTTGCTGAAGGAAATTAAATTGTGCTAAATTTCTGTTCCTTGTGTTAGCTGGATAAATTATGGCCAAAACTGGAGAAGTAACTCTATTTAAGGATGTAAACATGAATCTATAAAGCATAAGCTTAAAAATAAACATGCAATTACAGTGAGTTACAGAATCAAGGCCCAAACACTTTATATCAGGCAGAAAACATGGTCAGATCTTGTGGATATAAGAAAATTCTATCTAGTCATAAAGAGAAGGTCTCTTAAATTACCATAGAAATGAAATATTAAAATATGGAAATCAGTGAGATTTCAAGGGTTTGTGTCTTAGCAACACAAAGTAAAATCTTTATAGAAATGTTCCATTTTTTAATTCATCTATTACACACTTCAGCTCCATAATCTGCTTTCTAGACCTTCTGCATTGCGACTGACAGCTTTACCAGACTTAATGAAGGACCTCCTCATCATTCTAGTGTCTATGGCAAAATTCCTACTGCTATCAGTAAGAAAAGAACATTTGCAAATAATTTTACTTTTATGCTAAAGAAAACTGGCAAATATCAAACAAGATGAATGTTGTACTGCAGAGCTTTAAAATGGAACTGCCCTCCTTGCAAGAGCTGTGCTCGACAATTCTCTAAGCATTATTTTTTCATACTATTTAAATCTATTAAATAAAAATTGATTTAAAAAAATCAATAATTTTGGCTGGTGCTGTAAACATGTAGTGCCCTCAGTCAGACGACATTTTAGACAAAGGAATTGCCCTGATGTTCTCAAAGACCTTCTTGCAAAATATGTAGAAATTTTAGTTTCTGAGAATATTAGAAATTGGTATGTTTGAGAAAGGACATTTCATTTTGAGTTTATGTATATTACTGGCCATTTAGCATCACCTTGCTGTTTTGCCCTCTGAAGAGTGGCATAAGCTTGTAGTCAACAACATCCTTCTTTGCAGATTCGGAAAAAAATTGCATAACTTCATAGTTTGTTTTAATAACAATTCAAAACTGTGTTTTCCTCATTATATGAGTTTGCTATTTCCAGCTTCCTTGCATTTGCTTTTTATTATACATTTTGTTACAGCCATTGGAGGTCATGTAATTCACCCTCCTGTTTTGAAGCTGTACCATTGCCATTATTAACGTCGGTCAGACAGAGCTTGGTCAAGGCTTATTTTGAAGATCAAGAACAGGTATTTCACCACTTTGTGGGTCACCTGTTCTAATGGTGCATTACCAATATAGTAAACTTTTTTTCTTAATGTCCAATCAGAACCTCGCATGCCATAATAGGTCTGTTGTCATTAATCAGATCATCTAATGCTAAGCAGAGTTTTGTACCATCGTCTCTGTAACTGATCTTCAAGTAGTTGTAGGCGGCTGAACTCTTTTTTTTTTTCAATTAAATAGGCCTAGTTTCTTCAACTTCTCACAGTTCACGTATTATAGACCCCTGACCACCTTGGAGAAGGTCCACAAAACAGCTAACCCAGTTTTTCAACACGATTCCTGAATTGAGAGGGTGTGGAGGGGCAAAGGTAGACAGAGTTGCATGTGCAGCTACGGAAATGCTGAGTGAAGGAGCTTAATAACCCCCTGATCTGTTGGCCAAATTTCTTCTACGGCTTGCTTTATTTGTGATGCAAGTGCACAGTTAGTTGGCTGATATTCAAGCTGGTGTTTCCCTTAACATTCAGGTCCCTCACATCAGTGCAGCTGCTCAGCCTGAACTGACATATGGGGTTTTTCTAGGTGCACAATCTTGCACTTGTTGAATCTCCTGAGTTCCTGCCAGAAGAAGTTTAGTTTTTCTTTGTGGGCAATAGGTAATAGCTGGCTATAATTAATTTTGAGATGGCTACATTTCTTTGGAAATAATTGGCATACGTCACTGATCATAGGGAAATTGTTTTAATTTAAGGTTTTAATTTCATGTGACTTTCTGAAAAGCACTACAGAAGTACAAAGTTCAATTTAAATCATTTCTCTCTGAGCCTGTTTTCCTAGCAAAACAACTTCCTGATAATTAGAAAGTAAAATCTGGAGACTCCATCCTCCTGTTCTTATCAGGTAAAATTTTTACAGATCCCAAGAAACACAGATATATACATAGAGCGACACATACCAAGATGAAGTGAGACCAAAACAGCAACTCTTAGTTTCTAATCTGTCCTGACAAAGACTCTATCTCATGAAAAGGACAAGTCTGAGTCTGTAAATCTATCCATAAAACAGAGTTAATGTTAATGTCAAAACCGAATACCTCAAACCTGAGCAAAAACTCATAAAGATGTATAGGTACATGAACTTTTAGCTTTTGAGGCATGATTTTGGTTCTGGTGATTATAGAATTAGCTTAAGTCTAGTTCTGTTTGATCCTGATCTCTTCACCAAGTCAGGAGTTTTGATCTATTTAGATATGGTTTATAAAATGTCACACCGAAGGATAGTGTGAATCTTAGCTTAATATAACTAATGATTTCAAAAGATAGAGTATTCATTAGTGAGTGAGGGAAGGGTTTTATATGAGTTGACTTTAACCTTCTGAGCCACTGTAGCTTGTGTATATGAAGCTTAGGAATTTATGCATTTCCTACGTTTCTCAGCCATCAATTCACAGCTGTTCTCTGTTATCTGCACTCTAAAAATACTGTCAAAACTGGACCTATATCTCTCCTTTTCCAAAGAATTATTGTTCCAGATTGTGGTAATTACCATACTTTAACACTATGAAGCTTACTCAGTTGACTGTGTCAAGGATGTAATTTAAACCACCTTTGTAGAGGTATTTTTACTTCTCTTTGCAGACCTTACCCCCAGCTGTCATATTTGTGGTTTCATGCGTATGTGCTATCTACTGCTAAAAATAGAGCTTTATTATTAAGAAACTAGTAGAAAAATAACATTTGTCTGTCTTCAGGTTTAATTCATCTGCTGGGTTTCTGAACGCTACCTTAGCCTGTTTCTCCCATTGTTCTGTGCACTGATAGTGTTGGATAAATCTGTCTGAATTCAGAAGTTCTGTAACTCTCCATACAGGACTGCGGACCAGAAACTGGGTGGATGGCAATGAGTACCAGGTAGCTGACAGCCTCTTCTCTGCGGGTGTATGAGAGAACCACTCTAGGCTGTATTCTTACTTACCAGCACCTTTTTTCCTCAGCATTTTGTAGGTTATTATCATGCAAGAGCAGATAACTGCCCTCTTCCCATTTTCCTCAGGTAAGGAAGGGGGCAGAAAATGTGTTGCTCTTCTGCTTCACCTTGAAGTCAGAAGTGTCAGCCAAGGTCTCTTGGAGAAATAGGTCAGGCCTACAACCTTACAAAGATTTAGACCATTACAGTGAAGAACTACATCTGCTGTTTGCAGACTACATATGATCATTTACTACTAAGTTTATAGTATGTGTTAGTTTTTTTTCTCTGGTGACTCTCAGTTGCTTCGTTTAGATTTCAGTTTTACCTCCCTACTTCTTCATTCTAATGTTATAATTAAATTAAATTAAAGCTTGAAAGTAAAGAACAAGGACTTAATTCTACCTTTTCTTTTGGCCTGTTTCTGATTTTCTAATTTTTTTGGTTGATCAACACGAGCCAGCTTGGCTTCTTGGCTCCACTTGCTTTATTCTGCTGTGCAACACCAATAGTGCTGTCTCTCAGCAGGAAAGAGCTGTTCCCAGCAGCTTTGGAAGCAGTTTTCCTGAGATTGCAGGAGTGGAGAGGAATGCCTCATCTCTTATGTTCAATATGTACAAAGTCACCAGAGACTGACAAATGACTAGGATAATGTCTTCACAGCACCATAGCTTCTGCATCTTTTCTTATACTGACAACAAACCTTTTGCAACTGTTCAAAAAAAAAAAAAA
>VXAL01008573.1:90187-126759 GCA_013399475.1 Chauna torquata
CGCCGCAGCGCGCCGCCTCGCCGCCCTCCCGCCCTGCGGCGGCCGCCGGGGCCGCCTCAGCCCGCGGGACCAGCTCCCGCCTCTCCTCGGGGAAAAAGTTTTCCCCCGTAGGACGAGACGCTTCCTCGTTATTGGTTTCCTGTCGGGCGTCGGGAGGAGTGCTTCTCTGGTTTCCACACGTGCCGTGGTCGCGGGTCGGTAACCCTCGGGAGTTCGCTGCTGCTCAGGTCGTGGTCTCTGACTGAATGCGGAGCAGTGAGGGAGCGCGAGCTGCTGTACTGTAACTGCCTGTGGGGCTCTGGTGTCACAGGTGAAGATACCGCCTCGGGTCAGACCCTGTGTCTGCGGGGTCCGGTTAGTTGGCAAAACACGAGCTTTGCTGGTCAGCAAACGCAAAGGTAAATCTCCAGTTGTGACTGGGGATGCTGTAAAGCCTTTACTGTGATTGCGATAGAAACCAGTAATTTCCTTAGCAAACTCTCATTATTTCTTCTTAATCCTGGAACTAATGTTTTTTTTTTCTGTATTATGTTCTTTTTTTTTTTTTTTTCTAATTCCACTTTGGAAGGTATTCACGAAACCAAGTTTTCTTCCATAATCAGCATCTTTCCACTCTTCCCCTTGCTTTAGTTGTTAACAAACTCTTTTTTTTTTTTTAGTACAGTACACCATAAATGATGATTTAATATGGCATTCTTCATGCATAAGTCATGGGTTCACTTATTGGATTTTGCCTCATTCAAGTTCTTTTGTTTGAACGGTCAGTGAGAAATAAATAATTCAAAGCACTTATTCCATTCTAGTAATCCCATGATAAATTTAGTTCTTTGCTGTAGAGGTTTTGCATTTACTACCTATTTTACGTGCAGTAATGAGTGGTGCTGTTACACACTGCGAGATGTGTAGTCTATGAAGTACAAAATTAAATAGTATAAAAAAATCTTTTTTTCAAGGGTCGTGGATGTGTTTATTAAAACATCAAGTGACTTGGAGCCACAGCGTAAATCCTTTTTTTTTTTTTTTGAATAATAAAACATTTTTACATTACAGTAATGATTAGCTAGCTCTAGAGTCCCTATCAAGGCTCTTCAGGAGCTACTCAGCTGTTCTGTAATAATATTGGGGAAAAAAAATACCCCCAAACTAACTTCATCATATTCAAGTTCAGGTATGATATTTAATTGCTTGAAACCAAGCTACACTGCATGATTTAAGAAATTATATGTTTGTGGTAGTCATAAAACTTCACAATAATGTAGTCTTTTTAACCAGTTACACATTGAGAAGCAGATTGGCGTTCTCTTCTCCTTAAACCTGAAGAAATCCTGAGTAAGGTGCCTAGCCAGCAGTAAGGTTTTGAAAAAGAGAGAATGCTCTTATGGAGCAGTGTAGCCCGCACAGCGCTGACTGGGATGTGTATCGCTTTCCTGATAATCTCATCTGCAGTGTGACGTGTGCTAAATCTACCTGAATGAATTTGGTCTCAGTTTTTCTCAGCCTACTGCTTCTGGGGATGGGGGAGGACAGCATGAAATCTTGGGCCAAAGGCTACAGAACAACTAAGCAAGCATAAATCACAATCAAGAACTCATCATCTAATCACGAGGTATTTAAAAGAAGCGGAGAACCTCGCACCCTGCCATGGATAGATGCTGGTCTCTCAGCAGCAAAGCATCATGTAATTTTCTTTAGTTTTTCCAGATTTGGTATTTTATGTCATTCTCCTACTTTAAGATCTCAGTTAAGGTTTTTTTCTAACTTACTGTAGCTGAGTTTTTGAGTAAATGCACAGTTTGTTTTCTAGCTGCTCACAAAAGTGCCCTAAATTCTCTTTTTTTACACAATCAGTGGTAATCCTCATGAAATGGCCAACTGCCCATCACAGCTGTGCCTTACATGCTTCACTTGCATTAAGACCAAGCTTCATTTCTTTTCATGGATTGAAAAGGCATTATTTTTATGGGGATTCTCAATCATATAGGAAAGATATAAAGCAACAAAAATTATAGTTCATGAAAAAAAATAGAAATTTTAACCTTTTTAGATGCAGGGGCTGTGTACCTGCTGCCATATAACACAATAGTCAAACCAACTTGAAGAGAGGTAACGTTTAAGATAGGAGATTGAATGGGTTAGAGAGCATTTTGTTTCCTTACCTACTCTGAGCACTTTGTACTAGCTGAGAAGACAAGTAGTGTTTTTTGTACCAAAGCCATCTTTCCAAGGCTTGAGAGAATTAGGACTAAGTTCTCCAGTCTCTTGGGTGTCCTCAACAGGGAGGAAAATAAAGAAAAAGGCATTTATACCCCAAGGATTTGTCTCTCGTCAGAGTTTTTCTTTCTTTTCTTTTTTCCTCTTGACGGAGTGAGGAGGTGTTCACAGTAGGAGGCTGCCATTGTAATGTGCCAGCATGGTTTTGTCTTGCTCCTTCTTCAGATTGTGTATGCGGAGTGAAACCCTCAGTTTTCAAAACCAGCAGTAAAGCACAACGTAGTGGTATAGAAAGACAGAGAGGTTTGAAAACCTCTTCTTTACCCCTACGATTTTTGTTCCCCTTCTCCTATCTGAAGGTATCCCTATCAAAAAGAGCAACGTACTAAAGGTAGACTAATCCATGTCTCTGCACAGTGGTGCATTAGATCTCTTGAGCCATCTGTGTAATATTTTGTTGCTATTTTTAACTTTTGTTGTGGCAGAAGCTTCTTTTTCTGAAATTACTTTCCTCAGAAATATTCTCAAAGATGTGCATTTTATTATTTCATATACTATGTTGTACTTTTATACTTTTCATCTCTTCAAAAGGGAATTCAGCCTGTGGCCTCCTACGAATTACATCAGAGGAAAAAAGGAAGAAATGTTTATTTCTTCAGAAGAGAAAAATCTCTATCATCAGACATGAAGAAACAGTTTTGCTTAAAACCCCTAAGTAATAAGTAGTTATCCAGGAAGGACAAATAAGAATGACATAATATTGCTGAAGACGGTTATCTCCATAGACAATTTGTAGCTTAATAATTCCAGAGAAAGACAGCTGGTTAGGATTTGGTAGTTGATCTCAATCACAATCAAATAACGTTGTTTTAAATGAAGGACATAAAAGTATACGGTGGCCTTATGGTAGACTTTGTAGGGTTTGGAATGGATACAGGACTGGTGCAAAACAACTGCTTGTTTTATATAGGAAGCTATACTGAAAAACGATATGCTTCAGAGGGAAAGGCAACCCGAGGTTTGGAAGAGGCTCTTCATTTAACAGGCACTTGATTGTGAGTGGGTTTGAATGTTTCTGGCCTGACGGAAGGTAAAGCCTACATTTTGGGTGCAAGTCAAGGCAATAATGATGCTTTAAAATTTTAGTATCTAGATTTTCAGTCCTGATACTCAGACTGCAATTTCCTGCCTGCTCTGCTGGGTGCTCTTATTGACTGTTGTTCTTCTTAATGCCTCTATCAGAGCTTTTTAATGAAAGAGTTCAAGGCTTGGCGAAATAAAAGAGAACATATTCATGCTGTAAAACTGAGTTGTTTTTAGCATGGTGTATGAGTTTTAGGGACATGGGCTTCAGATTAAAATCCAGTACCCGGCTTGAGGTACTTTTCATTCTTTTTGTTCAAGTTGTGTAACAGGACAGAAAGGCATTCAGCACTTCAGTACACATCGTGTCTTTTCTTAGTGCTGATTTAGCTCCTTAAGGGATTTATCCTGAAATTGCCAGACTTCTGAGCAAATCAGTATCTCCATAAAAGATGTACTGCTAGATCTGAACTGATCAGTGCCAAATATTTTGTTTAATATCTTGTATTAGCCATCTGAAGTTGTAGTGCGGTTTAGATAGTTTGTGGATTGGATTGAGAATCTCTAAAAAGCTACAGTCATTCTCCCTGTATGGCAGCACTTGCTACTTCATTAACTGCTCTTTGTAATCACTTTTGAGCTTCTTAGAGGAGCACTGCTGTCGTGGAGTAGAGCTTTTTTGTTGCTGTTATCTTTTACAGTAATTTTAAGATCTTAATGACCTACGTTCTTTATAAAATAACTTGTGAATTTAATTTGCATTCAAGTTGTGAATTTAAATGAGGGTTTCTGAAGACCATATTTGTTTATAGTGCTCCAGAGTTTTCAGTATTCAGAAATTTGGACTTTAATTAAGATTTTCATGGAGAATTCTCCAAGGACATTTGATACTTCAGTGGCTCTGGTAGACCTAGCACACTTAGTAATCCAAAGAAGCTGCTGAAATTACTAGAAGATGCAGTTCCGTCATGTGCAAATTCATGAGAAATTGTGATTTTTACCTGTTGTTCTCAAGAGCAGAAAGAACAGGTTTTCATGTCAGCATGAAGAGAAGAATTTTTAGGACTCAGCTCTTTCATTTGCATTCCAAGGAGCAAACTAGCATCTACAGAAAATTTCAAAGCTGTCCTCATCCTGACTCTGAAAGCTGAGAGCAACACAGCTATTAATACACGCCTTTAAAATGATGCCGTATTCAAACTGTGCCATTTCTAATGCTCTGTCAGTGCACCAAAAAGCAAAGCCTAATTTTTAATAAGATTTATACCTGAATATATTTGCTCTTATATTTGTTGATTGGTACAGCTACACAATTTAAAGTGCACTTTACCTTTTTCATTCAGACATTTTAGAAGGGCCTATAATATATCTTTTTATTCCATATTGTACTGTTGTGGGTTGTAACTATATATATATACAACTTAATTGAAAATAGTCTTTAAATATGATATATTTAACCTTATATTATGCAGATGCATGAGTGCTGTAGAAATCTTGTGTTTTTCCTAACCGAACAAATACTTAAAATAAGAAACCTAAGGAAATCTGAGACTTCTGGTTTGTCACATAACTCTGCTATCTGGCTACAGATGATGACTCTGTGGTAAGATGTCTGGGTGTTAGCTTCCTACGTTCTGATTTAAGTGCAGCTTAACAGAGTATTATCTGTGGTCAAACCTTGTACCTGTTCCAAAGCTTTTCAAATCTTCCTCACTAAGGACCTGTTTAAATAGGCAATGCATGCCAATACTGATTTTGTTTAGAAATCTCATTTTACCATTTATACTTCATTGCATATCACCACAAAATTACAAGTTCCAGTTCTGCCTTTGTATTTTGGTTGGTTCATTCTGTTTTTTTTTCATTTTTGAAATCTGCTAAATGAGGAAGATAAATAACTCACCTAGTGTAAATTCTGTTGAGTATTTCAGTATACCAGATTTGATTAAAAAAAAAATTAGCAGTAGTCAATATTTTATGATTAAGTGTATTTTATAACTTCAGCCGTGAGGAATTGAACCATTGTCTCAACTAGGAGTACCAAGAGCCCCAAGTGCCAATCTCTGTAGCCTGCTAGGTAGCAGCTAACAAAGTAAGGATGGTTTTTTTCACTGAAGAGTTGGGGAAAAAAAGCCACTTGTATTTTGGTGTGCTGTGGTAGCAGAAACTAACTGAGCTAAATCCACATTTGCAGAGCAACATGAATGTCTCTGGTTTTCTGCTTGGGTCTATTTACAGTGAAGAGGGCAGCCATGTTGTCTTGACTTGGACACTCGAAGTTTTCAGAAAGCATAATACATATATGGCATTACCCAGGATAAAATTTCTTGCATTCCCTTTACCAAGCTCGTTTTATAATCAGTTCGGTTCCATGGTAGATTATTTAGTGAAGAGGAGTGTAACTCAGAACTAAACTACAGTGTACAGCAATATGTTTTAACAACTTTGAGCCTCAATGAATGCAAATTCATCTCTGTTTGCTCAGAATGCGATTCTGAGTCTGCCTCAATTTGGGTTATCATCTGGCTTGTGAAGGCTCGAAGCCAGTGTGACTACTTAAGTGAGGAATTGTTCATTTGTCTGACTGGTGAGGTCACAGTTTAATTCATGATTCATTTGACTATTTTAAATGGGCTTTTGAAGAAGCTGATATCTTAGTTATGCTTTTGGGTCATCTCCAATATGCAAACGTCAGGAAGATAGTAACATCTACGATGCAGCTATTCGATGTGTTTAAAGGTAGGAGCTCTTGAAAAACCAGAAACCATGGAAGCATGCTGAATTACCTTCCATCTTAGCAGTTCAGGAAAGGGAGTATAGCTTGAAGAGCATCCTGTATGAAGAGTATCTGCAGAAATCACTTTTGAACAGCGGTGTACCACTGTTTGTGTGGTGTTTGTTTTCTTATTTAGTTACAGCATGGAACAAGATGCATGGGTTTTCTTGCTTCTTGGCTGCAATTCTTAATGGATTTCAGTATAGTGCTGGTTACTCAAGGAGTATGCACAAACAAAAGAACTAGAGCACTCACATGTCTGCACTGAAAAATTCGTAATTACATCACAGTTACTGAAGAGCCGTAGCTAGTCACATCTGCTCCAGATAATTACTGTGATGATGGAAGCTTTAGAGTTGGAAGTGTTTGAAATGTCACTACTTGTCTGACTTAGTAGAATTACTCTTGCTCAGAAAGATTGCTTACTCCTTACTGTTTGCTTGTTTAGTAACTGCCTCAGTATGCCTTTCTAAGTCGGAACGTGTAATGTATGCAACATTTGCATTGTTCTCCTTCTGCTTCATTAAACCGGTGGAGTTAGTACTTTTAATGAAGTAATTTTCCTGAACCATTAATCAAATTTTTAGAAAACAAGTCCTTCTTATCTTCATGCTATCATGCGGCAGTCCATTACCTTTCTTTTCTGCGTGGTCGTTCTAAAAGGGATTTCATGGTATGAGAAAATAGCAACAAAAGAGCAAAGGAAATTAAACAGTGAAAATGGTAGAAAAAGCAGGCAATCCTAAGAATTTCCAGAATTTACAAATTGAGAGGTTATAGGGTAGAACTTTTAAAGCACAAAAGAATAAATAAAAAAAAATTATAGGAAGGTGAATAATGATGCAGAGACACAGAAATGGTAGGTGGGTAGACAGACAGGTAGATAAAATCATTCCAGGTAGCGAATGCAGACTGAGCAAGTGGAACAGTGTGTGTAGGCAGCACTCCTGAACTGCTGTCCTTCAGTAGGACCGCGCAGTGGGACGTGCTGACGCCGCAACAGAACCCTCTTCACATACAGCCATGGCAGCAACACCGGCTTCAGCAACGAGTATTGATTTCAAAATCGGTTGCCAGAAGAAAGGGGACAAAGTAACTGACAGAAGTGGATAGTTCTCAGCTTTGTAAGAGGTGGTACTGTGAGGACATGAAAAATACTGAATGCAAGTGGGCAGAGAGCCCAACACTTGAGAAGGAGAAATAAACAGGTACCACCTGAATGCAAAATGCGTGTATCTGAATACACCGCGGAGGCTGGATCTTTCAGCTGAAAGAAAAACACAAGACCTTCGTGCTACCATCTCACTTAAAATGATTGTGGTTTTGTTGGCATCATACTTAAAATTGAAACATGGTAAAATGTATTGCTGGATTCTGAATCATCAAAGTGGAGAGGCTTGGGGGTCTCAGTTCCTCTTGTGCAGAAAACATCCATTTTGTTGATACATTTAAAGGTAGAGAAGAGATCAATCCATATATAAAATGGACTTTTAGTACATCTTATGCGTTCGGTAAATGCTTGTACATCTCTGAAGGCCGATTGCAGGCTGATCCTTTGTAGAGGAAGGTTGTCATTTCAAAGCTGTTCAGGTGAAATTCCACTCAACAGTGTAGCATCTAAGGGGCTTTGGATTGCTCACAATCAGATTTTTTTTTTTTAAGATTTTCCAAGACGCAGGCAAGTATTCTGTCAGGATGTTTAATAGCACTTGGATGCCTAGCGTGCAGTAATTGTTAGAGGTTATGTACTTAATGCTGTTTAAAAGGTATTGGAATTCAGTGTGCTCCAGTACTTAGATCTTTAACAAGCTGAACTGAAATATCTAAAACTTTTTTTAAAACAAGGAGTCGCTTAACCGGAAAAGTCAATTCTATCCCAAAAATATGAATTTAGACCTGAATAACTCTTCCTGGTTAACTCTTTTATGGATGCATTCATTATGGCATAGACATGGCTACAACCAGAGTTAACCCAGAGCTGTCACATACGCAAGCCAAAAATTTCATCTTAAGTTGCCCATATTCGTGAATGTAATTTGTAGATAGCGTGTGTTTATCATTGAAGTAAATGCAGCCGAAGAAGATATAATGCTGGCTGGGACTGGTAGAATGGCCTCTACTGGTTATCTTCTGCTAAGCTTTGTAACTGTAGGCTTACAACAGCAGGAGCGGTGGGTAGCTTCAGCCTGTATCTACATGAACATGCTGTCACTGGGCTGAAGTGCGAGTGGAAGGTCACGCATTTTTGGGTTGTTGCTCACATATGGAGGAGCTGAACAGGATAATGCCAGGTAGGGGAACCCCAGTACTGTCCTGCCCCAGCTCGAGCCAGGCCCATCACAGCAGATGCATCAGCCTACCAAAGGCTCATCCACACATGCACAGAGGAGCCCAGAGGTACAGGGGCAGCTGCAAGTACCCTGATCGGAGACATGAGCCTCAGCCTCTCCCAGAGCTGTCCTTGGAGAGCTGTTGGCCCTGTGGACAATGCTCGTGGCCATGGGTTGCTGGCAGCAGCTCTCTGGAGCATGTCACAGGCTGAAGGGTGCCCACCTAGGGCTGTGGGAGGTGTTGTGGGATGCAGGGGCAGAGCATTTGGGGACTCTATAGGACTTGTTAGGGGAGGAAGCAAAGCAGGAAAAGAGGGATCAACGTGGTTTGGGATCAACATTTTACAATCACAGCAATTTTTTTTTTTTTTTGCAGTGTGCAAAAGCAAGGATTTTTCACTAAAAATGTTTTCCTTCGCAATTTGCTTATTTTACAGTAGGTAGGTGCTGTTGCCTTTCCAGCAATCACGAATGCATTGCTCATGGTATTGTGAGGTACCTTAGCATGTAGGGTTGAGTGAAAAAGGAGGAGAGGATTTTCAGAAGCACAAATAGTCCATAGGAATAAATGAATAATGCACAGGAGCTTAACCATATTGCTATTAATAATGCACACTTTCCAGAAATGCAGAACTTTGAAGCTGCTGTTTTAGAAATCCAGCATCTAAGTAAAATGGAAAAACCGAAAGGAAAAACAGCCTGTCGTAAGAAGCACTTATTACTGCTGACCTTCCTGCAAGCTGGTTGGAGTCAAAGGTCCATCACAAAAATTTCATGACGATTGATTTGGAAACTATATTGAGCATACTTGAACACCGAAGGAAAAAAAAAAAGGTTTTATGGATGCAGTCCACATAGAAGCCCCACATACTCTCAGAGATAGCAGTGGGATTTCAGTGGATGTACCTGGGAATTTGACTTGTGAATGAACTACTTTTTAGTATATTACTCTGAAGTAAATAGAACATGCTGTCAGGGATCAAAACCAGCTTTCTGTTCTTTTGTTTTGTAGGAAAGGAGCTTCTCCAACTTTCTATTATTTTATATTGTAGCAAATCTAGAAATAAGCATGAGCTTGACTTGCATTCAGCAGATAATGCAGCAGGAAATTATACTGTCCATTGCTTAATTAACCAACAATAATATGTTTGTCTCTGGAAGGTTTTCAGAGCTTTTGTGACATTTTTAGTAATTGGAGTATTGTAAAGTAGCAAGATTAAGATGGAATCAAAATAAACAGAAATAAAGCTAGACAAGAAATAAAATAAATTTTAATATTTCCTATGAAACATAGGAAATATAAGCTCCTGCTCAAGCTGCCCCAGGAGGCTGCTTGTCCCAAAGCGGCCCTGCGCTGGGGCGGGCAGAGTACTTTCATTCCTGAGCCCCAGCTGCCGTGCTTCAAAGTTTATTGGTGCAATTGCATGTCAAAATAGGTAATGAATTCAAAAATACTGCTTGTTAAAAATAGTTCATTCTCATCAGTAAGTTGATATTAACATATGTTAACACTCCTAGTTATTTAACTTGCTGGTTAAGAGTTTTCCTTATCTATTGTAACATTGTAATTAACTATTTGATCCATTTAATCTTGGTGCAAGCCACGTTAACCACCAGCTTTCTTGCAAGCTGAAATGTACTAAGTGTTTTTTTCTGAAAAACAAAAATAGAATTTATTTGAAAGGAGTTGAACTACTTCTCTTCACTGTTGCCTGAGCAGCTGTCACAAGAAGTCAGTGTCACTGTGCCGTACAGTCTTGTGACACCTTAGTAAATTTATTAGTGGGATCGTAAATTTCTGTAGGAATTGTTTGGGATGAAGAGGAGGAGTCTGAGAAATAAATGAAGTGCTTTGAAATTGGCATTTATAAATGTTGGCACTGTAATGGAAAGATTTTCTTCAGAAGGAAGAAGGATGCTTCCTATTCTAATAACTAGACTTTAGATTTGTCCATTGTCTGGCAGACTGTTTTCCTTCTTGGTCCCCGCTTGTCCAGTTCTGGCATGTTGGTTCTGAAGTGAGTAAGAGGCCTCAGGTTTGGTTTCTGAGGTATCTGGGATTTGGTTGCACTGAAGGTAAGTCTAGTGACTGGCATCCAGCAGTAATAGTAGTTGTCTTGATTAGCTAGTGATATAAACAAGGCCAGATACGGAGGGAGATGCACTATGGTTTACTGTTTACCCCTTATTAGACTTAATGAGTCAGTTTGGTAAGATTTGGAAATTAAAGCTTCTCTTTAGATTCCACAGGACTTCCCTAGAGCTTTCTGATGCTGCAGCGTTTCTCCCGTGTGTATTAGTTGGTCAGGTAAAGAGCCTCTGTCCTGTCCTCCCTCAAGTCCTGCGTCACTTCAGTGTTAGTGTGAGCGAGCTGCTGGCTCTTGGAGGATCTGAGTGCAAGTCCGATATTCGCATGGTCACCTAAAAGCGAAGAAGGGAGCTGTGCTTGTTACCTAGTATTACTATCATCTAGTTTATATATAATCTCATAGAAATAATTTGTTTCAGACCTAGTGGACATCCATAGGTATTTGCTGTCAGAATTTTTTGTCTAGACAGAAGGAATCCAAGTTTCTTAACAGGCTGGAATGAAAAGGCAAGGAACTTGATGAAACTGGCTATTCAGCAATTTTTTTTCCTTTAAAAAGGAGAGAGAGAGGCCTTCAAAACAAATCTTCCTTTAACTTAAAAAAGCATTTTTATGAGCACTGAATTCTGTCTGAGGTTAAGAATCTCCACTCCAATCCTGCAGTTGTTTTCAATTTTTTGAGAGTAGCCTTGCGATAACAAGAAACCAAACAAATGTCTTTGGTATGGATGGTTAATGATAAGTACAATCAGTAAAAGCATTAGACACATGACTTAAAGTACTACGTAAAGTTCCAGGAAAAAGAAATCAAACTGGGAAAAGATAAGCAGCTGGAAACTGGATGTTTAAGGTAAATATAAAAGCTGATTTGTGCCATCTGCTCGTCAGATTTCACATTATAAATATATGATGTCCATGTCCCATTGAAATGGACAGTCTTCTTCATAATACTGAGGAGTATAGAGGATATTTTTTCAAAACAAATGGTTTTTAATGCAGCTTTTCTTTTTTGTTCAGCTCTTTATTATCTTCTAGGCAGGCATGCTGATATGCCACATAATTTCAAAATTCGACCATAAAAAAATAGCACTCGGGTTGGTCTTTAGTCTTTCCTTCTTTTTTGGAATGTACAGCAATTAATTCAAAAATACGAAACTCATTAGGTAAAAAAAGGCAATAGAAGAAATAGAAATGTGATGCTTATCCGTGAATTAAGGGGGAAAAAAAAGATGGCCTTTGTAGTTTAGAGTGCATCAATAGGAACAAGAGTCAGAAGCCTGTGCTGTGGGTTTTTTTAATCCTACTGTAGAAAAAAAAATTTAGAAGATATAACACTTGTTTTATTTTCTGACTTTTAACTGTGAACGCTTCTGTTCATGCTGAGGCTCCCAGAAGACATGGATTTTAAGACATTAACTTCAAATGCTATGCAGAGGTGGAATAATTAGGATATCATTATTTTAATTTTCTTTCTAGTTTTGATAATTATTCACTTGTTTCTACTGCCAGTCATTTTCTTTTTAGTGGAATTTTTAATAGGCTGACTTGGAAGCTGCATTAGCGTGACTGGTTAGAAGAGTTGATAAAATTTCAAGAAAATTCTGATCCCTTGAAAATGTGGTCTTACTGTGGTAGAGCCACCATTTTGAACATTTCTGACCAGTTCTGTTGGTGGAGTTACCAATTCATGAACAGGTAACTAAAAAGAATAAGTTTACAGAGGGATTCCAAGGATACTTAACTTAGTGCCTGGTCAACTGGGAAATGCTGTGAGGAAAGTATTTAATAAATTTAAGACCCAAAATGGACAAACCGTCTCTCTTTTGCTCCCTAAATGCTCAGGTAATGTAATTGTTTAACCCTGGAGGTGTTTGAAGAAATACCACATAACACCAGATAGCATAAAGCCACTAATTTTCTTTTGGATCTTCGCTCTATGTTCTGCTGTCTGTTGATGCCTGAAATGGTAGATGTTTGAAACGACAGGAATGGCAGTGTGTGCCCCACCAAGGTAGTTCCTAATTAGGTCATTCCTTGTGACCAGTCTGTATGTAATTAACGTATTGTAAGAGATCAAGCTCCACACTTCCTCCCTTACTCTCCCTGCTTTCAGGTAGTAGGTGACAAAAGGTTTTCCAGTTTCCCTTTCAACTTTGCAGTACTTCCTGTAGAAGACCAAGGTTATTAGCAGGAGTGAGCAAGAGGAGTCTGTTATTTGTGCTTCTTAGAGCCCTTCGTGACTTTTAGAGAGAGAGGGAGAGAATAAGCAGCCAGAAAGGTCAAAGCTTTGGTAGCAGTGTCTTGCTGTTGAATATGAGAAGGTATTTCTTCCTCTGCACTCGTCTGCGGATTGTTGCGTGACAGTGGGGCCTCGAAACAGCCCATTTCTGCGTGGTTAGGAGATTTTAGTTCATTTCCAGCACACTTGTTAAGCTGCCAAATATATATTTACATTTTATATGTCCTGTACGTAACATCCATACCTCAGAGAAAGGAGGTAACCATCAACAAAAAGATGCTAGCCTCTTAAGCTGTCGCTCTTACATTAATTATGTGATCATTAATACACCATGAGGAAGCAAATCATGTCAGCTGAATTCAAACCAGAAGCAGCTTTGTCCAGAATATTGTGTAGATTTCATCAAGAGTATTCCCAAAATGTATACTCTCAGGAAAAATACATTTTAGTTGGAGATTTTAGCCTTTAACCTTTTAGTTCAAGCTTCACTAGGGTATTTTGCTCTTCTTTTTTCCTCTGTTCATTTACAATTCACTGTTTTCAGGAGCAGCAGGGCTGGAGAAGAGAGGAACAAAACTGCTTGAGCATATTTTGTTGTTGCTACTTCTCATTCATTTTTACTCCCTATGCTTATGAGATGATAATTTCTTAAAGTTTCCCTTAGAAAAGTGTGTATTAGTGTGGTTTTAGTTACGTGCTTTCTTTCCCATGCTGTTTCTCCTTTTATTTTGTGTGGATTTCTTTTTGTAGTAATCTATCTTCTGTAAACACAAGGTTTTCATTATTGATTATGTTGAGTTTTCATTTTATATTTGATAAATATTTGAGTGCTGAAGTCATCTTAAAAAATCTAGCCTAGAAATTGACTATAACTATTGGATGAAGATATATTTTATGCTACACAGTAATTGTTGAGTTAGCAATTTTGTAATTTTTTTAAGTGCTTACTGAAACTGGTCAGAAAGCAGATGCGAATCTGCATTGCTATTGCAAGCTCTCTCACAAGTCATTCTGGATGTTGCTGGACAAGTGAATATCCAGATGTAAGTGAGCAGTTCATTATATATTGCTAATTAAGACCATCTTTTCTTTTTTTCTGAAGAACTGGCCTTATGGATACTAATAAAGTTATAACTGCTTATTGAGGTCCTGGTATGCTAAGAAGCAAACCAAAGTAATATATTTGATGAGAGCTAGTTCAGCATCTATCAACAGCACAGTATAGCTGTAGGGTACTGATAGCAGATTGCCTATTCTTTGTCCAAGTTTTAAAATGACACAGAACTGATGGTCCAATTCTCTTCAGATTTGTAAAATATGTTTTTATTCTTCATTTTTCACAAGAACCTGACCAAAAAACACAAGTCATTCATAGGTAGTGCCCCACAAAATCTCAGTGTACTGATTAATCTCTCTTTTTTGTTTTTATTTTTTTTCTAATGATCTAGTAATCTAGGCATCCAATGAGTAAATATTCTATCACACAGCATTATGGAAACAGATACAGACAGAAATATTGACGGTTCCCATCCAAGAGCTTGCAAAGAGAGAGAAGGAGAAGATCCTAGGCATGCTAGTTTTATCTATGGGAATAATTTTTCCCAATGAAGGAAAAATTGCTACTTGTCACAGTAGGAAAATGATACTTTGTTAATAAGTGCCTCATGAGAAGTTATTCTAGTCAAGAAATTATTGATTTGTTATCCTCTTCCTTTTGATGAATTTCTCTAAGTTTAATGCACATCTGCCTTGTAAAACCTCTGATAAAATTGTGCCAAAGGGTTAGGTTGTGCAGGAATTTTGGTTTATGAAAAAGGGTGATCTTGAGGCCAGTACCAGGAAATGTGACAACTGCTTAAGGAATAGAGCTGTTTCATAGTCTCACAATTGTAGTTGCTGAATGAATATATGATGCAAAGTCCATTTTCCGCAAGTAGTACTTTTTCCAATGCAGGAAGTTATGCAAAAACTCAGTCTGTAATAATGGGAAACTGACTGGCTGAAGTGCACCATTGTGTCTCTTCCTTGGTAAGCAGATAGATTTTGCCTAGAGTTGTCATCTTGCTGTGTTTGGAAGCTGTTGTTTCATTGAGACTAGTTGCAGCTAGAGTATTATTGCATGCTCCTGTAACTGCAAGGTTTAGGCAACTTCATCAGTAGCCAAGTTCTCCAAAATGGACATCCAGATTTTTAATTAAAAAGTGCAGGAGAAACAGCACTTCTCAATAGCCACTTAGGCAAATCTAAAAATTCAATTTTTACAAATCTTTACGTTTTCGGCAGAACTCTAAAATAAGAAGCTGCGCCTTAACTACCACATGGTAAAAATTATATACTTATCTTTAAAATAAATTTGCATAGATGCTACAAAACTTTAGACTGAGATGTTTGAACAGTAAAATGTCCCTAAAAGACCTTGTGAACCTGAAAAGAGATGTAGTTCAGTGGGATCATCTGCTGTATCGCCTTGTAGTATTAATCTTAGAGATACAGAAGGTAGAGCTTTATATTTTAATAGGTGTAACTTCCAGTAACAGCCACCTTGATTTTGCTGGAGGTTTGACTAAGGCAGGTAAGTTCGTTCCAGCAAACTCTTTTCAAGTTGTTGTGATCATGTCAAAGGAAATCTCAACCCCTTTGCATCTCTTCATTTTGGTGTTTTTTCCTTTCTCTGTTAGTTTGCAGAACTCAAGAGATTCTTCTTAATCCATAGATTTGACTTTTAATTGCCCCTTGTTTTGTCGTATTTTGAACGTTCATCAGTTTCACTTCAAATATATATATACATATATGGTTTCGTTTATATATATATATAAATGTCTTCATTTTGCTGTGGTTGCTCTATTACTTTAACTCTTTCTGCATGTTTTTTTTATTTTTTTTCTCTCTGATGAATAGCTTCTGGAATCATAAGAAATCAGGTCAGAAGGTACCCCTGGAGGCATCTGTTCTAAAACTCAGCTCCAAGCAGCCCAACTTCAAAGCTAGGTCATGTTGCTCAGAGCTTATCCGGTCAGGTTTTGAAGATCCCCAGTTCTACAGCCCTCTCTGTACAAGCACTTCACCACTCTCACTGTGAAGAACTTTTTCCTTAGGCCCGTTTGAAATTTTCCTTGCTGCATCTTGTGACTGTTGCCTCTTGTCCTTTTGCTGGGCAGCTATGTCTCTCTCTTCTCTGTAACTCTCCTTTTTAGGTAGTGGAGTTACCTGCAAATAGTGGAGTGGACCCACAGTTAGAGTCCCATAGACTTCTCTTTAGCATGCTAAGCATTGGTTTCTTCTGTGCCGTACACTCCAGCTTCTTAACCATCTTAGTAGCCCTCTGCTGGCCTCCCTCCAATGTGTTGAGGTCTCCTCTACAGGGAGGCCCCCAAACCGGGCACTCACTGTTACAGATGTGGCCACAGAAGTGTCACCTGGAGGGGAATGTGAATGTCACCTTGGTGAAGGTGGAGGTCTGGAGGTGGCTGTTGGAGGCCCAGATGGATGGGGCAGTGTTCTCCACCAGCAGCTTCTCCATGTACTGCCCAAAGAAGGGCCAGGATCTTGTTCAGCCATTCTGCCCTCTCCACATCTGGGAAGCTCACCTGTGCTGGCAGCTCTCTTCCCATGGTGTGCTGGCTTCGCTCTTGCCAAAGGAACTCAACAAGGGTTCAGCCTGCATTTCTGCAGGGGCTCACTGCTGACTGCGCTGGGAGTCAACATTTTGTCAGGTGCGCTGAGAGTAGTTACGGCCAATAGTCATCACCGTTAATTTCTAAATTAAATGAATCGAATATCTTGGCTCCAACAATTATTATGGTTTTCACCAACAACTATTCAAAAGAAGTACACATGGTTCTATCTTTTGACCAAATGGTAGACGATAAGTGATTTGGCTGCTGGAGTGGCTAGCATTTGTCTTGAGATGCCAAAGCTTGAGAAGGATTTGAAGAGGTAACAGGTCATATACAAAATTTTGATTTCAAGGCTCCAAATACTAAATGCCTTCTAATTTGACGTTCTGGCTGTAGTCAGAAGTTCTCACAGGCATAGATGACTCATGGAAGGGCAGGTCACCAACTATAGATGAGCTCTGCTGTTTTGATTTATTTTTAATCCAACATACTGAAAGAATAGGGCCTCAAAAGTTGCCATCAAAAAACAAACAACAACAACAAAAATCTACAATCAAGTAATGTGTTCTACCAGTAACAAAACAAACAGAACAAAAAACGCTCACCCTCCCCAAACCAACCCTTTTCTTTTGGGGGTGGAGGAGGTAGGGGGAGCACTAATAGTAGACTTCCCATTAGTTTTTCTGTAATAATTTGCCAGTCAGATGTCAGACTCTGTAATTTGAGTACTTAAGAAAACTAAGCTGCTAGGGAGAGTGGTCCATCCTCCTGGAGCGAGATATAGAAGTGCATAGAGTTTACCGAGAGAGCTTTGCAAGATGTTGAAGGCAGCCAAGTACACTAAAGAGTAGTTACAAAAACAACTGGTGAGCCTGAAGAGATGGAAAATACATATTTGTGACCATTGCCTTTTAAGTTGGTGAGTGAACCAGAAGGATGTAGATGTCGTTTGCTGCAAGGCAGTATTACTTGCTAAGTAATTTCCAGCAAGAGGTCTGAACTTTATTTTTTGCAAGGCCTTTTTATTTGCCATGTTTGATTGATTAGGTGTTTTTATATATAATTAATTAAAAGCTGTACAGCACTATTAAACCGTTCCATTAGTGTCTACCTATAACATGTAAGTTTCAAATCACTAAGTATTTACTGGCTAAACCTAAAGTTACGATTATCCTTTAATTGACTATGTTTGAAAGAAAGGGAAAACTTTGCACCCAAACTGTTCTTTGCTGATTGTTAGCACTGACTCGATTCAATAGAAATAGCTTTACTGAACCTTTACAAGAATTTTATTTATGAAATTTAATGTGAGTTCACATTTATTTTTCAGTAAGATCAGAATTTTTAAGACACTTTCACTTGACACAATTATATGGAATAAACCCAACGTTTCTATATGAAATGACCTGTCAGATCATGCAGGTAACATCCATTTTTATAACATTGATTCTGTAATGGCAAGGAATATTTTACGTTTAGCTTGAGGTTCCATTGCATAAGCATGCAAAAGTTAGTTTGCGAACCTGAGTTCAGTGACCATTCCATCCTCCACACATGATTGAATGTCTTCTAGAAAATTTCAGTTCTTTAAATGTGAGCTTTCTTGGCACTGCTTCTTCCAGTTTTGTTTGACGATATTAAAAGGTAGCTGATTGCCAGCAATTTTTCTTTCAGCTGTTGGTGTTTGTGGGGTTTTTTGTTTGTTTGTTTGGGTGGTTTTTTGTTTGTTTGTTTTTTTAGGAAAATGAAGCTCTGAAAAAGTCTCAATTTTGTAGTAGTGGAAGATGTATCTTAGGATTCCTTTTGATTGGCCAATGAGTTGGAAATGAAAATTCTGCTCTTACTGCTTGATTTTATTGAAGTAATTCTTATTTTTGTTATAATACCTGCTAGTATCTAATTCAAAAGACTTTAAAAGTGTAAGTATCTAAAGATTAGTTTCCAAAGTCTCTTAAGCCTTAAAAATAATACCTTAATGTAAAAATGACTGGACATATTTTGAATGGTCTACTTATTTTGCTATATAAAGTCTTTAGGTCATCTTCATGAAATCAGAAGAGTTATGCTCTTTTAATAATAATAAAGGGATATATGTATTCTTTTAAATTTTATTTTTCAGATAAATTAGGTAATATTTATTTCCATTATCATAAATATTTATTGTGCTTCTGTAACCAGTCCAGCAAGAATGTAATCAAAATGTACAGTTACAGTGATAAAATGTTTCTAAGGATAAGGTGCAAAGGTTTTCCATCAGCAGAATGTAATTTCCTCAGTATCTGGAAACAGCATTTGAAGTCAAAGGCTGTAAGATTGTGGAGACAGACAGTTGGAATCACTGCAGCACAAATGTTTAATCTTTTGGCTTTCCTGCAAATACCAAGTAAGATTATTTTTTATTTTATTTCATATTGAATCTAAGCAGTTAATCAGATACAGTATTGTAGTATTAATTCAGTAGTAGGACAGAAAATACATTTGGTGAATTTGGTTCATTTATGAAGTTTTGGATTTCTTTTTATGTTGGCAGTGGAAATGTAGTTCTCATTGGAAGCCATTTTTACTTTTATATACCACTCGTCAAATGTCATATAATGAGGCAAAATAATTGCTCTTATGAACAATTATTCATTGAGGGGGGGAAAAAATGAGAAAGAATAGTACTGAGATTTCACATTCTGTTCTAGAATGTATTCCTATTTCTTTTGCAGTATTACCTGAAGAAATTTAAAAGCAGAATGGAGCTGCATAGCTTTTAGTTAAAGCCAAGAAAGAATACAGAAATTTTACTGTATTAAAGGCATGTTTCTACTGAATTCCTTCATAATAAACATTGTTATAAGAAGTTGATTCTTTCCCAAGTTTATGGCAGTCAGACTCCAAAACACTTTAAAACAATGAATACATAAATGATATTCATGAAACTTCTGTCTTATTTTGGTCTTTCCCTCATAAAGCAGCATCTTTTTTTTTTTTTCCCCCTTCCTTTTTCCTGTTGTCCTTTAGGCAAGGAAAACTCACCCAAATGTCTTAGGCATAAAAAATAATCATTCCTAAATTAAAACTAATTGTTGTCTGATTTTTAATTGGTTGCCAGTTGATTTTGGTTTATTACAGAATCACAGAATGGTTGAGGTTGGAAGGGACCTCCAGAGATCATCCAGCGCAACCCCCCTGCTCAAGCAGGGTCACCTAGAGCACATTGCACAGGACCGCATCCAAGTGGGTTTTGAATATCTCCAAAGATGGAGACTCCACGACCTCTCTGGGCAGCCTGTTCCAGTGCTCTGTCACCCTAACATTAATGAAGTTCTTCCTCATATGGAGATGAAACTTCCTGTGTTTCAATTTGTACCCATTACCCCTTGTCCTGTCGCTGGCCACCACCATCCTCTTTACATTGTCCCCTCAGGTATTTGTATTATTGGCCCTCCGTATCCCTTTATGAAAATAATTTCCTTTGCATCCTTTTATTCAAGCGGTAGAAGTTAATTCAAACTAACAAATCAAACCTTCAAATCAGTATGTATCTGCATCTCTCCATTCACCAGTTGAAGTAGTCAAATCTTTACCATGTTTAAAGAAGTTGATTCCGTTTGTGTTTAGCAAGTGGTTTATATGATTTCAAATGTGAGAGGATTTTCTTTCCACTAGCTTATACGATGCTGTTTTTAGAGCAAACAAATAGAAAAAAGGATGTTCTCATGTTTCCTCACTCTCTTGAAAAATTTTATGAATGTAGTTTTAAATACTAGTTCCGGGCAATGTGTGTCAAAATGAAAGAAAATTTTAAGCAGACTAATATTTTTAACTTGTTTATGAGAGGGGGGCTTATTTCTTAGACATTTTCATTATCAGAAACACTACAGACTCTTCAACAAAGATCCCTAAATTAATTTCTTCTTAGAGAAATTCTCTTTATAGGTTACTTCTAGAATATGAAAATCCCCATTCCTCACCCAAATATTTTGATTTTTATACTGCTGCATGCCTTAGCTTAACCTAATACCCTGCTCCCATACATCTTTTTTTACTTCCACATTAACTCAATTATGTTGAAATAGTACAAAGATGTCTTACTTAGTGTGGTGGTTTTACCCAGCTGAGAAGAAGAACTCCACCACAGCCGCTCTCTCACTCTCCCTCCTCAAAGGAACAGAGGGAGAAAATACGATGGACAAGGGCTCAAGGGTTGAGATAAGGACAAGAAGGTTGCTCAACAATTGCTGCCACAGGCAAACCAGGCTCAACACAGGGAGATTAATACAATTTATTACTATCACTAGCAGACTAGAGCAGTGAGAAACTAAAAGCCAACTAAAAACACCTCCCCCCCATCCACCCTCTTCTACCTCCTCCCCCCGAGCGGTGCAGGGGAACGGGGAATGGGGGCTGCGCTCAGCCCATATCGCTTCGTCTCCGCTGCTCCTTCGTGGTCACTCTGCCCCTGCCCCAACGTGGGGTCCCCCCACAGGATGCCGTCCTTCCCGAACGGGTCCTGTGTGNTGTGGTACCCCATGGGCTGCAGGGGGACAGCCTGCTCCACCATGGGCCTCACCACGGGCTGCAGGGGAACTTCTGCTCCTGCGCCTGGAGCACCTCCTGCCCCCCTCCTTCTTCACTGACCTTGGTGTCTGCAGGGCTGTTCCTCACTCCTCTCACTCCCAGCTGCTGTTGTGCAGCAGTTTTTTCTCTTCCTTAAATCTGCTCTCCCAGAGGCACAACCAGCATCGCTCACTGGCTCAGGTCTGGCCAGCAGCGGGTCCCTTTTGGAGCTGGCTGGAGCTGGCTCTGATCTGACATGGGGCAGCTTCTGGAATCTTCTCACAGAAGCCACCCCTGCTACCAAAGCTTTACCATGTAAACCCAATACACATAGAAACAAAGGTTTAATTTTCTTAGGGGTGAAGTTTTGCCTTGCTCCAGTAATGAAGTCTATATGCTCATGCCTGCACCATGCTAGATAACATGACTCCTCTAAATTTTTTTATTTGAGAAACATTCAGAATTATTGGTCGGCATAAAATTTTGAGTGCAATATTAAACTTAAAGGTTTAATTTGATACCTTAAATAAGTGGATCATTAATTGCACAGAGTATGTAATGATATTAATAATTCTAACAGCAAGACTGTAAGAGCAAAGTGAGGGAAGTTCTGCAGTGGTAGAGATATTTTATTAACTACTGTAATTAGAAAAGTTAGACAAGCTTCTAAGCATGTAAGCACTTTTTGTAAATCTTAAAAGCTGCAAGCTTCAAATGTAAATTAAAAAAAAAATTGTTGTGAGATTAATAACGTATATTAAACAGTGTCCACTATCTTGTCTTTCAGAAGGTCTAATTGATTTAACTGACTTTTAAATTGATCATGGGATTCTTGCTGTTTGATAACTTTTATTCCACTGTGGTTAGAAATTTCGTGCTGTGATATTACAAAGCTGTGCACACACTGTTGTTTTATTACAGAAAAGTTCGATGTTAATGAACATAATTTACAAAATGTTAAATACCTGTCTGTTAACTTTGAGCACATTAGTAGTCCTCTCAAATAATGGGTGGGACTATGTATTATTAAACTGAGGGTACGTATGTTGCACTGTAGTAGTCAGGGAGATAAATGCTAACAAAAAAGCTAGGTTGAAACTTTTTCAGATTGCTTGCCCCCATTTCTAGGTATGAAATCAAACAATTGAGGATTAATAAAAGTATTGAGTTACAAACTAAAGAATTTCAAAGAGTTTAACTTTGAGAATAGCTTCTACTAAATTTTCTGCAACTCCAACTTCAATGTCTGCTTCAACATCTGTTTTTTAAATAGTCAGAAACTATTTATTGATGCATGTTTGAATTTAATATCCGTGAATTTTTCCGCCTGTCATATACTCCAGGATGTTCCCCAGAGGTATCTTCTTCTTGTGATAAACTTGATTTTTTTTTTCCTTCTGCACTCCATCATCCTCTTTACTTTTCATAAATGAATGCTTTCTCTGTTACCAAATATTCTAACAGGTAAACAATATAGTAACATCAACTATGATTAATTTCTTCTTTTAACAATCAGATAATTGTATAGCAATGGGAAAAAAAAAGCATATTTCCTGGAGCATTTGATATAGAGTGAAATTCTAGCCATTTTGCTGTGCTCTTGTTCTAATTCTATTTGATGTGACAGCATTATATTGTATGGGAATGCGTTCGATTCAAAAATTGCTGAGGAGGAACATGAACTTTTATATTTAGACTATACTACAAATTCTTTTTGGATTCAAACGTATGGCTTTCTAATGTCTTCACTGGCTACAGGCTTCAGACCTTGAAGCAATCCTCATCCTACACCGTTAAATTATTTTTTGGAGGAGGCTGAAAATACATAATTTTGAACATATTTTGAGATGAAATGTTGAATGCTGTCTTCGTCCCCAGTTGGTATATGATTCTATATTAATAAGATGACTATACACAATCTCTGATACCAATTCTTGTGAGATCCTGCAGTCTACTTAAAAATATGTCTGTGGTTAATTTTATGGTATTTGTACCTCCAAATTAATAAGAGAAAAGCAAGTTCCCCCTGTATTTTAAGCTAGATAAGATGGTGAGACAATTCCTTATTTACACATGATGTTTAGCAAGAGAAACCGTATGTGTATTTTAAATGCATACATTTCAGTGGCCAATATTTTATTTTACGTAATGCAAAATAATTGAAGCTAATCGTCTTCAGCCTACATGTAGTGATTGTGGAAAACATGTTTTATGAGACATATTCAGTCCTACTACCTATCATAGCTGAGCTCGTGGCAGTAACATGTACTCAAAAACAGCCTTGCCTCCCCGTAGACCATAGTGAGTACCACCTCTAGCTTTCAAGATGATCCTGCAGCTTCTTGCTGTACAGCTCCCTGGCTACCCAGGAAGGGCAGAATTAACTTCTGTGAAAAGCTATACGACCTGTGCTGAGCAGAAGGCCAGACTGTGGTCTTTTCTAGGAAAGAACCTAAAATCTGTCTCTTACTCTTAAAAGATAATGTAATATGCATGATAGGTTCAGCAAGATGCTTCGTTTGTGGTTACATTCTAGTACAAAAATAACCTCAGTCTTTGTAGCTGGATCCTGTTCTCTGTGTTCAGTGGAAGGGCATTGTCAGGAAAGACATTTTGTCATTTTAACTAGTTTCTCATGTGTGTGATGTTCCAACTTTCTATGAGAAGAGATGCACTGGATATTATGAGAAGTGACAAAATAGTGGTTAAAATGTATTTGCAGTTGGGCTTGATATAAAGAAATAGAAATTGCGTTCCAGGTGAGCAATTTTGTCATTTCATAAAGTTAAAAAAACATTAATAAAATACATTATTCTTGATCTCTTAAAAGACATAATTCGTGAAAGGAAAAAATATCTTACAGTAACACAGAAATCGAAATTAGGTGCAAAGATGAATATAGAAGACTTGCATAGTTCTGTACAGTTTGCTTAATTGTGTTTGTTGAAAGGATATCATTTTCTTTTTAAATCACAGGCTTTGAAAGAGCACTGGTAATTGTTTTTTCAGATATTTAACCTTTAGAATTTTTAAGTGCTTTAGTAATGATCTCAACTTTTCCCCTGTAATTTTGGAAAATTATAAAATTGCAGATTTTTAAAATAGCTCTGTACACCTCCACAGCATGTCCCAAGACACATTGAGCTGTCTTACGTGGGCCTACTGTTCAGGTAGGTGACTTGAGATTGCTACAAAGGTTGCTGAAGGGGGCTAAAGAAAGCCATCTAATTAACAGGCTTTTCATTGTATCTTGCTCTAAGAAATCTTTGTCACATGCTAAATCTCATCAGTCGCTGAAAGCTAGCAGGGGGCTACACTGCAGTTGGTAAAGAAAAAATCAGTTAGTTCTGCAGCACCACCAGCTGTGGTGATCTGCAGGCGAAATCCTCGGGCGAACAGCATTTGCACAGTGATGAAATCCATATTCGTCGTGTGCTGGCAGTTCATATATGGCCTATAAGCAACAAAATCACATCTCAGTTTGTTTCAGTGTGAGAATATGTGAGACCAAAAACTGACTTTCACTTTCATAGGGGCTAACTGACGACTGGGGCTAAGGACAATTTTCTGTTCTTCTAGGTGCCACAACTTGTGGATTTTTCTGGGTCTCGTATCAGCTTGCTGTGTGACTCTTGGCCAGCCTTTGTGTGGGCTTTCTGTAACCTCAGACATGAACTCATCCATTTCTGTACCTTATGCAAAGGCATTTAGGAGAGAAGTTTATGTAGCTCTGGTTCTAAATAGTGTTATGTGATACTCGGGTTTTAGTGGTTCTGTCACCAGTGTTCACTTTTACGCAACGTGTCAACTATAAAATTTCCTTTTTAAGAAGTTCTGGAGTTACACTAGATTTTCACATGGAAAAGCAGACCTATTTAATAAGCAAATTCAAAAATTATGGTCCTAGACATGCTTCTGAGCTTACCTCATCATCTGAAGATCTAGAATAATCTAAATCTTGGTCTAGACAGAGCTACAGTCTAATGGAACATGACTATAGTCTGTTTAGCAGTATTTAGGAATTTGTGTTCCTTGGTTCTTCATGCAATTGATACAGCACAAGAATAACACTACCCGTAGGGAATGGAGGTTGCAGACATCTTCAGTTTAGAAACATGGAAGTCTTGGCTGGCTGAGGTTCCTTAGAAGAACTTGTCTACACAGTGTTTCTAGCATTCTTTTCATGTGCCATGTTTTTCGGTAATGAGGTAACTGTGAAAAAGCTGTCTCTCTTAATTACAGACATTATTAATTAGGAGAAATAAAGATTGTTTTCATGAGGTAGTTAATTGGTGTAGCCATTAGTAATGCCAGATGTTAAGATCCCTCAGGGCTTCAGACTCTTCATTTTAACCTTACAATGAGTGTTTTTAAAGTAGCACTAAAATACATGCACTTTTTCTGCAAAAACTTTTTTTAACCTTAACAGTATAACCTAAGCATTTCAGATAACCATGTGACAGAGAAAAAGTGTCACCATAGCAGCTGGTGAAAAACAAACTGTCAATATACGGCGTACTTATAGAAAAAAACAGTCATAATTAAAAAACATATTGGATTTAATTTCCTCAAGACTGAACTTGGTTATTTATCTACAGTGTAGCTATTGCATACGTAGTCGTGGTTCAGCTACCTACTAGTGCCTACGCTCTGAGATCCAAAGGACATCGTTCTGGGGAGTCTGTACTTTGGGTGCATGTGGCCAGGTGCTGCGGCTCAGTGTGTTTGATGCATCTTCCTGGTTTTGTAGTCAGAAAAATTGGATGCCAACAGAAATATGCAACAAGTTATTGAAGCACAATTGTTACTTTTATAATAAAATAAATGGATGAATGGCATCTTTGATGACACAGACAGTCTTGAGAGAGATGATTCAGAAGCAGAGGATCTGAAAAGTTCAGAAATTAAACTTCTAAATAGTTAAAGTAATTGGGTCACTGATGAGTCTATGATACAACTCGAGATCATTAAAAACAGTTTTGCCTTATTGCATCTGCTAGATGCTAGTAGGCAATATGCCAGGTGCGGTTAGGAAAGGACCTAAAAATTAGTTCCTATTATTAATGGGAAGAAAAACAGGACAAGTAACTGGAATACATCACTCTGCCAGTCCTTGTCACATCTTATAGTAGAAATAAGACTTAAAAATAGTTTTATTTCTTAACCAGTAACAGTTACATATAGTTTTGGGCCTCCTCTTGAGGGTTTTAAAAAAAAAAAAAAAGTCCACAAAATTATCATTCACCTAGGTGCTGAAGACAGTGATTTTGTGCAAACAGAAGATAGGACCAACAAGCTATTAAAACCTTGTAAAACGAGCCATTGAAAGTATCTGCTGGCTTAATCAACTAGGAACATGAAATTTATATTGGGCAATATTACTAAAAACTAATTGTTTCAGGACATCCTCCTGGTTGTTGCATAGTCACAATTCCAGTAATGCAAAGCAAATTACTCTGGGCGAAACTCCATTGGAATAGAAAGGAGCTGTGGGAGCAGCACTTAAAACATACAGACTGCATTAAAAGGGGAAGTGAAGAGCAACGAACGTGAGTTGCCGGTGTAAGATGCACATGGCTAATAAGGCAGCTCATGTAGTACTAGTGGTCAGCACGGTTTAAAAGCATCGAGACAGTATTAAAAAATCTATTACTAATGAAATAAAGTGAACGATATGCTGCTGTAAAGGGAAGGAGCCCTTATTTGTTACAGACCGAGAGGCTACACAAGTTGAAACAGTAAATGCTTCTGTATTTGGAATGAAGCAGAACACAAGCGTCTATGTGATGCTGTGCAGGGAATAGAAAGTTTAACTTTTGTAACAAAAAGTGGTGTTAGAAGGCTGTTCAAATACTTTAAAATCAGCCAGCTTGGACCATTTAGATTCAAGAATCTTGTCACTTGTCTAGGCAATGTGTGCAGATGCGCATGTGCTTTTTCTCTGTGGTCTAAACCAGTGGGATGCAAACCAGCTTCAGTCGGAAATCCAGAGAGATGCACTACAGTCGTGGTGAGCCTCTGCCTTGCCTTTTGCAGTACCGCATGTTTTGGGGTACGGGCTGTGCTGCCAGAAGAAGGTCCTACGTTTTGCAGTAGAGGCCAGCTGCCCACGTCTGGCAGCGCACGGCGCGTCCCGATGCGCGCGAGCTGCCGACGGCGCAGCGGGGCTGTGGGGAGCGGCTGTGCCGAGGGGAGGCTGCTCCCCGCGCCTGGGCTGGCGCCTCTGGAGGTACGGCACGTTGGTTCGGCAGCGCGGTCGTGGGAAGTGCTGTTTGGGGAAGGGCTTAGTGAAAACAGCCATCCCAGCTTGAGATCTGTGTTAGAGGGGAAGAAAAAAACATTAGCGTGAGCAATGGAGGGTTTTAAATGCACGAGTAAATAAACACTGGAATTATTGTTGCTACTGTACAATGAGCTGGGGATCTGGGAGGGTACAGCACTTGGAGTTATGTGGCAGTAACTAGCTGCCTCGACTAAAAGTAAAGTGACAGCTGCTCCAGTGCTTTCACATTACTGTTTTAAACTTCTCTGGTATTATGGAAGATGGATTTTCTGCCTGGGTACTTGGATACGCTCTAGTTAATGAAGCGCTTGTTATGGGTGCTGCTGGTGCCAGCTGGAGCATGGTCTGCTCTGGCTGGGCACTTATGTCGAATCTGTTGAGAACTAGTGCCTCTGGTTGTAACATCCTTTGGGGCTCAACATAACCTACAGGAGTGAAATTCAGGAACTTACACTTTAAAGGGGCTTAGAAGATGTGACTTAAATCGTTTGAAATTGCCGCTTTGTACTGGGTAAGGCCTTTAACAGTGGGTGAGGCCATTGATCGATCTGTATGAATCACCTCCCTGCCTAATAGCTCTTCTGGGCTGGGCGTACACAGAGATGCCTGAGGCACCTCATGTTCCAAGGGCTGTTGGCTTTCCCACTGCCGTCTGCACGCACCTCCTTTGCACTCCATCTTTTGAAGTAACTTCATCTTCTTTTCTGTTGTAGTGTTACAGAACAGAAGATGGATATTTTAAGTGTGTAGATAACTATTTTGATGTGTTATTCATACATATTTAGTTGCATATTAATGCAACTTCATAACATTTTAAAGTAAAGCAAACTATGATGCAATAACATATTTCAGTATCTTTCTAGCTGCTTGGCATAATTAAAGTATGTATAGGTAATATTTACCATTGCACTGTAGTGCATTGCGTCAATCTGAAACATAGTCTTAGGAAAGAACTCTCCAACCAGAATTTCTTAGATTTAATATTTGCTGAACCCTGATTTAGTGGATACCTGTCAGAACAGCAAAGCCTATGTTCAAAAGCCTGGCAAGACTTGAAGAGCTTTGGCAGTGCTGTGCTACACGTAGTCTGTAGCTAATTCAGCAACGTACTATTAAAAACAAAGAGTATGCTTCATTTTCTTTGGGACTATTTTTCAGTTTTCACTGAAAAGTTTCCCAAATATATATAAATGACATTAGTAAAGACCTCTGTAAATTCTTTAGTAAATAAAATTGGTTAGTGAACATGTACCTAGAATGTAGAAGAAATTCTTCTTCTGATTGTAGGAATGAAGATGTATTGGACTTGGAGACAGAAACATACTTCTCTTCCTGAAGTGCCAAAGATTATAACTTTTTATCCAGAATTTGTAAAGCTATTTTTGATTTTGAGCATTCTAGAAGGCCTACGCTACTTTAGTATCAGCGGTCCAGTGTCCAAACATAGTATTATATTAAAAAAATAAAGCCAGTAGTAGTCTAATATCACTCTGTTTTAAATGCTTGCGAAACCAAACATTAACGATCCTGTTGTGCAGAAGGGCTGTATTGTGGGTTTTAGTTGCTAGCTCAGAGAAGGGTACTGTGTAGTGCTTTTTGTTTCTTGTTTTATTGCCCTTTTATTTTATGATATGGATGATTGTCACAGCCACTCAAATACAGAGAATGAATTTCAACATTAGCGGTACTATGCTAACGCTTAAGAGATCATATGCATTTTCTGTACGCTGGATGTGAGAGTGCGTGGCTCTTCCTTGCAAAGTGATGAAAAGCTTCCAAATTTCTCCACGGGCTCATATTTTGAAGTCACTGCTGCGGTTGTGCAGCCTTTCCTCCCTTCTCTGTGAGGATAACCAAACAACTAGCTTCATATGGTCTTCAGGTTAATTGTCATAGTGCTACCGTATGTGGCATTTTTGAAATAAAAGAAAAGAAGGTTGTAGAGCTCAAAACTAAAAGCAGAAGTGTTAAGTTCTTGCTGGCAGTGGTTTCTTGTCAGGAACTCAAATCTGTCTGCCTGTTCGTATTCCTTGCAATAGGCACAACAAGTTCACTGTGTTGCCTGCTGCAGAGTTTGGAAGTGTCTGGCTGGTGTTCTGGCCTCACGCCTTGTTGACAGCCAGCCAGGTTATGCTACCTAGGCAGTGACTTAAAGCACTTCCTAAAGAAGCGATAGTGTCAATAGTTTTTTGTTCATTTTTTTTTCAATATAGTGTAAGGGGCTTTCTGACTGATTTAATAGGTCTTTTTTAAAAACAAAAGATGGCCAAGACTTTGCCTAGATTCCAAACACTGGAAGAGTAATATGTATGTAGTGTATAAGACCGAATGCAGGTTGCAGCTATTCAAACACATTTCTTTTTCAATACTTGTTCTAATCTAAAGGATTTTAATGTAATATAGAAGTACTGTATCCCCTAACCAGGTAATATTAATAATAATCATTTATAATACTTCATTTACATCTCATGCATGACATACTTCATCCAATTTCTTGCAGAAACGATGTACCAGCAAAGTAGGAATTGCCAATGATTTAGTTCTGAGTGCTGTCTAGTAGCACATCTGTTTCAGATTTATCTTACTTTACTCAGAAGCATGGCTGGCATACAAAGTACTCTTTCCCAGGCATCAGGCAGCAGTCACTGCTTTAAATCTAAGCACATAAAAGAATTACCTAGGAGGGCAAGTATAATCATTTGTACAGGTACTAAGGAATCTGAACAGAATTGCTTCACTGCAAGCTATAGGAAAATACGAAAGGAGAACAAGTTATATAATAGTGGCTATAACTCAGAGTAAAGGAAAAGTCTCCTCAGGGATGATATTAATGTTTAAGAGAATAAGAACAGACTTTAAAGATATTATGGCAGAGTGCCAAACACCAGCTCCCATTGTCTTTCTCAAAAGCATGTGCCCACACGGCTACGTGTATTGACCTGTCTTTTGAACAAAAGAACTTGAAAAATACATGCATAATTGATTTTAAAAGCCATCCACAATATCTTTCCTTTCCATGTGGAAACAGAGATGTCGGAGAGTAAGTGGGATAAAAGGATATAGCCAGCCATCCAAGTTTAACACAGGCTTTTCTCCTCTTCTAGTATTCTTCTGAGCATGCTTTTCCTCATCCTATCACCGCAGCAATAATAAACCAAAAATAATAGTACTGGAAATCACTGAGCTTGGAAATTCCTGAAGAAGAAATGATTGCTTAAATGACTCTGCATTGGCTTCACTTGTGATTATGATGTCTCCCAGTGGGAGAAATATCAATAATACTGTAGTCTTCACCCGCTGCACTAATATCTGAAGACAGCTGTGTGTTGAGACTTCCTCACATTTTGGTTTCTTTTTCCCTGTCCTTTTGTGATCTCACACTACTGTATTAATGTTGTCATGCCTTCAGTGTGCATTTGACTGAGCAGGCAGTGGTTCTGGACTGCAAATGTAACCAGGATCTGGCACCTTACTTTTGATTTGCAGAAATTCTCAGAAAAAGAGCAGGACTCGGACTGAAAGGTCACCACTTTCCTGGAGTGTGTTAGTATTCATTTTTGTAGAAATTTATTTGGAATCTGTCTCGAAGGTCGACAGCGTTGAATGAGTAGTCCACATATTCCAGAAAACTGCAGCCAATTTCTGGCAAAAGATTTTGGTTTCTGTCTCTATATGGATTTTACTGGAATAGCCTGCCTCATCCCACATCATTTTTAGTTCTATAAACATTAATATGTCTCTCCTTTCACTGTGCTGAAAGCTCTGATAGTTACAGAAGTCATGCTCAAATAGACACATAAATTTTGCATACCGGTAAGTATTTTCCAGTAGACATTTATTGTCTCAGTCTGTGCCGTTGACTGATTCACAGTCAAAAGGGGACAGAAATATGTCTCATGGTGATGGCTTATGGACATTCTTGCTTTTGGGAGTGTAGAAGTGTCTGCTGGAGGTTTAAATCCCAGCAGAGTAAAAAATGGGAACAAAATCGCATTGCTACAGCTGCTTCATTACACAGCCAGGTGGCTTTACTGGGACAGACAGTGAAGGTGGGCCAGGCAGCAGACGTCGGGTTTAGTACTGAATTGGTTTAGTGCTTGCATGCCTCAGATTTTGCGGTGGGGTAAGTAGCCTTCAGCAGAGGGGCAGAACCTGCTCTAGTGGGCCTGCTGGAGCAGGGGTTTGGACCAGCTGACCCCCAGAGGTCCCTTCCAACCTAATGCGTGATTCTGCGAACAGACAAGTGGGAATACAGGCTTTTGGAAAAGATACAGCTGGTTTCACTTCGGATTGGGAGGGTATACTTACGTATTAAACTCTTTGATCTTCTTGGTGCAGGGTGACGTAAACATACGCAAACCAATAATCATCTATTTCTAAAATTGCTGGTATAGCTTTCAATGCAATTGAAAAGGACAGCACAAGTAATAACAATCATGGGCAAATGAATAGTGAAAAAATCCAGCAGTTTTCTCTGTTTTTCAAATGGGAATGATGTTGCTAAGTGTATGCTCTAGTTATCTTTAACAGGTTTTACTTGTAAATATTTTATAAAGGACATTGCAGATTGCCTTCCTCCTGCTTGGCACTTACATGCAAGAAACCTAGTTTTTCTGATCCTGAGCCCTTATCTTCACCAATCTCCGCTTGAGTAATGGGTAATATAATTTCATCTTAAATGTTCATTTAAAATATTAAGAACGACTGCAGTATCATTCATTGGTTTAGTTCTCCTTTAACAGATTTGAATCAATTTTCTTTAATTGAGTTTACTCTTGATACACTTGAGAAATTTTACTTCACCAAATAAACCATGGTGATTCCTTGTCTCAGTTCTATATAGTTTGTGTATTTTTATTAAGTATTCATTACCATGACAGTGTTTAGAGGCATTTTGAAAAGCATATGACCATATAAATACATATTAAAAGTCTGCACAAAGAGCTTTGAAGCCATTAGTGTCACTTTTGTAGATAAGTACTTAAGGATTCTTATATCCAGGGATTATTTGACTGCTTCACATGAATGATGAGCCATTAAATCCTCATGTGAAATTTAGTATGAATTTTTTGGTGATTATGGATTAGCTTATCATAGAGTTTAGCAGCAAGCTCCTTTGTTGTCTTTGAAAGTAGAAGAGAACTAGTAAGTTAAACAAACAGGAAGACTGGCTGATCCTCAGCTGTGGAAGCACACAAGGAAATGAAAAAGGAACATACCCCACCCCACCTCTGAAGTTTCTATCATGCCTTAAATTTCTTCTGGAAGGTCAGTCCACAGCTTACTTTTGAAAGAGTTAAAGCCGATAGCACATTTTTGGTTGCAGAGATAAAGCCTGCGAGGCTGTGAATCCTAATGGAACTATTGTAAGAACTAGGCCATCTGTAGCAATGACTTTGCTTGTGTCAAGCCTTTAAAAGCACCATGTGAGCACATCTGCAGGGATGGGCTCCTTCAGTTTCTCCAGTCTTTTGTATTTCTCCGAACATGTCAACTAATGTCTTTTTTGTAATTTTGGGTACCGGAGGCTGGAGAAGAACTTTCCCAAATCATTTGTTGAAAGCAACTTTAAAATAGAATATTGATTGTAGATTAAAATGCCAGGTAAAAGGAAACTAGAAGATGTGATCTCAGTGTGTTGAACGGAAACTAAGGAGTTCATGGCCTAACCTCAGATACAGCTCTTAAAATATTTTAAAAGTTGATAAAGAAATTACTATGAACATAAATTGTAAATAGCTGATAATTTTCATATTGTATTTAATGTAATGCTGTATTAACTCATTCCGTTATTACTGGTATTCCTTTCCTATGTCATTACTATTAATTTTTGCAGAATGTACTGGTCTAATCACTTAAGAAATGCCAGAACGTAAGTGGCTTCTACAACCTTAATTGCAGATACCACACAGCACATCCTGCTGCATTTAATCAGATCTCTTACAGTTGGCTGGAAAAGAACCTGCAGACTCAGAGGAGCATCACCAAACACTCCTGGATGATGCTCCCCTCTCAGCCACTGCCAGCACGCCTAAGCAGACAAGCCTAAAGCAGCTTCACTTTGGGTCTGAGTTCACAGGGGACTTACTAACAGCGACATTCATGAAATGTTGTCATTCTATCACAGCACAGGGCTGGAAGAGTCCCCTGGAGATCACTAGGATGTTCCTTATCCACAAGTTATGATTATTATTTCTGACATGTTTTTTCAACCTGTTCTAAACAACAAAGATTAAAAGGCGGGGTGGGGTGGGGTTAAAAACTATGCACTCTGTTTTAGGGCTAGTAATCTTGCCTGTTAAGAAGTTTTTCCTAGTATGGAACTTGGTTGGTTTTCTTGTGACATAAGCCTACTACTGTTTTCCCTAGCCACTGTGGACAGGGAGAACAATTTGAGAGATGGCTCTCTCAAATGCATAAGCTTATGCATTTGAAGACTATTATCGTGTCTTTCATCATTCTTCTCTTGACTAAACAACCCCAGTTTGTTCAATGCTTCTTCATTGGTCACGTGTACTCACTCTAATTCCATCCCATATCCTCCTTCGTAGGTGAAGTAATCCATTTTTCCTTTCTGAAGAGAAATGCTAAGTATTTTGATACATTTATAGTGTCATACATTTTTAATGAAAAAGCCTACACATATATATATTTTACCTTTGCTCGGGGTAGTGGCCAACTGCTTTTGAATCCAAGCAATGACAGTTCTGCAGTCTCTGAAATCAGAATTCCATATAAAGTATAATCAAAAGCTTTACTAAATCAAGATAGAGGATATACATAAGGCCTGCTATTCTATTTTAAAAAGAAACTAGGGTAGTGTGATGTGATTTGTCCCTGAGAAATACATACTGGTGTCCATTTGTCTTTCTGTGTTCCTTCTAGTCAGTGGTGTGCAACTGATCGTCTACAGATCCCTGTGATCTGAAGAGGTTATGAAAAGTAATTAATGTAAGCGAGCTCTCTCTGGGAATTATATTCTCTTTGTGATCGGTGTTTGTAGTCGTGGTATTTCCAGAGGTTTTTAACCAGGAGTCTTTCTTCAGTCTGTTTCACTGCAGTTATATGTCCGTGTCTGTCTGTCTCCCTCCCCCTGCCCAGGTAGTCTTCCTGGATGTCAGCAGTGTGCTTTTAGTTTCTTACCAGAGTTCTCCCGTGCATGTATCAATAAAGCTGGACAAAAGACAGGTTACAGCATGCTGAATTGGTAGTATACAAGGTTAAAAATGCAGCGGGTGGAATGCATGAAGCACGTAACTTTGGAATAAATTAACATATACTAGAGATTTTCAGGTGTTAATGCTTTGACCGAATGTGGGTATATTTTTCTGCACATTTTAAAAGCAAGGCTTTTGCAAATTCATATATCCCTTTCTAAAGCACGTGGGCAAGATGCCCATTCAGTGAAAATGTCAGAATTCTTTTTAACATTAGCAAATACGCTTTTCCCAACGCTTTTGAAACAGATAAAGCACTCCTTTGGTTGCAACAGGCAAAACAAAAGCAAAAAGCCTGTGGCACTTAGTTAAAATTTTATAAAACATAAAAATGGATAACTTTGGATGTTAATCTATAGGAGTTTTTAGGCATTGATTTATTTGGTGTATTTTGAAATTCATCTCTGGTGTTAGAATATTTTGGAAAATGTACATACCATTGTTGCTATTATTATTATGGAACATCTGCCCATCAGTGAGAGGACGACGAGTAGGTACGCATTAGAAGCGACGTTCTTCCTTCTGCGTTATCCAGTAGCACAGCTTGCACGAGAGTTGTGGGTGCTTTCTGCAACATGGAGATGTGTGAAGCTGCGGCTGGTGCGGGATGATCTGGCACCGTCTCAGGAAACAGTTTGTGACCTTAAAGTTCCGCTTGTTGTCACAATAAAGCTTAGATTTTTGGAGGGACCTATAGGGTCCTATTCAATAAAGAATATCCATCTTAATTGCAGTGTATGAGTAACGCATTTAAAACCCGGTTGTGTTTTGTTGCCTACGATGGTGTCAGTGAGCATCCTGTGGTTTATGTAACTAGAATCTGACCCTAAAGTCTTCACTAAGGTGTTTGCATCATAACTACACACCTGGTTGTACAGCAGAGAGTACACGCGTATTTAGTTCCTACAATTTCACAGTGTTTATAACTTAGTAGTTCTGTGCTTAAATGGAATCCTGTAGCTGAGCTCTTCATGGGGTTGTGTTCTGTGAGCAGTGTTCCTGCCACTGTGGCCAAGTCCCTGGAATTGTGAGGAGAGATGGATAAGATACAGCAGCTTCTCCCTGGTGACAAATTACTAGGTTGATCCACCCTACTGAAAACACATACACCCTTTCATTTGCATGGACAGTATAAATAACAAATCAGTGTAAAGGTGCAAGAGAAGTTGTTTATCTTTTTCCTCTTATTAGAGAGATGGCAAGAAGTTAAGAGAAATGTGATTTAGGATAATAACAGGGTAACTAATAGACAAGAGTGGAGAAGTGTGAACTCTCTTGATTGCATTAGTATAGTGTTCGAATAAATTTTAGTTTTAATGTCTTTAAAAAATAATGTGTTATGTCTTTGTTCATGTTTACTAAGTTAACCTTTTGTTCAAGAATACCTACATATTTTACTGTCTCTTAGACAAATCCATTGAAGTTATGTGTTTATTTGGAACTTGAATTGTAATTAGACAAAAATATCTGAAAATTACTAAAAATAGTAATTCTACTGCCATAATGTAACCAGAGTGATGGAATTAGACGAAGTAAATGTGTATGGTTTTGTTTGTTTTTTTAAAACTGCAACAATACCTATTATGCTACTGTAAGCATTTACACCATTTTACTGACAGGCACTATACTGCAGTGCACAGTATAGAAAATAAAGGGTGTGTGGGTACTTTCCGTAGCCCTTGCAAAAATTAAAATGTTCGTGATGATATGTTATTATAAGAAATAACTTAGCCTTTTCCCCATTTGCTGAAAGAAGAAAATGGACAGTAGAAACAGGAGTTGAAACGGTATGCTAAGAATTAGTTTATAACTGAGGTAGGCATTATAGGTTAACTTTAGAAGGGAACATTACTGGAATTAGGAACAGAGAATGAAAAAAATGGGTGAAGAAAATACTAAAAGGGAGAGGCTTCAAAGATACAACAAGGAAAAGTGACTACGAAATTATGCAGTACAGGCTCTATCAGACCTGTGAACTTTGGAATTTATTATTTATATTCTTTTACTTTTTATTTATACTTTTTCTGTAAGATGTTACTTTGAGATCTGAGGTTTTTTCAGGTATAAGGATTGACAAGGAGGTCCATTGGAGAAGGAAGAAAGGCAGGTCAACCTCTCCAAATTATTTCCTCAGTACTGTTTGCCTTACTGTTGCTTTTTATTTAAAAAAAAAAAAAAAAAA
>VXAL01008573.1:126797-139967 GCA_013399475.1 Chauna torquata
ATCTTTTTTCTTTTTTTTAATACCTCGTCTTAGTTTATTTTAATACTGATCTTTAGGTTGTATGTTTATTTTTGACCATTTCATGCCTCTTTCATTTGACACCTACATCCACAAAAGTGGGAATGTTTTTTTTATTTTATTTTTATTTTTTACATTAATTACACCTATTATGATTTAGTGCTATCCTATACCAAATCTCATCTTTATTTCAGTAAATTTTTATAACTATTTTACTGTTTACAAGCATTGACATTGTATTCCTACTTGCCTTTAGAAATAGTTTATTTCATACTCCAGTGCTTTACCTCGTGTCTTGCGTGTTCTGTAACCTGCCCGACCATAAGAAACTACCCTCAGCTTTTAAAGTGCCTGTTACAGGACTCAGCCCTCTGCGAAAGGCCCATCCATTCTGCACAATGCACAGAAGCCTCTCTGTAGCAACGTACAATGCTTTTAACTTCTGCTGTGTTGTCCGTCCTTGCAAAACTGTCAGTTACTGTCTGCATTGATCTCTTTCCATCTTAACATTATTGAAAAATGTGAAAATGTCCAGAGAGCTTTATATTAATACTTAGCAAAATGTTAAACTTGATTTATTTTTTTACTCATTTGTCTTAAAATTTCATAGTAGTTGTATTTTTTCCAGTCTCTTCTGTTGCACCAATCCATCTGCCAAACATATACTAGTAATCCTCCTCAAAAAATATTTGGAGTTTTCTCTGAGAATACTAGTTTTATGTTTACTCATGATACTCAGGTATAATCCACAGCAGAATATTATCCCAAAACAAATCTCTTGTCTGTTGGCGTGAATTCAGGTTTTTCAGTTTCCTTGCACCAGTTTCATTGCAAGCCTCAGTCAAGTTGTTGTTTGGAGTACCTTCCAACGAACTGGAATTCTCAACTGAAATTTTGCAGGCATTAGTTTTTCAACAGAATATAGTCAACCCACTTGCTGGTTTCCTTTGAGTTGGAGTTGAACCCGATGTGTAATTAACCAGCCATTCCTATTTTGGGGACAGTTTCTGGAATTAAAATGCAAATGAAAATAATCTGCAAGGTGATTTTTTGTTGTCCATGTTTCCTAACTAAATTCCGGAGAGATCTGTGCCAAAGTCTGAGGAATATTGGCTTATTACTACTCTACTGTCTGAGCAGCTTTTTTTTTGTTGTTTTTTAACTCAGGTTTGCTATGCACAACATATTGTTCTTCTTACCGAAGGCAGATCTCATAGGTTTTGTATATTGTTCTGCGAAGAGTATGCAGAAAGCTGAGCACAAACAATGGTTATAATCTGAATTAGGTCATAAGACCCTGCTTCTGACTTGCTGACTTCTCATCTGACCAATTGTGACAGAACACAAATGGTGAACAACGACATTTCACAGTTCATCTTGCCTGTAAAGGAGCTGGTTGCTAGAGAGCTTTTGTCTCCAAAGTGAAAAGAAAATGGAGCCACTTGGTTATACAAGTGAGAGAAGGCACTAATGTCCTGACTTTTATTCCTTCTTGGGCTGTTCACTCCAGTTGTTCATTCTCCTTTGTTTGGCTAGCAAATAAATATTATAACTGGGCTTAAAACCCTTGATACTTATTAATTTTATGCTTGGTGCATTTAAGCAATATCTTGCTCTATTAAAAGGCAATAATGCACTTTCTTCCTTTTCCTTAACCTCATTATGTTCTTGCTAAATCAACTCAATTGTACCAGTTCTGGTCTCCTGAGGATGCTCTAAGAAAGCATTTTCAGAAGAATTTCAAGAGTGAGGCCTGTGGAATAGCCTGCTTGGAAACAAAAATATAGCCTTCTAAAGATTTACTGTTGTTGTTTTGGGGGAGAAAATATAATATTTTGCTGGATTTCTAATGTTTTCTGGCAGAAATATTAGTTATTACTTTGGAAATGATCCAGACTAGTCAGCAGCCTTCTGAAGCCTTTTAATTCCCATGTTCAATTAAGCAGAAAAATATTTTATTTTCATGGGAAGCGTTATTGATGAGTCAGGCACCAATTTCATTCTGTTAAAATTAAAGTTTAAGTGACAGAAGACCAGATATTCCTGGAGGTAAGCTTTATAAAAGGTACTGCATAAAGCTTTAGAATGAAATCATTATTTAAAGCTGTTTATTTTTTCTTAAATGTGATTTTGATAGTAAGTAGACCCCCTTGATGGGAAAAAAAAAAAAAAAAAAAGGACTTGTCTGAATGGTTTGTTACTTTAAAACTATGTTTCTCCCCAGCTTTGTCAGGAAAGATCAAATATCAAATATATTTAGACTGTTATCTGCAAATCAGATGCTTAAAAGCGCTTAAAGTACATCTCACTAACGTGGGTAGTGTCAGGAAGCATGTGATCTTGTTTGCAGTAATGGTCATGAGATGGTCTCAAAGTTTTGCACAAAATGAGCAGTACTTTGTAATATGTCAGCTTTGGTATAAGTCCTGCCTTACTGGTGCGGTACTAAAAGCAACATCCAAATGTGTATTTAACTGAATACAACTTTTGTAGACCAAGAATCCCTTTTCACCTTCCATTTTGGCTCTCTTTAAAATACATAAACTAACATCATTTTCATTAAAAGTAAATTATTGGTGGAGAAGATGAGGGAAGAAAAAACATAAAACAGTTCTCAGATGTATAGGAAGAATAGATTTTGTACTATGTAATCAAGAATATATGGTGGAAGAAAAGTGCGATGATCTGAAAGACAAAAAAAAAAAAGCCTTTTTCTAAAGTAACCTGAATCTTACTGATTCTAAAGGAGTTAATATAGTTGTTCTTAAATGGGAGTACTACTCATTTTTTTGTATACACCTGGCGATCCGTACCATACAGGATTCTAAAAGACTTCAGGTAAGAGCTATAGGGGCCTACACGTAGAGATCTCTAATAGATCTCTACGGGATGCTTAGAGATTTGATGAAATAAATTTTTATTTCAAAAAAAAAAAGATCTCTAATCATGTTTCAATACAGTTACCCTCAAGTACTGGCATTTTATTGGCTGCTATTGGCTGCTTCTATAAATCTTTCAGTTTGGGACAACTTGTATAGATTTTGTAGATAAATCATATGTGAAAACATGGCTGTACTTTTTTTTTTTCTTCTCATCCTGTGAGTTAATTATGTAATTTTTATCAAGGTAAAGCTGTTTAAAGTAATAGACCTCATTTTAATTTCCAGTTGATCATTACAGGAATTACCCTGATAGGCACCATGTGGGAGCAAGGCCAGGCATCTGCTAAATTTAGGAGGAGAGGTTTGTGCAGATGCAGGCAATTTGTTAATTCTGGTACTGAATTTCCTGCTGATTCCATAAGGAAGCAGATTTTTGCTTCACTGGCCTGAGTGCAAGAGGAAGAAACGTTATTTCCCGTTTTTTGCAAAAGCATAGTAGTATGTTCTGTTGGATTTCTTGTTTGTTTGTTTTACTCTGCATTCAGTATAATTATGACAAAAATAAGGCCATATCTATTTAAAGAGAATTTACAATCAAAGTTAGAGAAGCAGAGAATCTTGTTCCGAAAAGTAACTTAAATGGGAGGAATGTCTTAAACATTCTTTAAAACCTTTTGTTTTGTTGCGTTATTGGTTTTGTTGGCACAAAAGCAAAATGTCTAAGTGAAGACAGTGTCATTAGGGACTAAAAAGAGGTCCATATTGATAGGGATATCAGATGCAAACCCAAACACAACTATAGAACTTAATAATAGTAAAACGGTTATTGGCAATCTTCTTTCCCAGCAGAGCCCTCTAGGGGTCATTTTTAACCCTAGTTGCTATATTTAGTAATGACCTGGAAGTGTGTATAAAATCATTACTGCAGTAGTGTGCAGAGGTCATGAGGACTGAAGCACTAAGTTGAGCACAGGCCAACAATAAGCGTTTCAGTACAGAAGTTGGAGACTTTTCCTGGGAAACAGTGTCTTGGACTTCTGTTTTTGAAAGTGGCAGCTATTTATAACAGGTCATCACTGTCCGTGTAAAACCTATAGCCAAGAGGGCTAGTATGACTTCTGAGCCCTCATGTTTGCCATTGTTACAGTGCTGTTGGAAAGCTGAGTACTGTTCTACTGCCAAATCAAGAAGGAAACGCAAAATTTTGATAGGGTTCCATTAAGCCTTCCTTATACCAGTATACTGTAGTTCGTTCTAAATAGCTCATCAGAAAAAGTAATAAATTATAAATACAAAAAAAATTGATCTAGCTTGAAAATCTATGGCTACTTGAATAAGTAATAGCTTTCTATTTCTTGATCTAATAGATAAAACACTACAAAATCAAAAATTAAAAACTGAAGCTTAACAGAACTTTGGTATTGTTGGCAAGATTTGTGGGGGAAAAAGATTCTTCATCACTGAAAACCACTGTGTTTTTTAAGTAATCGCTAATTGAACTTTTTTTTTGTCTTATTGTGTGTATTTTATTGAAGATCGTTTAGATGATCCCACCAACTCATTTTCCTTTCGTTAGCTATGCTTCAGGATTGAAGGTTATTTCTCACCTGTCTAACTGGAGAAAAGGAAACCTAGCACAAATACGGCATTTACAGTTTACTTAATCGTTTATGTTCCTCTTTTCACAATACTTGTAACTGGAAAAAGAAAAAAAAAAAGTAGTAGTAAAATCATGGTATTAAATGGAAACAGTCTTCAAAGACATGATTGATGATACCATTAAACCTAATATTATTTCATAAACACCTTCATAAATCAATTTTATTTGTGGTGTGGGATGAAAATGAAGAATACTACCACAGTGAGTTATCATTCAGGATGTACTTATTGACTAGCCTAGGAGTTGTACACACCTGGACGTTACATTTGAACATTTAATAGAAATAACGTTGACTTGTTCATTTCATAATGGAAAAAAGACAGTTAAAGGCAATCTGAAAAAATACCTTTAGAAAATTGGGATTCATAAGCTTGCTTGGTGCACTGACAGTATCAAAGAGAAATAAGGTTTATCTTTGAAGGCTGTTTTCTCCCATGGTTAGTGTGTGTCTTGTTTTTCTTTTCTTCGCAAGAAAAGAGTTGACTAATTTTCTCTAGTTTTGTTCAGGCTTTTTAGTTGGCTTTGTCAATATAATAGGAATGCTTGATGCTGTTTTGTTTTTCTGTAAGAACATAAAATGAACTCAGAGATTATCCAGTTTGGTTGCACCTTTTATATGAAAAATGAAAGTATGGGTACATTCTTGACTTACTCAATTATAGATCTAATATTTGAAACTGAATACCCTTTGTATTTGTTGAGATATTACAAACAGATGAGAAAACTGATATCTCTTGTTACTGAAATGATTTTTTTTTATTATTATTAGGTATCTTTTGGTTATGATTTCCTAGGATTTAATAGAGAAATTAGTATACATTGTTTTCTTTTGGAGGCTGCAGTTACCAGTCAGAGTAAGCTTATTCTTTAGCAGTAAGTACCTGTTATATCCATTGATTATTGAAACCTGAATTTTATAGTGCTCTTCAGAGTGGAGCTGTTTTATACTTCATACTGTACAAATATGTTCTCACATTAAACTTATATGTCATGAAAACTGTTGCAAGTTTTTCTTTGTGTTTTATTTCATTAAAGAATCCAATTATGATGACATTGACAGAAACATTTGAAATTTCAGTTTCTTGGTCTGTTTAATGTGTTTTCTGAATGAGATTTCATTTTAAATTATAGTGGTGTGTGGTATGCGAGGCCAAAGGATTTACAAAAGTGGTGGGTTTTGTTTTGTTTTGGTTTTTTGTTTGTTTTGTTTTGTTTGTTTTACAATTAAGAAGATATTTTTATCAAGAAAAGCTTATGATGACATGAGTTGTTGGTGAGACCTGTATGTTGTTGACATTGATTGTGGACATTATTATATACTGTATCTCTATAAAGTTGATGCTGTTGATTTGGCTTTTATACTAGTTACTCCTGTTTCCAGCTAAGGTTTATGCTGGATTAAATGAGCAATAGTTATTGGGTTATTCTTTTTGAAATCAGCACTGATCCAGTCTTGCTAAGTGCACTTTCAATGTTAGGCTAACAATGCATAAGGACTACCTCTAAAACTTTCCTCATATAAAATTCAGAGCAAATTAAATGCAAATAATTTTTTGTTGCCACCTCTTAATAGAAATGATTAACTGTATTTCACAGAATGAGGCATAGGAGAATTTTTCCTTCATTTTAATGGCCGAAACTGGGAGGCATCTGAGAGCTGGCTTTATTTAGAATTTTTCTAGATTGGCATAGTGTTGAGCGTGCATTAAATTGTGCATACTGATTTAACGATCAGAAGAGCTCATCACACTCTAGCTCCATCTTTCCTGCCTGCTCTGCCAGGAAGCTATGAGAAGATGTAGTACAGCTGGCTCTTCTGGCTTTGAGCCATGTAGGGATTTGCCTACATTTCAGGAATCCCCTGCTTCCCCTCAGAAAAAACACTCTTTAAGGCAAAAGTGCTAAAATAAAAGGCAGGATCTGACTGAACCATAAACTTTAACCACCTTTCTCTCCTATGCGAGAAATTTCTATACTCATGCTGTGTTCATTTCCATACTCTTGCTAAGTGCTGGGGGAATGATTTGTATGGCAAGATACAATAAATGCAGTTTGAATTGGAAAACAAACACACAATTTTTCAGGTCATGGTATTGCGTGCATGAAAGCTGTCTTAATCCTATGTTTCAACCATTTTGCTGCAATGTTAATATTGCTATAATATGAATGGTTGTCATCTTCACCACATTCAAAAACTTTTGCACAGGTCATTAAGATTTCCTTCCATGAAATCCCATGTTTCCCTTGAATTTGACAAGTGGTTACTTGTCTTTTACTGCAGTTCCAAATATCCCTGAGCAAGCAAGTATTGTGTTGTAAAGTTGCGGTTGAAAATGTTCAGATTTTATAAAACACCCCTATGGTGAAGAGAGGAAGGAAGAGAAATTATTTCAGTAAATGAGTTTAGTCACCCTGTTTATAATGTTAGCCACAGGCTGTTTGTATGCCAGACCTGAATAAGCATGGGCATGCAACAGCAAACGCCACCAAAACTAGCAGGTCACAGAGCTGGACTGTGACCAGAGAATGGATAAATCATTACATTTGAGTCATGAAGGCAGATCATACTACTATGTGCAAATGTGCTGTGAGGTTTCTTTGCTGTGGCTCATTCTCTTCAAGCAGAAGCAGTGTTGCGTTAAGGAATTTGCTTGAAGTGATGTAGGGGAGTATACAGTAAGAGAGAGCAAAAGGAAGTAATTTTAATTTAAATTGAGGCAGTGCCTCATAAAAAAATTGTTCTTTATACATCATATATATATATATGTACATATGTGTCACTTAAACTGTTGTTAAAATTGAGTGACAGTGTATTTTATTTGCATTACCTTAAATTTCTTTGGTAATAAAATGATTCATCTTGCTACATGCAGTGATTCCAATAAGGATACAAAAAATGTTTTTTGCCAACATTAGTAATTATGCATTAGGGTCCATGATTACTGACAGTGTATGACTGCTTAAGAAACTGATCGTTAAAGCTATCCAGCACAATTACAAAATACATCTGTTTTTGTGTTATTCTGTAGTATCCATTGCTCTAGCTGCTGTAGACTTCAGCCTAATAAACATGTCCATTTACAAAGCACTGCAAAGAATACTTTCCAGAAAACTTGCAAGCAGCATGGTAGACATTATCTGGTTGCTCTGTCTGACCAGGATATGGTCAGGGCTATAGCCCATTGCCACTGCGTGCTCTGTTGGCACAGAGCATTCATTTGGGAGTCATTAAAAAGCAGAATCCTTGCCGCTCATAGCTAGTTAATAACGTATGGCACCTTCTGAGGCAGCAGGAGCTTACCTGTTTCTACCTTAACCTCAAATTAATACTGAATTTATCTGACCAAGAGCAGGTTACAGTGTGTTGCAAATCTGGAAGAGCTGTCCTCAGTGAAGTGATGAAGTTCAGCGTTTCCTGATGGAGCAATGCTTGCCCTGAAGCAAAGTATTCTCAGTGAGCTCAGGGAAGTTTTTAAATGAAAGGCCCTTTTAAACCTTAGCCATTGTAGATAAGTACTGGAAGTATCCTGCTAATCAAAGGACCTTCGTTATGGACTCCTGTTTGAGTTTCAGAGAAGAGACATACTTGCTGAGTGTGACATCCTTCTTCAAGTGGCACAGATTTTGTTGAGGAAAATTCCTCAGAATTTCATGGCACTCCAAGCAGCAGAAATATTTAGATTGCCTATTTTTTTCTAGCATAAATGGAGAGGGGTAAAATGCAGCACTAAGAAACTAAGATTTATAAGAATGTGCTGCAGAGTAAATTGTTGTCAAGCAGAGAAATAGTGTAGTAAAATGGACACTCTATACTAATCTGCTGAGGATCTTTGACACTGTGTACAGCAATCAGTGAAGATCTGCTGATCGGGTACAGACAGGAGGCTTTAGTACTCTCTGTAGGCAAGCCTTAAAAAAAAAAAATCCAATGCAGAGGTAACCTACTACATTTTAAATTAGTGCTTGAGAAAATGCTCGACTTTTGTCATGTCTTCTGAAAATATATATGGCAATTTTTGAAAATGCAGAGAATCAGTTTCACATCAAAAAAGGATGAAAACATGAATGCTAAATAAAACAGCATGTTAAGTTTTGTCAACAGAAATGTTTCGGGAGGACCCAATGACTTAATTAACATGTGTGACTTGTAACATTCATCTTAAGATTTAATACCCACTCAGAAATTTATGAGACAAGAAATGCTTGTCACCAACAAATGATGGTATATTATTTTTCCATTTTAATCGATTTCTTTGCTATTTTTTAATTCTTTGCTGTATTGCTTTTAATAGTTAAGTGAAGCATAGGATCTTAACCTCAGGTTTTCTTTTTGAGACAAACTAATTTGCATTGGGTACAGAAAAAATGAATTCTGAGTTTTTGTTGAGACTTCCTCTTCTAGTGTCAATATTTCCACGGGAGAAGCGGTTCTTGGAGAAGCTCATTTCCTGTAGCTAGCAGTTTATTTCAAATGCCTTAAAAATGACAAATAAAATATTACACTTTGATGTCTGCTTCAGTTGTAAGAAACAAAAGAAAAGCAATGCAATTAGTAAAGAAGTTACTGTATTTTCTGACTCTTGCTTACAAAATATCTAGTATTCTGTGAGTGTGTATTTAATTGCCATTAAATTGTTTTGTGTCTGTTTCTGTAATTCTGTGTAATTAAAGTAATATGAGAAATTTTCATAGTGCGTGGGGTAATAAGGAAAAAATAATGTTCTCATGGAATATTCAAGTCTAAATCTTAAGTTATAAGACTAATAATGCCAGCAAAGATGATGACAGTACTTTCTTTTGGTGTGTGTTGATGAACAGTTCTGTACTGGGACCGTGACTGGGGGTCTTCTGGGCGCTGCAGGGTGGGCGAAGGTGGACTCTGAGCATCCTGACAAAGAGCCTTTCAGGTGGAGAGGCAGTAAATCGTATCTTTTTTTCCCATTATTTCTTGTCAATATAACATCATCAATTGTACTTTTCTAGACAAGTATGCTTGAGTTATTTACTGTTCCCCTATGAATCTGTAGAAAAAGTAGAAATTTTAGAAATCATTATTGCATTGTTACAATTTAGTGTTAATGAGCATTACATTTAATGTAAAGTCTTTTGGGATTCAGTGAGTTAAAAAATAATTTCCAGATGTTCAAATGACTGGTAACAATCTTCGTCTGATACTGTAAACAAATCTAGGAAAAGTAGCTGATCTCTTGTTTGTGGACAGGCGATATGAGAAATTATCGCATTGTTTGTTCTGTCACCAGCATGGAGATACAACAGAGAACTTACTATAATTATCAAAAATATGTGAGGTATATTATGGAAGCAGGGAGTTGTTAATGGGACAAACTTGGAACAGGGAGTGAGATTTGCAGGATTTTTAAATGATCCACTGAAAGCATTGATCCCCAATTCACATTTTTTTCATTTAAATTAACAACCTGCTCTTTCAGATGTTCTCACTGGTATCATGCAATTGACTGGTGCACCTGAACCTAAAGCTAGGCAACATATGTGAAAACCCAAGACTGAGCATGTGTCTCAGAAGAAAAAAATAGATGTAGCTAATAGATTCATCATAACTCACAAGCATTTTAGTTGTATTTCAAAGGAGAAGGTGGTCGTGAATCCTTCAGGAAGTTTGTGAACATTTTTTGCTTATATTTGATTTTCTTTTCTTTGAGGATTTTCATTCATGAAGTTGTGTTTGGCAAATGATTGTAATGGGGGTAACACTAGGTACTGTCATTTGCTTCCTAATGGCTGCATGACGTATGTACCATGGAGTTAGGAGATGAAGAATATTGTGAATTTGAATCGTTGGTTATAGATGGAAGAGTAGGTAAAGAATTCCTGGATTCTGTTTACAACTTAGTATTCTTCTTCAGACTTTAAATATTTTAAACATTTTTGTTTAGTTGGGGAGTTGCTTATTAAGTGGATGAAACACCTTGAATTTTCATAATTAGCAGTCTGTCTTTGTTATTGCTTAATACAGCGGAGCTTCGTGTTCTTTTGGCTTTTTCAGGTATGAATACAAGCAAGAGTGAGACAGTGAAAGAGCATCCATTACAACCCTCTAGAAGATCTATGCCATGCTTAGCTCAGATCCAAACACATCCTCAGAGTCTGAGCAAGCATTCTTCATTTCTGCAGCCTAATCGTGTGCAGCCACAGCCTCGGCCTCAGCCTCTAAGCGCAGGGACATCCACAGCTACAGTGGATGTAGTGTCAGAACGAGGTAAGAGGCTGTTGTCTCTCAGCAGCTTGTTCCAACACTGGGGGTGGAAGGGATCTCTGGGAACATTATTCAGTCCTTTGGTATCTTAGATAACTTCTTAGCATCTTCCATTAAATTACAGGGGCATCTGATAAGCTTCGATTTGTTTAGATAGTTGAAGAGACAGTGACAGAGTTGCACACAATAGCTAGAAGAACCTTGGTGCTAAGTTCTTACGTGTAACCCCTAAAATGTTTAAAGTGATGTTTAAATGAATTCTGATTATTTTTCTGAATTACAAGCTTATTTTTGCTCACTGGAAGCAAGACAAGGAAGTGCTTCACATATGCTGTGAAACAGCATGAAGGTTTCAGTAGTCTGTCCTAGGAGAGAGAGGAAAAAATAATTACTGGGCTTTCTGTACTATATATCTTTAAGTATGAACATGTAGGAGCAGGCTGGCTTATTCACTGTCATAATCCAGGGGAGAGTGGTATGAAGAAAGTGAGAGAAAAGGGAGAAGATATCTATGAATTTTACCTTGTGTTGGGCAAAGGAGCTACTTTTATTTTAGGATTTCTGTTTTGATACATAAACATGCCTTAACAGAGAGACTAGTCTACCTGGAGATCTCAGTCACTGTGTGTGCGCCCTATTGCCAACTATTGCCAAACGCTGAGTTACACTGTGTGAACCTTTGTAGAATAAATCAACTTGACTGGTTTCTGCTACTAAATTTTGAGAAGTACTTCCTTAATGTTGATAGGCACTAAATGTTACTCTATTAAGTTATTTTACCAAGTTGAACTTCTCTCAGGAAGAGTGTGAAAGTCTTCAGTACTTCCGCCAGTGGGAAGTACTCATCAAAATTTCAGCATAATTTTTTGTTTCAAGTCACTGACAGCTTTAAAAAGAGTGTATTTTACTTAAATATAAGCGTGTGCTGATATGACTATTGCATTTATTCCAGCTAAAGTGATGGAGACTTTGGAAAACAACTTGCTCAAGCTGTCTAATACAGAATACAGTGATCCATTTTTAGGTAAGTTTGAACTGAAATAATAAATTGCTGATGCTTCAATTATACTTGTAGTATTTAAGTGTGGAAAGGCAATACTTATCCTGAACTGCCAGTTTTTTTTGTGAAAGAGGAGGCTAAATGTGACTAAAGAAATATGTGCTGTCATACACATTTTAAGGGAGACATTTCAGAAAGTTTCCTAATACTTTCTCACCTCTTAGACTAACAGTAAATAGGGACTGAAGAGAGAAGTATTTGTTCATACATTTAATGTAACCTTTTTCCATAACAGTCCTTCATAATACAATTACTTTGAAGCATACATTTGAAATTCCTTTAAAATTGTTTTTTTTCTATTGTTATTATTCCTTTATATTTTGCTGTTCAGGATTGTCATGGTTGCAGTTGTGTTGCTTTTGCTTTAGATATTCACACACAAAGTATTCCAATCTGGAAAAAAAAAAAGTTACACAGAAAAATAGCTGTAATTGGGGCGTATTTGTACCTACATTTACACAATTTTGATACTTAAAACCAAAGCAAGTAGAAAAGTCTTAGAATAATTCTATCTGTACAACTGCAGACTAAGACTGTATATACACACAAAAGGAATAACTCACAGGTTCCAAAATTCATTTTGAAATTCCCTGTCTGTTTATTACCCATTTGAAGTACATTAAGGTTTTGCTGTACCTTGCATAACTACGATGAAAGCTCTTTTTGCTCGCAGTCAACGTAGCACCAGACTAAAAATGGTATCCTCATGCTGAAGGAAAGAGATTTGCTTTCAGAAGGCTATTTCTGCTTACCTCTCACTTGTTTTTCTAATGATTTTTCTTGCTTCCCAAAATATATGATAGAGAAAAAGCTCTTCAAGGTCTGCTAAAGAAGTGGCTACTGGAAATGTGAGTGAAATTGATACTTCCTCCAAAACAAAATAAAAATGTTCCAAAATCATGAGTCCAAAACCTTGGTGTGAAGATTGTATAAGAAAACCATGCATCTCAGTAAGATTCCTATTGAAGCTATTGCAGTCCCTCAATATAATTAGTTTCATAGGGTAGTGTGGTGGTTTTACTCAGCTAAACAGGCGACCTCCACCACAACCACTCGCTCACTCCCCCTCCTCAAAGGAACAGGGGCAGAAAATATGATGGACAAGGATGTAAGGGCTGAGATAAGGACAAACAGGTTACTCACTGATTATCGTCACGGGCAAAACAGACTCAACATAGGGAGATTAATGTAATTTATTACTATAACTAACGGACTAGAGCAGTGAGAAACTAAAAGCCAACTAAAAACACCTTCCCCCCATCCACCCTCTTCTACCTCCTCCCCCCGAGCAGTGCAGGGGAACGGGGAATGGGGG
>VXAL01008574.1:3366-46188 GCA_013399475.1 Chauna torquata
CAAGCTTAGCAGACATAGATACTTCACACTGCAGTGTAGATATTTGGTCACCGTGGGAATGAAGAGGATGAAAATAAGTCAAGGAATGACCCCTAAACCAGTCCAGGATAGGAAATGTCATCCAATCTGCAAAAGCAGCAGCTTTATTTTCAAAAAAATGAGAGAGTCCTTTGACCAGGATCGAAAAGTGTATTCCCTGAATAACTCAAAGTTAAACACATTTTGGAAGGGAAAGTGGGATAAATGTAAGGAACTCCTAGAGGACTACAAGTCATTAGATATAAGAACTAGGATCCTCTTCCAAGAGTTTTCTGAGTAAAGCAAATCTGAGATGTAGGGCATGCAGGAGAACACAATCTGTCATGAGGAAAGAGTCTATAGGAACTCTGCTGAATACGAGGAAAGAGACTTTGTAGGTCAGCAAATTTACATCAAGTGTGATTTTCTTTCATTCCTTCACCTATAATTTCTTTAAGGATTTACAACGTAGATCTAGTTTGTAAGCTGAGTTTCATTTGGGATGTTTTATATTCTTTTATTTCCAGTTTCACATTCGCCTAGTTTGAACATCAGAGACTTTTCCGATACCTCAACTAGCATCAAGATAGGATATAAAAAAATCCTTAAAACCAGGTATTAGTAAACAATTGCACATGTTCTCTGCGTGTTACTCCAAAGTATGAAAACAGTAACTGGCTGTGCCAACCCAGAAGCTGTGTAGGCCAATTTGGTACTGATAGGAGAGGAGGAAGTGTCTGCTGGTGGTCAGAGAGAGACAGGAAAGCCCTCTGGTATGGGGTAAAGCAATCTGAGCATACCTGAACATCAGGGAACCATTTGCAGCAGTACACAATGTTACTGAAAAATAAAGCCATTGGGCTTGCACAGTTGTGCTTTAGAGAATCAATTTGCAACTCACAAGCCTCAGCTCTGCTGTTTCTGTCCTGCAGTGTGAGAATCTGTTTCTAGCAAGTTTGCTACAAATTTTTAGCAGGCATCTTAACTTCTCTCACCCTGGGCTCAGACTCACAAACAAGATACTAGGGAGCAACAAGGTACTGCATGTCAAGTAACCAAATGTACTTAGCCTTCTTCCATCCAGCTACTTTGAAAGCTCCTGAACTCACCAAGACACATTTGGCTAGTTGTGCCCTAACTTGTTGATATCCTCAAATTGTTGTAGCACTTTAGTCCCCAAAAAGCTTATCCAGCTATAATGTTGAGCCTAAACTTCAAGAATTATCCATCTGCTTACAAGTTATACCTGACACACAATGTTACAATACCAATTTCCAAGCTATTTCTCTTTGGCATTCAACAAATAGTCCTGAAACATCAGTTAGTTGTCATGTCATGACTACCTCCTAACAGGATCATCAGCTCAGAACTGTCCCCTCCCAGTTGTAACTAAGTAACATCCTCATAGCAGGGGAAGCAGACTATTTAAAGGAAAAAGCAGTGTTAAGTATTTTTTGCTACTTTAAATACAGCTAACCAGTGGGAAATGAAAAGCAGAATGCAGCTGCTGCACAGTTTAGTGTTTAGAAGAGTGGTGGTAGAGTCTGTGCAAACTGTTTTGTCCTATAGGGTGTTCATACATACTCCATTTCATTTTCATATTCTTCTCTACTGATGTTGCACAACCAGGCTCTCGAATGAAAAGCAGTTATGCATTGTGATCAGGTAGCAACAATTGTATACGATGAATAAGAGGGGTAAGTTATGCGAACACATACGAGTTAATACATATGAAAATCCTTATGAATTTTAAATATTGTAGAAGCATCAGCAGTCATATGCATACACACAAAAAGGGCACAATCCAATCCTTCATGCACAGGGGAGCTTACATTTCCCCTTTCACTTGGAAGAAGTTATTTTTGTATTAATTGGTGAGCTCTAATCAGCAGGCTCAGATATACCAGTAACCTATTGCACAAATTGTGTGTCAACACCTTAGTGTTATTACTGCATTTGCATGAACATTGTCACAGAAGTTTGGTGGTTATAATTGAGACATGCTTTTTCTGATTATATTTTAACAAGATTTATGAACAAATACCACAGCAAGAAGTCTGCAACATCTGGGTGAGACTCAATCAGAATCATTATGACAGCATTTACTTTATCAGTCTCACTGGAAAATGGTGTTATCTCTGGTTACACGACAAGCAGCAAGAATTCAATATGCGTGTCTGGTGCATAAGCTGATTTCTATCCCTTTGGAAGTGTGCATAGTTAACAGTTGTTGAGCTTGAACAATCTAAAAGTATTTTCCTCCATAATGGAACATGAAACCTTCCTGTCACCGCTACCAAATTTAACCACTTGTTTCTCTTTCCATGAAGATGTTTGCTTCTAGGGAAGCTAAATCCCTAAGTCCCAGTGTAAGCCATCAGCACAGTCTTCTTAAAGTTGACAAGTATACAGATGCTGTCAGTTTTAGATCAATTGACGTTTTAAAGTAATGAGCAAAAGTATTACTGAAAGTAGTAATCAGAACCAGAGAAATTCAAACTAAAAGAACATTTTAAAGTAAATTACCCAGTCTTCCATTTCTCTTTGCCAGCATTAACCCCATAGAGGAAAAAAAGAAAGGATGAAGACAAATTTGTTGTTCTCCTTAGTTACCAGAAGAAAAGATATTCCAACATCATAATATAACCTGGATATCTTACTCAGTTGTTTACAGAAAACATACCCTTCCTACAAAACTTAATTCTATAATCAGCATATTAACTTGTCATGTTTAGCTGCCATGTGAGATGGTAAACCTCTTTGCAATGAATGATCAGGAGCAAAGTTGCAGTAGATACTGTTACCAAACTTAAGAGCACCCTACCATTTGATGTCCAATGTGACCTCAATGCAGCTTAGCATTTTTAGAAGAAAAAACGTACACTCGCCATTCTCTTCCTGCCATACTTTTGAGAACAGAAATGAAATTCCTCAAATTCTCAAAATCCACTCCATGGTTGAATGACGATGAGGAACTGCTGCATGTTGACGCATGAAAAGGCCAACAGCAAGCTCTTATGATGACTGAACTCTGCTGTGGAGAAACACAACATAAAATCCTTCATTAGGACTTTTTTTTGCACACTTAGCCTCTGGAGCATCTTAGTACAATGCTTTCGGATGATTAACTCCACAGCACCACACAACGTCAAGAGAAAGAAACCTTTCTACGGTTATTGCAGTCAGAAAAACACCGACTCTTCTCAGCTTGAATGCTAAGTTACAACAAAGTGAACAGTCAGTGTTTAAGCATTGAAACCAACAACTCAATGATCTAATGAAGTTCTTTGCTAAGAGACTCATGGGGGGTGGGGAGGGGTGGAGTAGATAAGGGCACTTACTGTGTTGTTCTCGTTCCCATCAATTGTATGGTTTTATATTATTATTATACAGAATATGCCAGCTGTATTTAGTGGCAATATTTTTATTAATTATTGTTCAGGGAACTCATTTAATTCTGAAAGAACAGATGTTGCTCCATTAAGCCACAGCATCTCTTTTGAGGGAATAAATGATGTTTACTAACCTGAGACAGTGATTTTGTGAAAATATTTATGCGTTTATAACTTTACTGGTACAAAAATAAGTGTTATATCACTGGAATTCTAGAAAGAAATATTACAGTACAATAAAAGGTAAAGTTGATTTTCTGTCTATGTTTCTTCAGTGAAGCTGAAGACCAAGAACTCCATTATGGAGGTCACATGACAAGAATATGGATTTTTCAACATGTAGTTAGGCACATGTACTTTTTTCCTATACCAGGAAGGAAACCTCTTAATTTAGATGGTTATTGCTTACATTTGCACCCATAAGTACGTATTTGGTATACATTACTTAATCATTCCTACAGCTGACTTTAATTGCCCTTTAAGAGAAAAAAAATTGTGTATAACTCACATATATAACACGTAAGTTCAAAAACCAACCGTCATGTTCATTGCAAAAGGCAGCAGAGCTGAAACATAGACTATTATAGAGAAATGCATTAGCCCAAGCTGTTACCACATGCTGTATGTAGGGACCTGGTCAAAGACTCTCTTAAGTCCACAAACTGAATTAAGCCAAAGCTTTCTGAACCCTGAAAGGACCTGCATCCCTTAGGAGATACTCCTGGATTCACACATTTCTCTGCGTTATCATGAGGGCTAAGCACAGGTAATGAGGCTACCTATCATCCTGGAATAACTTCCAAAACCACGGTGGGTAGATGGGAAGGACCATCCATCACAAATTCCATTTCCAGCCAAAGGGAGCTGCAAGGGCTCACCGTCTCCCAGATCAGATTCATTATCCAAATCTCTGCAGGTCAGCAAAGACCTACAGTCCCAGCTTGGCACAGAGCCACCTTAGCTCAGAGCTGTTGAATATGGGCAGTCTGGGTCATCTATCATCTCAGCACAAGCAGCTTATCAGCTCATCCTTTACAGTACCACCAAAGAGGGAATGGACTCCCTCTGACGTGACGAGAGCTGATAGAAAGGAAGGCCTCCCCATCAGCACACAGCCATATGTGTTTATCTTGTGTTAACCATTCTCACAGCTCCACCATGTCACTACTTGTGCAGTCCCATTCCTGCAAACATGAAAAGTACATTATACATTTGGTATGTGCTCATTTTCACCTGTTCTTCTAATCAGTATTCTACACCCAAAATAACTGACCTTTTGGTCAAACACCTTTAAACAAGACACATGGCCATTAATGTAATAAAAACAAAATTTAGAAGTGGTAGTAGAAAAAAAAAAAAACAAAAACAAACAAACAAAACACAAAAAGAAGATACCAGAAGCTGATTGAGGCTGCACACATATATCCAAAGATACAAGCACAAATCACATTAGTCTGCAATATCACCATCCACAAATACATATTAAACTTGCATCCTCTGTTAATTAGTCATAGGGAAGCCATATAATAAAGATGGACTGCTACAGTGGCTTTACACAGAGCAATGCACAACTGTGCAAAGACAACCAGAAACTACTGGTAGTGAACAATTGCTCTAATTGCAACACAAATCACCTCTGAAATGCAGCCATGCATCTATTTTTTTCCCCAAAGCCCATGATTTATTTATTCCACATCCACTTTGGACTGCTATCTGAATTGCCTGGAGGTATAAACCACCACTGATGAGATTCTTGTTCACATGAGTCGGGACAGTATAAGCCACTAAGACTTCCAACTGAACGGGGATTTGGATTACTGAGACTTGGCAGAGAAGACACAGAGCAAGCAGAGATGGGCACCTCAACTGCACGTCCCAGGGTCATTTGCAGGAACAGCTAGCTATCTGTGAGCTGCATCATCTCTCCAAAGCACACTCTGTGCACTTGACTGAAGAGGTTTCCAGTCCAACCAGTGCTTGCCTATGTGCCTCAGAGCACATTTGATGGGACATCACCACCAGAGCATCTCAGCCACAGACTTCCTTGTTTTTTCCCATACTACTTTTTGCCCCTACGCGTGCCAGCTCTTCAGCCTCTGAGGTCCAAAAAACCCTGTCTGCTTAGGAAAATCATGGTTTCAAGGATGCTTCTTTTTGGACTTTCACAAGTAGATTTAACCAAACACCTCACACCTTCTGCTCAAATGTTTTGTTGGGCATACATGCTTTGAGGGAAGCAAAAAGCACCAGGAACGTGATACAGCTGGAATCATGTGGCACGCACAGAGCACAGCAAGCTCACTAGGACTCAAGGAGCAGGGGAGAATCCTTTTGGGAAGGTACAAGCATGAAACTAGTCAAAGCCTCTAAAAATTAGGAAAATAAAGGCTCTGCTTCCAAAGTAGTCTGGACCAATTTAACCACTTGCTGCCATAGTCCTGCTTCTCTCTCCATCACAGCCTGTGTGGTCCTGCATACTCCCTGTCTCAATTCTGGCCTTCCTCCACCCCTATACTGAGCCATTTCAGCTTGCTAAGCTGGCAGGAGACAACTCACTGCATCAGTGATGGAGAAGGTATTGTTCTCTCTGTCCCACGTAGCTTCCTACCAGGCAGCATGCCTTCTGATCAGCACAGGCCGCCCCATATCCATCCCTCAGCCCCTGTGAAGAGCTTCCCAGGCTAAACTCCCAGGTCACTTCTACTACAATCATTCTTACTTAACTCAGGATAAAATTGTGTTTTCTTCTGGTTTCTCAGAATAAGAGGATAATAGAAGTCCCTTTTGAAATCTAGTTAATCAGATTTCACACTGGTATCTGAGAACCGTGGTTGGGCTGCAGGACAAACCGCAGTGCTAGAAACCTCTCTCCTGAAGCCATTCTAGAAGTAATCCTGCAAACTAGGTTTGCTAGCCCAGGTTATTCCATTAAAGGCCATCAGTCCATCTCTCAGAGCATCCACAGTCTTCTCCACACTCCTCAGGGCAAACGACCTCCCCTTAAGACTCCAGGAGATCTTTTCATCCTTTGGCTCCTTTAAAATGCACAGGTCAGCAGAAAGCAGCAGGGATTTCACATATGTCCAGCATCTTTTCTGAAGGATATTTCTCTCACCCTTCACACAGTGAACTCATCCTTCTCTCTCTCTTCCATACAAGCAATTATTCCACATTAGCAGAATAACTTAGCCAGCTATCAATCATCTCCTCTTGTCAATTACTGCTTGAAAGAGGAGGGATCAGCATACCAAAGCAACAACAGCTCTGCCTCTGTACAGAGTTCAGATGCTGCTTAGAGAAGGTCTCTGTTAGATCTCAAGAAGCTTCCTACCCAAGACTTTCCTTGAGAGAGGCTGTATCAAGGGGCTGACATAGTTTGTAGAGCAAAGAGGAGAGTTTCTAAATAGGAGCTTAACCAGCAGAACATGAGCCTGAAAGCAGGAATTCAAGTTACTGGCCTGGGATCGCCTGGGTAAAAAGGAAATGTTGTAGTGCCTCCTCCCTCAGCACCCTAATGGGCAGAAACAAATTAAATAAGATGACAGAAAGATGCACAGGTCACCTGCATTGCAACATGAGTATACCTGACAGCAAAACGAATGCATCGAATCCAATGTTCGTGTTGGTGGCTGCTTTTTTCTGCTTTTTGTTGTTGTTTATAATACAGTTTGGATGCCGCAGGCCTGAGCTGCAGATGGGCAGCCTGCAAATAAAGTTGATTATACTAGCTTTGACCCAGCTTTCTCCAATTTACCTCCATCTCAGTTCAGGCCCCTGCTGAGTACACAAGTGAAGCTTGGTCATTCTCACATTAATTAACACCTATAACATTTGACTGCAAAAATTGCTTCAGACAAGCCTAATACCTAATCCCATAGAAATGTGAGAGCTGTTAAAACATGGATTACTCCAATAGTTTTAAATCTTTGTGCAAAGTAACTAAAAACATTATTGTGCTTCCTATTGTTAAGACATCTTGTTAATTCCTCAGTATTCCACATCACTTTCTTGGTAACAAGTTCCAGATGTGTTAAGCTGGCCATATGTCCTAAAGCAAATGGAGGAAATTCAGTTTCATATCAAAATAAACCTAGCATAGTTATTCTCCATAATGACTGCAAATATCTAATTACAGAGTACCAAGCAACCTTCACATTTCTTCCTTTCACCCAGTTTATCAAATGGATCAATTCCTACAATTCCTCTCTTCTACTGCAGACCTTCTGCAGTATGTTTTCCTTTTGGAAGCAAGCATCCAGCATGGAATAAAGGGAATGGCTACAGCCAGGTACATTATGGCTATCAAAGTAATTTGATAAATTGTGACTACTGTTTTGAAAACTAGGTATCAATGTCAGCTGAATTTTGTGGTGGATTTTCTGGTTCTAGGTATCTGGTCATGTACAAGTACTGACTTCATGCTGCAAAAGAACTCAAGAGCACATCTACAGGAAATAATACTAGTTATATCCTGAATTATTTGCAGTCTAAATTTTTTGAGGGCCCTGCCTGAATATAAATATTAGTATCTTAGATTTATTATTCACAGATAAGTAGACATTTTGAAGCACTGTAAAATACAGCATTAAGAGCCCATCAGTGTCACATACTTACTAAAGCCACTTAGCTGGTTACTTTAAAAGTACTTCTTTTAAAAGCTGCACTAACTGTGGATTCACTGTTCACACAGATCTGCAATTCTGGCAGTTTTACAAGGGATTTCATAGTTGATGGAAAATTTGTACTTCTAATTGAAAGCAAGGGTAGGGGAAAAGGGAATAACCAAGCCAGCATGTATTTCAGACACTCCATTCCCATGTTCTCCCTACATGGAAGCAGATCTAGCACCAGACTCCAGTAACTACTGCATTTACTCCATTACCCAGTACCAGCCTGAACTGGTCTGAGCCAAGGGAAAAGAAAAGAAATAGTATGTTGTGACAGGAAAAAATCCCATTACTAGGAAGTCAGAAGTGAAGTGTTTCATGCAAAGTGAGACTGACAGATGATTGCCAACTATTTTTAAGCTGCCCTAGAAGCTTTTCCATGTAATAGAAATTTCTCTGATTAAAGGCAGCATTATGTTAAGAGCCATACAATAGTGTTTCTCTGACCCTGGGTAATAGCTCTGAAAAGGCTGCATCAAAAGTTTGTGGTAGTTGGGGAAACTGTGGGTTAGGTGGGTTTCATTTTTACACATAATCCCCAGGGTCAGAGCTGCACATTTTGGATCAGGTCTCTTCATAAAATGCTCTGTGCTACAGAAGCAAAAGTTCTTCTCTGCAGCTATCACTGAAACTATTCATCAACCCCTACGAACTGTCAGAACAGGTAGAAGCAGTTCCTAAGGCAAAATAAAAGTTTAGGAGTCTTATTCTGGTGTGTTTCACTATTCATCCAGACAGGCAATCATTAAAACCACAAGACTAGGCAATACAGACTTCTGTTGTGGATAAATTAAACTAGATATTGTAAACAAAAAAAGGTGTATTTCAAGGGGACAGAAAAAGACATGTGAGTAGCCTTGAAGTGAAGTAACTTGGGAAGACTGCAGATGTGGAAGAACCTACCTTCCAAACAGATCACCACTTTGAGATACAGTGTGCTATACAATATTCCTAGCCCTACCCATGGGAGGCTACAGAAGTCATATCCCCACGGTTTCATAAAAAGCATTAGGGATGCAACACACATACATTAAATTCATTTTTTCTTCTGCCTTTTGCTTTGCTGTTTCACATCCACATGGACTCTACACACTAAAGAGTGAATTGTCCCCAGCCACAATAAACGATGTGCAATGTTAAGAGGGGAAGACCGCAGCAGTGAGTAGGGGAAGCAGCCTCAGGGAAAGACAGCAGTTCATCTCGTGAGAATGCTTTCCTGGTGAGCAAGGTGATACAAGGACAACTTACACATTGGTTATAACTACCCCAGAACAAGCCATAAATGCTTCGAACAACCAAGCTGGCATGCCTCTTCTGGGACAGTTAACACGCATATTTCTTTATATACCTAAGTTACTATTTTGCACTATCTGATACTTACCAACAACAGCCAAGTGAGTCTTTTAAAAGGAGACAAGAATACAGGCAAATACGACTAGAGGAAACAAAACAGACAGGGACAGACAGGATAGTCTACCACTGTTTTTAACCCATATGGTAACTTAACAAACTCAGCTGATAGAGGTGAAAAATTATGACAAAGGAGAAAAATGGCTACACACTCAGTAAAACTCAAATATCTAATGCCATCTTGGTTTATTTCCTAAAAGAACAAAAAAATGCTAACACAATTAGGCTGAAGCACTACAAAAGTGGAAAAAAACCTACAGGTTCAGCTTTCTCTTGCAATATCAAGCAGACAACAAATACTGTACAACATTCCAGTATGGTCTGCGGTCCTTACTAACCCTTCAGATGTAAGGCCTCTGAAAATATATATATATATATGTATATACAAGTTCAGTTAACTGTGAACTGCCATAAATCAAAAAGATACAAAAAATTTAGCAAGAGACTGGTAAAAAACCTTCAGGTAATACAAAAAGGATTTCCTATCAATAAAAAATGATTTATTATTAAAACTTTTTATCTACCTCAAAGCTTTACATGAATATGGAATAACCATATATGTTTTAATGAGAAAATATGAGCCAATATTCTACTTGGTGATCTTGACCAATGGTAACAGCTTGCCCTAACCACATAAGTGAAAGATTTCACTGAACGTTTTCCTATCCAGAGCTGTTTTCAGAGAAGGAAGATGCTGCCTATCTTGACAATTATCAGATGCTCTAATTCTAACATTTTCTTCCTCTCCCACAGATCCACAAGAGCTTTATTCCACCATAGAAATGAACAGTTAAAGATTACTAGATTTCCTAAGGCACTAGAATAGATGGCTTCAGAAATTCCAGACATTTTGAAAGACTCTAATCTTAGAAGGGCTGCATTCTCCAATTGTTAAAAACAAAGGGTAGAGACCCAGGCTAAGCTTGCAGAATAAAGAGGAGCAAAAGTAAAAAAAAGGAGGTTAGGGTATTTGGAACAGTATGCTGGACCACTTTATTTATAATCAAGTCTTTCAATCAACTAGTTACTCTCCTAGAAAAGATATGGTGCCCTTTGTAAGGCATTAAGCTACAAATGAAGACAGGCATAAAACCATACGTGCTTCCAGCACGTACCATCTGCACTACATTTGCATCTGTACTGTCCATTAACGTCTCAATTTCTCTCAGTGCAGCAGAACAAATAGTGAAGGAAAAAACATAAAGACTTTCATATCTTGAATTTTGCTATTCCTTGGGGACATAAAGGTAAGGAGAAAATAATTCCATGTTTTTAGAAATCTACTGTAGGAGAAAAGACCTGGGAATAGTAGGAAAAAAAAATTAAGGTAAACAAAGAAATCAGTCTGTCAAATAGGAAAGAGGATCTGAAGATTTTCTGCCAAAGGGACAGGTATGAGTGGAAATAGAGTAACAGCACCCTCAGGTTCTTGATAAAAGCTGCTGAGCAAGAGGCAGCAGGCACCTCTGACAGCTTCTTCCAGGGAAGCACTCATACCAGCCAAACCTGGCTGGCCACCTCAGCCAACAAACCTGTTGTTTTTAGCCCCTAATGTTTTTCTTGGAGCTTAGGGGGTAGAGGCAGGGATATCGTGGCTCCTTTAGAGCCCACTTCAAAGAAGTAACCAGGCATATTTCAGAGCACCACAGAGGATCCACCCCCTCCAGTAGCCACAAAAAGACTAAAGACAGTATGGTCAAATAACCATGCTGTATAAAATTAGTGAATAGAACCAGAGATGTAGTCAGATCCTCCAGTGAAATTATTCCCTTATTTTCCAGTTACCTCCACTAACAGATTTTAGACAGGCTGAGTATGATCTGAGTCAGCAGTGGATAGAGCACGGAGGGTTTCCTTCCGGCAGTTCCAACCCATTTCAAGTTTGAAAGCTTTTTCCTCATACCTAGCTGCAGGACTGAGAGACACTGGGAAGACTGGAGTCTCTCCCTCAGAAGATCTATAACAACAGATCAGATGTGCTTGCTGAGAAAAAGGAACAGTTCATCCTGCATCTAAGTGACCTTTTGATAATGCTGTCCTAAAGCGTCCTTTCTGCAAGGCCTGAGCATGTAGGTCTTTTAGTTTTCAAGCTACGAACTCAAGACACAAAAGTCCATTCAGAAATCAGGTCTGTTGCACAGCATTTGCCTTCAAGTAGATCTCCAGGTGCCTTACACAAGACAAATAGGAATATATCTGTTCTGCAAAGGGGATAATGTGACTTGTGCAACTTCACACAAACTGAAGAATGAGAAGAGCCCCAGGCACCATGTAGCTAGCTACCTCTCAAACCAAGATCATTCCAAGAACATTTTAGGTCACAAATTGTGCCAGTGCTGGAACAAGGACTTGTTGGCACACTTCTTTGGGTTGAAAGAAAAATTCAGCCTCCAAGCTCCATCAGCACTGGAATCGAGACCCATAAAAAGCAGACATTTTATGATAAGGACATCCTTGCAATAGTTAAAAAAAAAAAAAATGGAATTAAGCTTTGCCAGCTGAGTCCTCGTCACACAGACAGTCTAGCTCTTCATCAGTCCTGAATTTCAAACAGACTCAGTGGTGAAAGGCTAAACTACATCCTAATCTAGTCAGGCACTCTCCCCTCTCTCCCTATATCAGTACTGAATTATGATGGTTTCTTACAGTAGGTTTCCTACCCCTCATTAAAACAGGACTTTTCATATATATTCTTTTCAAAAAGCTCCTCCTTTGTGCCTTGTTTGTAAATTCACTGATATGGATGCATTTCCTTCTAAGGAAGCTCATGAATAAAATATGAAGATTATGAGTTCGTGAGTCTTTGATGTATTTTCAAGCGTTAGGAACTCAATCGGTTCTGTACAGTTCTCCCTTTGATGTTTCAACTGGGCATTTTCTTCCTCAAAAAAAAAAAAAGAAAAAAAAAGAAAAATTGTCCTTTTGAAGGATGACAACGATATACTATTTCTTTCAGTTTTATTCTTGATAATTATTTGAAAGTCAGAGGCTAGCACAAGGATCAGAAAAGAAATGGTAACTTAAGAAGGGCTATTTTTGGGCTAAACATATATTTATAAACCTACAAGGACCCTTTGATATATTCTGTTTCCATAGGTATTGACAACAATGCCATTATTTTGGCACCAACATGGAACAATGCAAGGCAAGTCTCATCCTTGATTATTCATAGCAATGCATGGCAACAGTCATTCCAAGGAAGGGCTCTACCTCTGAACTTACAAGCAAATTGAGGGAGGAGCAGTGAATGACTCAGAAAGACACACAGAAGAAAAACTGCTAAGTTTTGCCCTATCCCTGCTTACACAAAAATACTGCCCTTCATATTCACTTGTGCTCGCAATGTATTATGCTGCTGCTTAGTTTTGTCAGATTTCAGGAATGAGATGTGATCATTCAGAGCCCAAGCTGCTCCCGAAGCTTAAACACCAACCTCCTTGAAGTATGTTAGTGCCTTGTGGTGACATACATCATAAGGTACTGTGGAGCTCAGAGAATACTTTACCCAAAGTGCTCCCATGCAGTCATCCTAAGAACAGAAGTGAAATAAATTTGCTTTAATTTCCTTTCTGCAGACATTCTTGTCTGTCAGGTTCTTGAGGAATACTTCTGTTAGACACAGTTTTCTTGCATGGAAATAAGTTATTTTATTCTCTTCACTAATTGCTTATTTCAAGCCATATCCTAAAGAAGTAACTTGTGCAATTTCTATAGTTGTGGTCTTCTTCAACAATGACATGACTCCACATTCTAAGCAAGTCTAACCTAGCATTAAAATAACTCATTGTAAGCTGCACGTTACTTTCAGGTCAACACAGCTACAAAATTAGTCAAATACTGAGGCATTAATCTCTGCTGGACTCTGAGGCTTCAGTATGGCTGTCGCTGGCAGCCAAATGAGGTAGTTTTGTGCCACCAATATTGGAATACAAGCCCTTTTGCCCACAAGATGATTCATGGAAGCAGTGGGGTGCATGTGTGTGTCTGTGTCTGTGTAGGAATCAAACCTAAGCACCTACTATCTATAGAATACCAAGACTTGGCAAATCAAAATGTCCAGGCACTCATATCAGCACATCTAACCAGACTGCAAAGCATGGCTCTGCTTTCACACACCCACATGCAGTGATTTGGCACGTTTCCTTCTAGTCATCTCCTCAATAAAGATGGGTTTGCCGCCAAAGCTGCTGTGAAGACAAGCGCTGGAGTCTCCTAACAACACAGGCATACAACTAATGACCAGTGCACTTCATGGAAGGTCAGCTTTTGTCTGTCCCCACCCTGCTCCAACCGTACAGCGCCTCGCTAAAACACAGTGCAGAAGACGACTCCAACAATACTCTCCAGATCCAGTAGGTTGTGGTCTGCTCACCAAAGAAAGTGATCTCATACCACCACCTTCTTTGGGTAGCTGCACCTGCATCTTCTGTTTCAGGAACTCAGAGGTGCTCAGACCTTACACTAAGACTGTGTATTCTGTTGAACTTTACTCCTTGCTCAGACAAATGGAAATCTAAAATAAAGCAAACCTTTGGGTACAGTAAATTATTGTGCTTTTTTTTCTTTAATATTAGAATATTAAAAATTGTAACTTTTTTTTTTTTTTTAAGCCTCCCTGGCAAGAGACAAATTTATTGCAGTTTAAAAGTCATTCACAGCATTTGCAACAGGCTGTAGGTGTGAAAACCATGAGGGAGATCATCAGTGAGGGAGATCTGCAGTGAACTAATGTTTGAATAGTTTGATTAGCAATGAGGATGTTGCATTCTCAACCTACTTCTGCTTCTATGGTGAATGTGGGTGCCAAATTGCACTGTGCAAATGGCACACATTACTCTTACATGTGTCTGAAGTGAGGTTTAGAAAGTACTTATGGAAAGTGTTTAACAGTTCTCATTTTTGTACGTTTTATCAGTAGTTAAAAATGAATGAAGATTACTTTAAGTACATGATATTAGGCAAAGAATAAATAAAACTAAAAACTGCTGAAAGATTATTTTGATACATTTTAACCATTGAAATAGTCTAGATATGTTGATAATGAGCATTTTAAAACAATTTTCCTAACTCCTTGGATCAGTTTAAAGGAATACATATGTATAAAAAAATTCTCTTCAGGCATAAATGCATTTAAAGTAGTTATTACAGCTTTTACGAATTGCAGTTATTTTACATGCACTTAGCTGAAAATAGTATTCAAAACATTGTCAGCTGAATCCCAAAAAGCATTGGACTCCTGTTGCTGTGGCAACACATTGCTCATGGTTTGCCTGTCTGAGGCAACAAAAACTCTAAAATATTGAATGTTTTAAATATATTTAAGTCCAGCATTTAGATTGCTCCACCATGTCCCAGTTGAAAGCTAGATTATTTTATTTCCACCAAGAGGAGTCCCCTCTCTGAAAACTAAGCTATTACTTAACATAGTGATTGAAAGCAAAAGCCTTTTCTGAGTCTAAGGAGAAAGGATTGTTTAACACTGTGGAGCAGTACTACTAACAAGAACAAAGAAGTGGGTTATGCGTTCTCCATTTGCCACTACACGATGGGGTATAAGTCAGAAAGAGGCATTGCTCTAAGGAGATGGAGACATTCTGCTTGTGGAAGATAAATCAGGAACTTTATTCCCTTTTCATCTGTATTGAATCATTCCACTGATTTCCATTTACTTCTGAACAAGCAAGATTTGGACACCCTCTCTGCTTTGCAGCAGAATGCCCTGACGTCAGTTGTGCTGCTCTAGCAGCTGCTTTTCTTTCTCCCATAGCAGAGCTGCTGGGTGACAGGGTGCAAAATCAGCAAGAGCTGTCCCCTTCAAAGTTGTGCAACTTTCTCTGTCTAGTACCAGCATAGCCAGCCAGCATAAGCAATATCAGAGTGAGGAAGAAGCAGAGCACTGCTCAAAGCTCCGTCACGCATTGTCTTAAAGTCATCCCCATGTATTGGGTTTACGTGGTAAAGGTTTGGTAGCAGGGTGGCCACAGGGGTGGCTTCTGTGAGAAGATTCCAGAAGCTGCCCCATGTCAGATAAGAGCCAGCTCCAGCTGGCTCCAAAAGGGACCCACTACTGGCCAGACCTGAGCCAATGAGCGATGCTGTTTGTGCCTCTGTGAGAGCAGATTTAAGAAAGAGAAAAAACTGCTGCGCAACAGCAGCTGGGAGAGAGAGGAGTGAGGAACAGCCCTGCAGACACCAAGGTCAGTGAAGAAGGAGGGGCAGGAGGTGCTCCAGGCGCCGGAGCAGAAGTTCCCCTGAAGGCCGTGGTGAGGACCATGGTGGAGCAGGCTGTCCCCCTGCAGCCCATGGTGTACCACGGCGGAGCAGATCTCCACGCTGCAGCCCATGGAGGAGACCACGGTGGAGCAGGTGGATGTGGCCTGAAGGAGGCTGCAGCCCATGGAGACCCTCTGCAGGAGCAGGCTCTGGGCCGGACCTGTAGCCCATGGAGAGGAGCCCATGCAGGAGCAGGTGGTCCGGTGGGAGCTGCCACCCATGGGGGACCCGTGCTGGAGCAGTTTGCTCCTGAAGGATGGACGCTGTGGTATGGACCCATATTGGAGCAGCTCTTGAAGAGCTGCAGCCTGTGGGAAGCCCACGCAGGATCCATTTGGGAAGGACAGCATCCCGTGGGAGGGACCCCACGCTGGAGCAGGGGCAGAGAGTGACCACGAAGGAGCGGCAGAGTCGAAGCGATACGGACTGACAGCAGCCCCCATTCCCCGTTCACCTGCGCCGCTCTGGGGGAGGAGGTAGAAGAGGGTGGATGGGGGGAAGATGTTTTTAGTTTGCTTTTGGTTTCTCACTGCTCTAATCTGCTAGTGGTAGTAATAAATTATATTAATCTCCTTATATTGAGTCTGTTTTGCCCATGACAGTAATTGGTGAGTAACCTTCTTGTCCTTATCTCAATCTTTGAGCCCTTCTCCATCCTATTTTCTCCCTCTTCCTTTGAGGAGGGGGAATGAGAGAGCAGTTGTAGTGGAGTTCTGCTGCTCAGCTGGGTAAAATCACCATACCCCAAAACACAACAGCAAGCACAGAATGCATGCACAGTTTCTGAGCAGCAAATGAACACCACCTGAGCAAGCCCTAGTATTTGGCTTTCTGTAAGCCATCTGTAATCAGTTTCACATGAGGAAAATGAATAGGTAAGATTGCAGTGAATTTATTCACATATTTTCATGAAATTCTCTACAGCTTGGAGCAAACACTTTCCATACATATGCTCTTCCACAGAATTTCCTTCTGGATGGTTGGATGACAAAACTGTATCCAGTAGAAGCTATCTGCAGCCAGGAGACACCTAAGAGAAAGCTGCTTTTTATTACGCCCTGACTGTCATGGTAAGCATGTTTATGACCTCCGATTATTGTGTTTCGTGCTCCCAGTGGTAACATTGAATTGTGGAAACGTAAACTTAATTCCAACGATACCAGTACACAGCTGATTTGGACCTGAACAATAGCTTCCCGAAAGATGGAAATGAATACCTGCCATTTAATCAGAAATCATCTCCCTGTATCTAAACAGAAGGAGATATTCCCTCTATGAAGCACCCATGACTTTGATTTGGCTTTCATACACCTGCAAAAGGACTACCTAATACCTAGGTACCAGCACAGATAGCAAATAAGGTTTCCAGGAATGAAATTATTTGGTATACAGACATGTCTTCGCAAGGCAGAAAGTTCCTTTCTGTTTGGAAGAATGTCAGAGAAACATCATTGATCCCAAATCTTCCATGTGATTAGTTCAAAGGGAAGAGAAAATCTGTCTCAATTTCACATCCTCTTATTTCTTCAAAACCACCTGCATATAGCAATGATAGGGGGTAGAAGGAAAGTCCACTGAGAACAGCAAGATGATCTTCATATAGGACTTGTAGGTACATTTAATGATTGCAACAGAACAAGTAATCACAATCATAATCTAATCCCAAGCCACCCCAGCTAACCCATGTTGTTCAGAAGGTCTGGCCTGAGAACCTGTTAGCTGTCCCCACAGTTGGCTGCCAGCCCTTTAATTGTACATTGCTGTCCTTGGCTAATCCAAGCAAAGGGACACAGGGAAGTCTCACTGTCTAAAAAACAGTGAATGACCAATGGACCATAAAACCTTGCTCAAAGAAAACTCTCCTGAAATACACAACAGCCACTGCACTAAAGAAGGGGACAAGAATACATGGGGAGAAAAACATTGTGATAGTTATCCAGATGTTTCAAATATCTTGTACATTACTTAATTTCCTGTACCATGTTGATAGTGAAAATATTGTTTCCATGACTGGCTAAGAATCAAGGACATGACAAGCTTTTCTTGAGTCTGATGTTACTAGTAAACCTCTGTCATAGAAAGCCCAAAACTTTGAGGGGAAACACTGTCACAAACTTGACTGAAATCTTCCAGAAACTGGTTGATTTATGTGCACATGACTATGTGGTAGAGAGAGCAAACAGGAACAAATCCAGAGAAGCAGAGAAATACTCTAAACGAAAATAAACAAAAGAGCCTCAAGGAAATCCTACAGTGAAACTCTTAGGTTGAGTGCTGTGTGCGTGTGTGGGGGAAGTCTTAGAATCAAATGGTGGGAATGCTCCTTGTCCTGCTGTTCAATTCTTCCTCCATTCAGGCACAGTTCTTTCCATTTTCTGGAAAGAAACAAGGCTGAATCACATAACTGCTTTAACCATCTTTTTTTTCTCCTACCTATAATAGCCTGCAAGCCATTGAAGGGTACTCAAGAAACATCAGCACCTGTAACTTCTGTAAAAGAGAGAATTTACCATAAAAATTGAGAGCTGTAGACTGGGGATTTTTTCTTTTTCTTTTTTAAGCAGTAGATTAGAGCCAATCCTTTTGCTGAAGATGTCAGTATTGTAAAACTATGTTGATCCCATGCCCTTCTTCGAAATACAGGTACTTTTCCTGAGATCTAGAAACCACTTCATGCTGCTTTTGAAGCCTGCTTTAATGTCTGCAAACATTAAAGCAGAACCTGCTCTTCCTGGACTTCGCCGGGCTCCTCTCTAGCCAATCAGCTCAACCTAAGTTATACCTACCCCACCTGTTTCTTCCCCCTCAAGTCATCATCTGGATGTACTTTTCAGCATGGGAAGAAGGTTCCATGTGGTGCCTTAGTACACTTGGTGGGTCACAGGTTTGATCAACTGGTTCTGTGCATTATGTGGACAACAGATGTATGAAGAAAAGAAATCAAAACCACCAAACAATTTGAGGAGGGAGGGGATATGAAATCCATAGGTACCTGATGAAAGAAGGAGCTTTACATATCTCAGGCAACCCAGCATCAACTCCGGAACACATTCTTATTTTCCAAAGGGATTTTCAAGACAGTATAAGTTCATTAATATCGCGGTACTTCAAGGGCAAAAATCCCCACAACGTGTTGTTAAGAAGGCAGCATCTCACCATCACTGACAACAGTAGTCCTAGCCTGCAGTATAGAACAAGGATTTCTCCAGCCCTGGGAACCATGACCAGTTTTGCAATTTGGGGATGTTCACATAATCTTTCATACCACACACCTCTGAAGAGCCCTAAAATACAAGGTTCCCTTGGGCATGTAATACCAACTTCATTTCTTTGCCTGGAGACTTCAGTTTACCTCAAAGCAAGCCTATGAAAATCCCACATGCCATATTCCTGTTCCCTGGCCAGGACTAATGGTATTCTCCACTCAGCGACAGTTCCCACTCTGCCTTCCTGCCTGGAAAGCCAGCCCTGCCACTGCCACTTCTGCTGCCATCTATTCACTTTCCTGCTCTGACAACTTCCCTTCAGCTCCTGGAGAAATTAAAGGGAATTTAGTGTTCAAATGCTATCCAAATATTTATATTTTGCTTATATTGTTTAGTTAATGTCAAATCACTACCAGCTTTTTTCTTTTCAAATAATGAAGTCATCCAGAATAGATTTTCAATAAAGCTTAGCTTTCATTTTCATGCCTCCAAAAAGCTGCCTTTTTTTTTTTATTTATTTAATCACATTGTTTACGGCAATCATTAGAAGCTGCACACTTTTCAGAATCAAATCCTCAGTTCTACTGCTCCAATATTTCTATAGCTCACATGCCCTGGGAGTAATATCAGTTTTCTCAAGTGAACACATGATCATCTATTTAACTCTGTAATATTACCTAGCTGTCCAACTATTAAGATTCTGAAAATAACAAAGCAAGTGCTCTGTACCTCTCCTTTAGTACTGCAATAACTGATAGAAAAGGTACCAAATTCATAAAAATAGTTTGGGCTTTGGTTTGCTTTTCAGTCTTTTCCCATCCCTTCTCTCCCCCCTGAGAAATTTTTCAGGTATCGTTTAGAAATAATATTAATGAAGAGGCATACGAAATTTCTATAGGTGCAGTGGGATTTACAGGTGGTATTTATTTACTGATTTAGAGTGATTTACTCATCTATTCCCTCAAATTCCAGTATTGACACCCAAATATTTAACAATCTCTGTTTTAGTACCTGCAAAGACTACCTCTGGAAGTCTGTATTTTTTGTTATTCTTTTTGCAGGCTAAAGACTGGTTGTTAGCCATCTGTCAAGACAGACATAGACATACCAGAGCATGTCCAGCAAAAAGCCACAGAGATTATCAAGGGATTGGAAATAAGAGGAGAGGTTGAGAGAGCTGGGATTGTTTAGCCTGGAGAAGAGAAGGTTTAGAGGAGATGTCATCAATGCATGTAAGTATCTGACTAGGGGGTATGCTGGTTTGCTAGACTCTTCTCAGTAGTGTCCAGGAACAATACAAGATGCAATGGACACAAGATGAAGTACACAAAATTGCATTTAAACATAAGAACAAACTTTTTATAGTCAGGGTGGTTAAACACTGGAACAGGCTACCCAGAGAGGTTATGTAGTCTCTGTTCCTGGAGATATCCAAAATCCACCTGAGCAATCCCTGGATGTCCCTTCCAACCTCAGCTGTTCACCAGCTGTGACTCACTAGCCATCCTGAACTACCTACTTCAACATTTCCTCAGGGAAACAAACCAAAACAAACCAGGGCACAAAAATCACTGTTCTTGATGAAATCAAAGATACTTTTTCTCACAGGAAAAGAAATAATATTTTATCCTCAGAAAAGTATCAGAAACCAATTTTCTTGAATCCAAAACGTGAAGCATTTCTATTCTCAGAGTACAAAGAGAGAAACACCAGACTGTTCCATGAAAAACAGCAAAAGAAAAGAGAAGACAATAGAGAAGTTTATACCATCCCTGGTAACAAAATCCACTTTCCAGCCTATTTACATGTCTGTCCATCTGCAGCGATTTGCCATTCTACTCATTCTAACATGCATTTCCCCAATTTATATTTCACATTTTTCTTTCAGTTTCAAATGCAAGAATCCCTTGAGAAAATTCTCTTTACAGAAACCCACAGCACTCAAACCCAAGGAACCCAGCTGCCTACAGAGCATTATATGCCTGCAGGCTGTCAGACCTCACTCACAACTTTCTTTCTCCACAGCACCTTCAGACCAATTTGCTTTGAAGGGATAGGTAAGGCAGTATAAGCCTCAATGATTACAGCTTACCCTATTTCTGCCTATCTGGCTGAGAGAGATCTGGAAAATATATTTGAAAAAGCAATATGCTCATGATTGGGAGAATTATGAGACTGTTTTGTGATGCAAATTAAAAATTACTTGAAATAGTGTACTTCTTGTTCCAAGCTTTGGAATAGTAACTGCAGGAAATACAGATATTTCAGATTTTTCAGTCACTCCGTGCTAACCTGCAGCTCATTTAACTCCCACTGCAATTCCTCCATAGCAGACTCAGTTTATGTTTTGAAGCTGCAGTGTGATTTTTTTTTTTTATCCTAAAACAGACATGATCTTACCAAGAACCAATTTTTTCCTAGCAATTTCTCTCATTTACCACTTGTACTGGGTCAGTATTTGGGCCACTTTGCTTTTTACTGTGTGCAATGCAAAACTGCTGAAAATTTTGATGCCCCTTCAGGTTCCATTATTTTCAGATCTCATTGTTTTTACTTCATGTGTCCAGGATTTTTATGTTCTTAGATGGTGATGTCACAGAAATATTCATTTCTAACTAGATGGGGATTAGATTCTTTGCTCTCCATGCACACCTAATACTCTGTTGCTTTGGCATTTGTGATATTTGCACGATCAGACTCTTAAAACCAGCTGCTGGTAATTGCCCGATTCCTAAAAAAACTGTGAATACTCATAATGGCATCACGTATTCTGTAAAGCTTATGACTATTCCTGCATTTGTTGGTAGAAAACTATTTGGTCTTTACAAAAGGACTTCCATTCATCTTTTGATTCACATTGGAATTAGGTGATAAAGGCTTCTATCCGCAATCTAAATCTTGTTCTCTCTTGCAAACGCCAGACCATGCATCTTGTCAGTTCGCAGATTGACTATTACAATTCCACACTGGCAGGTCTCCCAGATAGCGCCATAAGAAAATGTCAGTTGGCCCACTGTATTTCTGCAGAGTTAATCATCAGTCCAAAATGTCACCATCCTATTTCCTTCTTTCTTCATTTACTGGATTTCCTTCTCATACTTTTAAATTAACTTTAAAAACTAAAAGACCAACTCTCCATTCCACCAGAGCATGAGAAATAGTTTGGAAATGAGTAATCCACAACTGGAATAAGGTGCACTAAAGCCAGATGCCAATACAAAGTGACCAGCAACAGCCTGCTGTTCTCTTCAGATTCTCATCACCCAAGGGAAATGGATTGCATCAGGTGTTCCCAGGGAAGATATTGAATAACAAATGTTGTCACATCTCCAAAACTCTGGGCAGAAATCTGATTGCTTGCACACACAGGCCTTCCAATCACAAGACTTAGCTATGTGGATGTCGGAGAAAAGGAGTTCTTTAGATAAGAAATTATTACGATTATACCTGGCCTCCCTGAGCAAGTACTGCTCCAGACGAGCAAGGACTGAAACCACAGGCTCAGGTAAGTTTTTCAGATAAGCCGTGGGGATCATCATAGCGCTAAAAATTCAGTGTCAAATACCAGATGAGATTCCATTACAAACCTGGGGGAGCACGGTACACAGCCTTCATTCCCAAAGAGCTTGAAGATGCCTCAGAAAGATTGCTCCCTCCAACCTGACCAATCTCAGCCCTGAAAACTGGCTGCCCACATAGGCATGGAGCCCTGCATAAACTAAGTAACACTAGTGAGAGTAGCACTTTGCCCAGCGAACAGTTTCATTTAGGTCAGGCAATGCTATGCACTTCACTCCACCAGTGACATCAGTATGCTCTGCGTTAATATGCATGGTCATCTATAGTATCCCCCACTGTACTATAGTATCCTTTCAGCATCTGGAACATGTCAATGCCTACATCCCAAGCTCCAGCTTTACAGGGATCCACACACACATTATAAAGAAATGAGCCTGAGCCCTGGGATCAAACATGATGTTTTTTCTTTAAACATTACCTCTCCATGCATTAAGCCCATCGGGATGGTAGGTGATACTCTAATTCTATTCTTCCCTTCCTCCTTGCATCACTCCAGCAATTCACCAGCAAGTCTTCTTGATAGCTTTTCAGAGCGGAAAAAAATCAATATAAGCATGTATATGCAAAACATTTTAAAATAATAAACCCTCAGAAAAAAGGACAGACTGTGCACCATCACAGTAGGTCATTTGTTTTGGTGTGAAATTGTGCTGTATTTTTTAAAAGCACATCTACTTTCCTCAAATCTACAGATATGGAGAGCTATTTGCAAGCACTTATAATCACAGTCCTTAAAAAACCAGAATGACAAGGGCTAAAAGTCTAGTTTTCAGGTGAACAACATACTAGTGGGATAGCTTTCTGCTCAGAGTCCAAGTCCTTTCTACTTTTCAACACACAAGCAAACGGTAAGCATATTAGTGAGAAGTGCCAGCCTTAACTCATCTTTGAGGCCATTTCTGCTTGATCTTCACATATGAATTCATATATTCAAGTTAAGATACCCACATAGGCATAGATTTGACAGCACTGGGAGCCTTCCCACCTGTTTTGGTAAGAATGGCTGCATCAGATCAGGTGAAAGATCCATCCCATCTCTAAAATAGGCCGAAACCATGCGTTTCAGGAAAAATCTAAGGTAAGGGCAAAGGATTTTTGTGAACACCCAACAAGTTGCTGTTCAGATAGTCAGTTCAGTAATGGTGCTTTCCCCCCCTCCAAGCAGTCCTTTGAAAGGCTTCTGTTTCTTTAAATTTCCCCTGAAGTCAAGTGAACTTCTATTATCTACAAAAATATGAAGAGCTGCTGCCTTGTTTTCAACCTGGCAACTGCTAGCTTTGCTGGTTGCCTCTAAGCCGTACGTTCTCCAACCTAGGAATGAACAAATGATCTTTATTTACCTACAGTACACCACTCAAGGTATCACCACTGTCATATCCTTCTTATTGCCCCTTGTCCAGGCTGATGAGCACTAGGGTTTTTTTTTTAAGAAAAAAAAATTGAAGCCTGCCCATGCTTTTCTTCTACACCTCTTTTGAGATGGGGGAACTAGAGGACACAGTCAAGATGTAAGCACACTATGGATTTGAACAGTACAATGGTAATACCCAGTTTGTTCTCTGTTCTTTCCCCTGATAATTATTTACCAACACTTGATATGCTTTTTTGGTACTACTAAATTAATATTACTACTTGGGAAGCACATTTGGGATTGTACCAACCAGCCCAGAATCTGTCATTATGTATGTAAAAGTTTGTTGTTCCCCTCTCCCAACATCCAAATACACATCTATCCACATTGTCCTAGTAACTCACATAGTAATTCATAAAAACAGAAATCAGCCTAAGAAACATGAATACAGCTATTCCAATAGATCCACAGTGGGTTTAACAGAAAAAATATGTAGCTTTAAGAGAATAACCCTCCTTCTAAAGGTAGAATCACTTTCACTTCTCCAGTCCCTTAAGTGTTAGAATTGGCTATATCCCCAGTGAGAAACAGAACTAATACAAATGTTCGCCAATAAAATTTTTACATCCACTGTATGTTATATACAGTAAGCACGGTTGAATATTTGGGTGTAGAAAGAGTCTTACCAAATTATTTTTGTTTTTCTTTTGAAAACTATAAATAAAGGACTAATTGATTTAACTGCATTTTAATATACAAAAACACTTGCTTTCAGGATTTTCTGTGCCCTGCCCCATTTCCATTTCCCAGAAAGGCTTGCTGGTGCCTTCCAGTCAAACTTACAGCCCTGTGGGTGGGGCTAGCATCTGGTGGACATGGGCTTGCACATCTGAAACTGAAAGGACAGCTGTCACAGTAGCAGTGCTCAAGGGCTCACTGAATTAAGTATACTGACCTGGGCAACAGAGACAATATGAGGCCAGCTGGGTCCTATGCTCTGTCCCCAGGCTGGGTCTTTTCTGGCATGCTTACCACCAGTTTCCTAGAGTCACTGGCATTTCAGATGCACTTGTCACCACTTCTGCTCTGGAAAATCTGGTAGGGATGGTTTTGGACAGGTTTAGGAAACTGTAGTCCAAACATCAGCTCATTCTTGATGCTGGATCCTGCATCTTGATTCTGGCGTTCCTGCACCTCAGAGCGCTGCCTGGGGCACAGGTTATTTGTTCTTAAATTCCAAAAAAGATGGACTGTAACTTCACCTAATGTTAGAAAAACTATTTGATCACAACCAAAAATCATAGCAAGCAGCTCCTGTTGGGACCACAATTAATGTATATTCCTAACAGAAATGTTTTCCTAACTTAGCCTTTTTGTTGTCTCTTCTCATCTGTAAGATGAACCCTGAAGTAAAAGGATAACTGTTTAAAACTGTTTATTGTCAGAGGTGGGCAGTGAAAAACATGATTCTAATTTTTCAGAAAAAAAAGATACCCTTGAGTGAATCCAGAGAATTAAAAGCCAGCACATCTAGTATCTAGATTGCATCAGTTGAACGAAGTGTAATTGAGGACAAAATGGACACATAGCTAAGTACAACACGTGGCTTTTGCACGGAAAAAAAATCTCACAGGTCCACTAACTTTTTTGTTGCTGTCATTTTTTACACAGAGCTGCTGAACACATAAACATGGAAGTCTAGCTGATACAAGTGTCTGGCCCAGAAAGCAATCCTGACCCGTTCAGTGTGGCAGAGCAAAGCAGAAGCAAACAACCAACATCTATCCTCAGTTAAAGAGAAATGGCTGCAACCCTGACTATCCCCTGGAGAGATCTCTATCTTAGTGCCTTTCCATCCCCACATGATTAACATTGCACTTAGACATTACACTGACCACTACAACAAATCCCCCCCAAAAGATGCACTCAGGACACAGCCAATTCCTTGGTAGCACCCATTGAGCCTAGAGGTGGGAGAGCCTTTAAGGATGGGATCTCACTATGTTCTTCCAGCTATAAGCTGGAGCTGAGGCAGAAGAAACCCCAAGATGGAACTGGAGCTGCTCTCTCACCCTCAGCAGCTGAAGCTTAGGTTGAGGAAGCCACATACAATTACAGATTTCACCATGTGCTTCCAGATAAATAACTGGTGAAAACCCCAGGTATATAGGCAGATTTGACAACCTGTACCAGGACACTTGCTGACATGCTTGATCAACTAATAGTCCACCTCCACTTTCTTGACCATTCCACCTCTGTGAGGCATGGACCCATTCGATTACATCTTCAAAAATGATCAAACTCTCAACAAGGGCTAACTACTGAGTGTGCTATTTCATGCCAGTGAGTGATGTTTTCTGCTAGGACAGGAGATGAGGTGACAGGCTGTGGCACATTTCCTAAACTGACTGGGAAACAGATGCAAATACAACTGCAAAAAGTTCGAGCTGTTTAGGATATTAAAAGCAAAATCCAACTGCAAAGAGCTGCAGAAAGGTTTCACGATACTGAGTAAATGGACAGTAAAAATGGCAGATGATCTTAAAGTTGAAGAAATGTAAAGTGATGAACCTAACAAAAAAAAAATCCTAACTTCATATTCACAACAATGGAGTCTGAAGAAACTATTACCTCTCAGGAAAGTGATTTCAGAAGAGAGGTTCTGTTAAAACAATCAGTAGTTGGTAGCAGTCAAAAAGGTAGAAAAAGTACTAGAAATTACTAGGTGAGAAAAGGCAGAGAACAAAAAATATTTATGTAAATCCAAAGCAATCCTGACTTTGAATACTGCTTGAAGGTTTGGCTTCTTCTCACATCTCCAAAAATACATTGTAGAACGAGAAAGAAGAGTAACCAAAAGTACAATGACTAATATAAACTAAAACTGGATAGTCTGCGCTTTTTCAGCCTGAACGCAATCAAGAGGGATGATACAATGCAGGATTTAAAATAAATAAAAAAAAAGTGAATATAAAATGGATATCAAATGAATTGACTTTGTTGTTGTTGTTATAAGAATGTCTAAAAAGCATCAAGCCAAAATTTCACATAGTAGTTTCAAAACAAAAGGTGACAATTTCCCATGTAACATTCTGTCAAAATGTAAAAGCCATAATTACAGGATTATGTGAACGCCAAAGTTTTGCATGAGTTCAAAGAACAATTAAACAGTTTCATAGAAGACCAGTGCATTAAAAAATATATTAAAGGAGAATTTCACTTTGGCTTCCAGCCGTCCAAGGTCAGCAATGAAGCCAGCAAAGTCCTTCAGTTTATACATATGAAAAGCACAGAATGCATATGGACCTTACTCAAGAAGCCTTGACTATTAATCCCACTGAAGCCAACAGGATTAAAAGCTGCTTGTTGTCCAGGTCTTTCTGGACTGGCCGCAGGGGTGTTCTTACACACAATTCATATAAATTACTTATAACTGGAGCTGAAATATCAGGTAACAACTAGTTAATTGAAGGTCCATAAGCATTAATCTGCTAACAAGCAGCGTTAACTGAATTCAATTGACAAGTTATTTCTAATTGCTTCCTTCAATAAACTTCTTAGCTCCATGATTACCAATAATTTTGTCATACTTATAATGACTATTATTAACTGGCAGATGCAAATCAGATATTAAAGAAGCTGTAAAATAACTCATGCTCATTTTGTTATTCAATTTAAGATACTAACCCGTGACATTCTATGCCTTTCCAGATGGCATCTAAAAATGCAAGTAAATTCTCAGTATGTCTGATCAGAAACTTTATCCATTTTTTCAACCCTTTACTTTCATTGTTAACTATCTACAGGAAAGTAAAACGTTTTATTATCTCATGTGGATAAAAGGTTTAAACTGGGAATGTGAAATGCTGCACATGTGTTTTCACATAACAGGTATTATTGTAAGGTCGCCTGAAGCAAACTAAGTACTTCAAGCGCTCACTGCTGGTAAGCTTTGTCTGATTCTATGTGTCCACACAGTGCAATGGGAACAATTGTAGAGAACTCAGCTACTGTCTCATCCATTTTGGCTCATGCCTGGGCTAGGTATTTGACTGCCGCTGCCAATTCGTCTTGTCTTTTTTCCATTGTCAAGAGGTTCAGAGTACATAAGAATAAAAGGCAAGGCCCACCTATTCCAACTCTCTCCTTGATCTGTCTTTCCACATTAAAGAAAAAACAAAACAAAACAAAACCCCACAAAAACAAAACAGAAAAACCCACAACAGCAACTCAGCAGATAAAAGGGAACTAGGTGACACACATCAACAGGCTGTGCCAACATGCAGGGCATATGGCCCAAGGAGCAGTTTGTATCTGGGACATACCTTCAGTCCAAGTGTCCCATGTCCCTGCATGCCTTGGCTTCCTTTGGAAGGAAAAACCTTTATATATCCACAGGGATGAGGGAATAAAAAATGGCTTTAATAAGTCCCCAATACAGAGAGCTAGCAAAGCAAAAGCACCACGGGACAGAATACAGCTGTCCTGCAGCACAGGTACAGCCAAGGCATGCTATAGATGGGACAGAGACCAACAAGGCACTGCAGAAATTGCAGTGCGTTTCCTAGTGCTTTCCAGAATGGGGCTGCAGGGTAAGCATGTCCCGTGCCAGAGCTTTTGGATTACTTCATTCAAATGCTGAGCTTCTATAGCAGCACCACTCTGTTTCCTTTCAGCACTTACATATTTATGTCCGTGCATATAAAATGAGTATTGCAGGGAGTAACAGCTATATTTAAGGTTGCCTATGCCTTTCTGCTTTCTGTGAAAATGGCTACCTAATGCAAGTGTGTGGAGGCTGTTGTTCTCTGGGGTTCTTTGTAGGGCGAGTTCTTTCATTCTTCATTTTTGTCTTCACAGTATCAGCTGAAATTTGTTTAGGCTTAGTCAAAGGGTGCATTCTGAGAGCAGACAGCTAGGGTCCCATGGACATACCCTCTTCACCCACAGTTGATAGTCAGTTGGGTATCAGCAGACCTCTTCTCTGGGAGCTCACTGCTAACAGAGTCGCTGCTCATGTATTCTCAAAAGCCAAATATTATTTTGGCTTCACAGAGAAAGTAAAGAAGAGAAGAAAAGGAAACAGCCAAAAGCAGCTCTAAGCATATCTCCCCCTTTACCTGGAGGCTGCCATGCCTCTGGGTAGAGCCGGTCTTCCTGCATGCCCCAAGCACACCCCTCTACACAGCTCCCTGCCAGGGAAAACTGACTTCGTCCCTCAACATTAGATAGGCACCTGAGAAAGGTGCCTCAAGCCAGGTCCCATATGTGCGCTTCTTGTCCCTAACAAGCCTCTTCTCACCTCCCTGAAACTGTGGCTACTGACAAGGCAATGGCCCTGCACGGTTTAATACTTATCATGACTCAGTGGTGAAGTCAAATATTTAAAAAGTATAAGGGACTAGCATTTTGAGATCAGCAGGATGGGATAAAGTGCAGATAGAAATCTTCAATGTTCTGATTGAACTAGGTTTATTTTGAGAAGACTGGGGAAACTGAAGAACATAATGGTTTTATTTCCAGTCGCCTATGTCTTTCTGGTTAATATTGCTGGTTTTAAGCACAAATTACTTTGACTTTCTCTGGCACAAGCAATCATAAAGACAAAAGGTGTGAAGACTGGAGGACTTTCACTCTTTATACTCAATTTTTAAATTTTAGGCTGAAATTCTAGGCTCAGTTAAAAACTTGAAGGAAGCAAGCAAGTGAGGAAGTGAGGGAGGAAGCAAGCAAGCGAGGGAGTAAGCAAGCGAGGAGCCTGATGAGGGGATGACCAAAGCTTACAGTATACAAGTATCATATCATCTTTCAGGGCAAAGTGTAGGAAAAGGCAAGCCCCAATAAAGGACTTGGAAGGTCACATCTCATCTAAAAATTCCAAACTGTATCTACAAATACCAAACTGCACAGTCCTGTATTAACTGCTGCCTAATGCAGATGGGGCCTGAGGCCTGCAAATACACTTTCTTCTCTCCAAAATTTCACTTGTACCTACAGTTCTAACTCCAGACAAGCCCAGACATCCCCAGCAGCTCAATGCCTCTCTAGTCCAGCTCCAGTTCTTGAGGGACCTGACCTGCAAAGCCTTTTCCATGCCTACCAGATCAGGCTCACCACAAGCCAAAAATGTCAAACCCCTCTTTCAGACAGCTGTAGATTCCTACCTTCCTAAAGTCTGTAGGAAAGGGGTAGCGGTAGAAAGATTCAAACAGGTACGACCACTGCCAAGAGAAGGGAAATTACAGGACTGAGCTACAGAGCAGCCATCTGCATGCCAGTGCTGCTTGAGGAGGCTGCATGGGCAGCTCCTTTTCCACCAAATGGCAATTCAGTTTTTCTAAATTAAAGGTTTCTCAGAGAGTATATACTTGAGCTAAAGTTAGATTTTTATGATTAAAGTGCACCCTATTTGATTAACTAGCTTCTTTTCAGACAGTAAGTCATTTTCACATCAACATCAAACTTTCAACAAAATTCACCTTCCATGGAATACACAAAAAGAAGAGGTGCCTTCCCATCTATGGCAGGACACATGTTAAAATGTGTTCGTAAAGATTCAATAAATACACAGTAAACATTGTATGTATGTTACTAAAGAAGTAGATTTTGTATTCATAAACAGAAACCATGATTCCAAGGCAACCTGTGTCAAACGAGATTATCTAAGAGCGCACTAACCATTTAGTCACCCCTCATAACTCACAGGGAGTAAACCAAATATAAAGCATCACTGGATTTTGGTCATAACAGAGGTCTGATTTAGTACTTTACGCCTCTCTGTAGGTTTGTTTTGGAGTGAAATCTCCTGGACAAACCAATAACCGGAACAGTTTGGTACTGATGAATATCTGGTGATACAAAGCACTGCACTTTCCCTGGTCTCTCCTTGCCATTACTACCACAATGAAAGAGCAGATATTAACTGTACCCGCAATCAGGACATACCAGGTCCATCCACAGGCTGGAGCCAGCCAAGTATCAATCAGCAGACGCCTGTTGGAACTCACTGCCAGCAGCAAGTCACCACCCACACAGTCTTGAAAGCCAAACATTATTTAAGATTCACAGAGAAATTAAAGCATAATAGAACAAAGAGCAACAACAACAACAACAAAGGCTCCACAGCATGCCCCCCTTACCTTGATGTTGCTGCTTTTCCAGGGAAGAACCACTTTACCTGTGTTTCCCCTACACAGCTCCCTACTGAGGAGAAGCAAGTTTCTCTCTCAGCATTAGGCAGGGCCCATCTGGAGAAATGAGGCACCTGTGGGCCATTTGGAAAACCACAGCCTGCCAGCTACCACCCGACAGACACTTACATGCACCCTTCAGCAAAATCCTGAGCACCAGCTCAAGCAGCAGACCAAGGGATGCAGCAAATGGCTGTGGGCCATGGCTGTAGGTCAGCTGCTGCTTTTGCCTAAGCCAGAACAGAGTGCTGGGAAGCTGTGCTAGACCCCACTACTGCCCCAGGAAGGGACTAATGCCAGGTGGACAGTCTTTGGGGATGAAAGTCTTGAGAGATCTGTTTGAATAGATTTTAAGGCCTTGTTAATTGTGGAATAGTGGGGAAACTCAATGACTCAAGAGAAAATTGGAAGTAAGTCCCAAATAAATGAATATGACTATAGCTGACCCACAGTTCTGGACAGTGCATAGAAAGACAGTGATGGTCAAAAACCTCTCTCCCAACCAAATAATGTGTGCTGACTATCTATAGCACCCACATAAGGGTTACTATAGCAATAATGCCATAACCCTTTTTCTCATTCAAAGCTCCAGCAACAGAAAACAAACAATATGCTGCCTGAACCAGTCAGAGCTAATGCTGCAAAACTGTACAGAATCAAAAAGCCATTTACCTGAGCTCTCTTTTTTTCTGTCACTTAAACTGCAAGTCAAACATTCAATAACTGTCTTTCTTAGCCTTGGAAAACAAAAAAGCTATTGATTTTCTGCACATTTTTTTGTGTGCTGACTTCTTGCTTCCATTAAAAAGCCTCCAGACAAGCAAAAGGTTTCCCACTGAGTTTGTATCCGTTGTGAGTTTGCATGGAAGCATTAATGAAGAGTAATAAAAGACCAATAAATGATGTGTGACAAGACTTGCAAAATGTCAGCTCAAGTGGCTTTTGTTACTTCTGTCTTCTCCCGGAAGATGGAGCCAAATGACCAAGTGTCTGTGGCCCCCACAAGCTGCACATAGGCACTACTGGGCAAAACCCTTTCCAATGAAGGTAAAATTAGTCTCACTCTTCTGCTCCCATCGCCAAGGTTGGCTGGGAAGGCCATCAGGTTTCTTGCAGACTTTTTTTTGCATGTCACAGCTGTTTTACAGCCCTTTGAAAAGAAAGGAGACCAACAAGATCAAGGTCAGAAAGCTTCACTTTGCTTTTTAAGAAAGGTAAATGAAAGGCAAAAAACCCTCCACCAAATCTCTGCATATAAAAAAAGAAACCTTTACTTCTGACTGGCAGCATCAAGAACCTGTTGGCAACCTCACCAAGTGAGTTCTATAGTCTGAAAACCAAAAATATTACTCTCCCTTGGCTTGCATGTTATTTACATTAACTAAAAGAAGCTGGAAGAGAATGCTGTCTGTAGACATGCATCAATTGATAGGCACACCCTGTCCTCACATTTTGTGATCTCCTGCTGGGACCAATAGAAAAAGCTATATTGCAAGAGCATGCTGTCCGCAGTGGCATTTAGGTTTGACCTAAATAATTCAGAAGTCATTCAAAAGGGCTTCTTTCACTTTGTGCAACACGTGGTGACCTTGTTTCAGAGGATAAGAGATGAGCTGAGACTTGTGCAGGAAGCCAAGTGATGGCGATGCATCAAAACAAACTCTCTGAATACCTCCTGTAGATCACTGAAGAGGAGAAATCTCCTATTTGGCTGAAAAGGTCCGGCCTGAGGCCCAGCGTTTTCAGAGGAAGGCTTGCTATTGAATTCAGTGATCCCAGGCTGGGCCCCTTATGGCCAGTTCAGCTCCCATGGATTCTGGCTTTTTATATTATTATGTTGTTTTCTCATTGTAATGACACTGGGCCAAATTCTCTCCCATGCAGGAACAAATCTTCTCATCTCCACTGATGATACCAAGCTGTTCAGGACAGTATAAGTGTGAGGACTGCCCAAGGAATAGCAGAGGAAGAACATCTAAGACTTGGTAACTGGCCAATACAATGGCAGACAAAATCCCATCTAGACTGCAAAGTGATACATAGGAGGAAGAAAACAATCCTAACATAACACAAAAACATTGATTTTCCAGTAGACTCCATTTTACACTCAAGTTGTGCAGCATGTAGAAGAGCTCCAACTACATGGCAAAACAGGGCACAGTTGTGTCAATTTTATACCTAGAAATTTAGCAAAGCTGCAATAATTGGACTAGTTGGGTGCCACTAAAAATGCTAGTAAGAAGGTCTGGGCTTGGAGTCAACTGTACATAAAAGTGTTGTCCTAACAGCAAAGATCCCACAGTACAGGTGTACTCCTCTAGCAAAAAGAAAATAAGATATACCTTCCATCAAACATGACTGCTATATAGCAGAATACAGATTTAAGACCTTTGTCTTACCAAAAATACATGTAAGGCCATTTGATACCTGAATTAACATTTTAGTGGAAGTGTAGCATGTTTCTCATTTGATTCCTCACCACACACCCCACTGGGCACTTTCTCCCATTTTTCAACAGCTAACAGCCAGTAAAATTGGGGATTTCAATTGTCAAAAGTTGTTTTCAAAATGCTCTTCTCCCTTGCTTTTAAAATGCAAGTGAAAATTTTAAAATGTTAATTTTTTTCCTTGAAGGAACCATTTTAAATCAGTTTTAGTGACAGAATAAGCTCACTTATATGAGAGTGCAAAATTTGATTCCAATTACTTAGAACCAGAATTCTTTGTTTAGGGACTGAAATCTTACCTGTTTCCCTAAAAATAAACTTAGGGGTTGGTTTCAATAACACATTCCATTTACCCTCAGCAGAATTCATAGCTTCCACTTAAAATCATATCACACTTCAGGTGAGCTGGGCATTTCTGATTTAATAAAAAAACCATTATTTTATCTTTGTCATAACACGTTCAGAGTTTGTCGCAAATTATGCAGATGTTTCTTATTACTGGAGGTTTAGAATTGAGCCTGAGGTATGTACAGGAGATTTCCTCACGATCTGTATTAGCTAAAAAGGGCTGCAAAGGTATTAAAAATTGACAGTTATCAAATATTGGTAGGATATTACGACACACAGGTTTCAGATTTAAAAAGAGGAAAAAACTAACAAGTGAGCACAAGGAGTGAAAGCCTGGCTGCATCAGTTTTGATTCTCATTTGACTTAGATCCTGAGGCAGTATCTGAAGAAGAGGACAACCTAAAAAAGTCATTTATGTTGGTTACCTAAGAGAGAGAGCCTTGATTCAACTGCACATCCATGGTCCCACTTTGAGTTCATGCTATAGAGAAAGTAGGAAGCCGGTCAAAGAAAAGCTCTGTTTTGTTAAATGGTGAGCAAAGAGTCAGCTACAATGTGGGAACAAATGCAAAACATGAATTCTGCTGAGCTTGGCATAGGCACATGGATAGGATAAGCCCAGACCAAAGGCTGAAAGGACCCATTTTTGCCCAATTATAGAGTTATTTGAAAAACATTTGGGCAGGGACAGAGCAACGGAAACTGAACAAAGGAAAAGAATGCCTGCCTGCCCATCTCATCAGCTGTGTCAGATGGGATGCAGAAGTATACTATCCTGCAGGAAACAATTGCACCTGAACTCATAGGGTACAAAAAGAAACATATCCATTGCTTAGTGGGTTTGCAGATGTGCTGTGTGACTAAGTTTAGGCCTCATATTGCATTCTTCTTGGGCACGTGGGATTTATAGACAGCCTAAATTGCAGGTATAATGCAAATGTGGCTGCGGAAATCCCAGGCATGACAGAACACATGCTAGTAAATCACAGATGAATTCAAAACAGAGGCTGAATGAGCAGCAGATTTGGTTTGCTCTAGACCCATGGAAAGAGGTAGAAATGAACACACTGTTCAGCTTCATGGCCTCTGTCTTTCAAAGTCTCAAATCCCGCAGTTGGGACCTGATTTTCAGAAATTTACTCCTCACCCCTTCTAGCAACTTAAGGATGGAAAATGACTTTCAAACAGGATTACACCTTCACAATACCTCAGTTTGTCAAAACAAGAGCTGAGCTCTTAAAAGCTCTTGGCCCCTTCTTCAAGAAAATACAGGCCAAAGGCTTACATTTGTATTAGAAGAAGAGTATGTTTTAAGGAAACACAAAACATACAAACCAGATTTAAATTCACTGGTGACAAAACTTACCACAGCTTCTTTGCTCCAATAGCTAGTTAACCACAGGGTTAAATTTTTTTATCTGACCTCTACTCCAAATTTCAATTTCCAGCTACTGGATTTTGTTATTTCCTAGGGTCAAGCTCAAAGCTGTCAATTATCAGTGTTTTTGTTCCCCTTAGAGGTAATTATAGCCTACGAGGAAGTTGCTCATTTATCTTTGTTTTGATGAGACAAATACTGAAATCTCTTGGAGTCTTTCTGTATAATTCATTATTTTCCAGCCTGTTTAACCATGTGTTTTCTTCAAATATTCTCTAGCCTCACAACACCTCTTGAAATTAAGTCTACAACTGGAATGGTTTCAGGTGGGTATAACTGTGGGACTGGTGACATCTCAAACCTACAGAGGTACTCTTATGAAATCAAGGAATCTGTTCACAAAAAAGGTCAAAGATACTTTTGCCCAGTAGTGCAGTTTAGCTCCATTGGCAGAAGATGGCACAAGCATCTGCAAGACATCTGGGTGAACAGTGTGATTTTATGTATAGCTACTTCAAAGTAAAGTCATTCTGTCTGGCAGGGTTCCAGTTCTGCTCTTTCAAATCATCAGAGGGAGGCTTGAAGAAGAAATGCTTGAGATTCATAAAAAAAAGAAAAAGGAAAAAATCCAACAGCTTCAGGTCAGTAGCAAGAGTATGGCTCTCCTTCATTGCATCTCCTTTGCCAAGTTCAGTGCCATGCACCTTTCTCCTCAAGAAAAGGAGAAGACATAAAAACACATTAAAACCATTTATGGTAAATATCACCTCCTTTGAATGGAGGCAATGCCTTATGAATTCCTAAATGAAGACTCACATGTCACATGTTGTTTGGCTGCAATAATCTGCCCATGGCTGGTATCCTTGGTATGAAGTTGTAGTGCTGTATGGGGAGAGTAAGGTCTAAGAGATCATCACAAAGGTGATGCTCTGCATAGGCATGCTGTGGCTTGAGATCCACACCTGGAGCAGCTACAATTACAAGTCAGAAGTTAGTGAGGGATCATCAAGACCTGTGTTTAAAACACATCCTGGCACTCCCTGCTTCAGTTTTGCAGATGAGATTACCTGGATGTAGTCTGAGAAGGAATTTCAGTTTCACTTCTTATCTAAAGCTTTCGATATACACTTTTAATGGCAAGATAAAAATGCCTTGCACACAAAGTGATTTTTTTCTGTCAGATCTGGGAATTAGTGATAAATTCTGATGCAGCACAGTAAATAACCATTTCCATTTAATGATGCTGAGCATGCTAGGCTATGTCAATCATCCCTTGGAAATGAAGAGGAGATGTGATTTGAAATGGCAAGCTGCGGGCTTCTAATCAATAATCCCATTATGTGTCAAGCAAACTAAATTTGATTATCACAGAGCAGCTACAGTCCCCCTTGGTGAAGTTTCAACTCAGTTGCCAAACTCCCAGTCTCAAATCCAGCAGGTTAAACTGGTGGAGAATTATTTAGGATCCAAATGTGGAAATACAAAGAAATAGGGTTTAAGAGAGAGAGCAGTCCCATAACTGCTGCAAACCACAGGAGATTCTTCCCTCTACTGGAAAAGAGGCAAAAATGCTAGTGTTTCTTTCTAAAAATCCCTGGCTTTCCACCACCCCTTGAGACATTACTTTTTTCTCCAGGCCCCTCAGTGGATCCTTCTACCCCTAAGCCCTTTGAACTCTAAGTAGCTCCAGACCTAGGGTAGCCTCATCACTTGTCCTATAACGTCATCAGGATTATTCAGCCCTTCTAGCTCTGCTCTTCCTAGCACTCTATAGTGCAGTCCATCTTGAAGCTTGTTCCTTTTCATTGATATACCCACAAAGAGACACATTGTGCCTTGCTCTTCTACCTTGCAACAAGATGACTAAAGGACCTGCACAGGGGTAAGCTATAAGTCAAAGGATGTTGCAAGATCCAACAGTATAATCCTGCTGCGGGTCTGCAAGATTTCATGACATCAGCCCAGGCCACTCAACTATTTCATTGGTTTGGTCTCCACATTCACAAGAATGTCAGTTCAAAGCTGTGTTCTGCTCACTCAATATCTACTATATACTGATGTGTTTTGCTTACTTAATAACTACATATACAGTAATGACACTGGATCCCTTGGGAGATGCAAATTTAGCAGCTGTGTCAACACCACTGTGAAGCATCCATACACAGGTAGCAGCTCGGACCCATTATGATTCCACCCAAGTCAGTACAAAAACAGATTTTGCTGCAAGCTACTATTTCTGGTGAATCTATATTAAAAATAATGCTACAAATTGCACTAAACAGTGTGCCCATACCTAGCTCTAGGCTGGTTTCAATAAACACATGGTCTCTTTGGAAGTGATAATAGAATTATTTTTCTCCTCTTCTGTAGTGGCAACATGGTGAGAGGTTTGTGAAGATCAAGGGATAAAGTGGGCTCATTTACATTTCAGAGACTCCAGCTGGAAGTGTTTCCTGTCTGTGAAATAGCAACATTGTTTATAACCCTGGGATTAATTTTTCTCATTTCTTATGTAAAGCATAAAAAAGTTTTGACCTGTATTTACTAAATTAATATTCTACTTAATGCTGAAAGTTTTATCCCAAGATAAGGAATTGTCTATTAAATTAGATCCAAGATTTTAAAGCAGTGATGACTACTTTGATGAGTACTTTGGAATATAAAAAAAGTCAATGCCATTCCAGTCTTATGTACTAGAAAAAGAAAAAAAAAAGTGCTCCATGATGTATTTTTGCAAACGCAAAGATTACAGGCAATACTGTCAAGCACCTGCCTTGGATCATGATACCGTGGAGCTGAGGGCCAGATATGACACATTAACCACATAAAGGTCAGGGTTTTTAAGGAGCTCCAATCCCAGTTAGATACCTACAGACAAGTTCCAAAGCATCCAGCAGAAGCCAGCAGCTTCTCTGTCCCTTCCCTTTGCAAAAAAACACTGCTGCTACCATCACAGCTGCATACAGAGAAAGCAGGAACCTCTGGCATGTTGCAGAGGCATGCAACCAGCCAGCAGCAAGGGCACTGCCATGATCCTCACACACTAATTCAAGTTGTGGGTCTGCTCATGGTGAGTTGATAGATATACTCCTTCATCCTCGTCCACTAGAGCACTCAGCAAATGGGGTCTCAGGACTCCTCCAAACATAGCCGAAAGGCAGGGACACTTCAAGGAGGCAACAGAGCAGTGGTAGAGTCTTATTCTCCTGTGACTTGCAGTGTATTTTGCTCTTGCTGCCATTTGTCTGTTTAAAGTTCTCGCATCTCTCAGTGAAGATCTCAGAAGCTTTTTCCCTTCATCAAAATGGGCCTTTTCTCTTATTACTTTCTGAAATAAGGCCCCAGCTTATTTCAGCTCCTGAAGGTACGAGCTGCCCTCAGGAAAGCATGCAGTTCACCCATTTTCTGACTGTGGGAGCTGATGTTGCCTTTTATAATGAGGGGTACACAGAAAGGGGCATGATGCATTTATTACTTCATTCCTCAGCCTTCCCCATAACCCCCCTTAAATTCTGAGTGTCTCCTTTATCCCTTGTCATCTTTCCCTTCCCTAACAACCTGGTTGTAGCAATCACAGTTAAAACCTAAAAGACCTGAGGAGGATTACTTTGCTGTGACTCCAGTTTGGTGACATTGGCCAGAACAGCACACACAAATATGAGAAAGGTAAGAGCTTAAGGAGCTAAACCTTTGTTCTGCACAAGCCAAAGAGCATCTGCCCTACTGTGCTTTGACAGAAAATACAGGTACTGACTTTAAAAAGCCTGTATATGTTGCACTTCCCAAATAGCGTCATTCCGGACATCACACTCTTCCTTTGCTAGGTATAGAAAAGAGAGCAAGACCAGATGACTGTGCAGTTTTCCTATTGACATCAGTAAGAATCCAGACTTTATGCATGTTATTACTTCACTATTCTTTCTTGTGTAATAACTGCAAGTACAAATAGCATTTTAATTTGAATTGGATTACTTAAAATTATCTTTTCAAGGAGCTCTAATACCACTCATTTTTCCTACGCAATGGCCCCATATGATGGGCATGTTTATTAATTAAAATTCCTGTTAATGTTCCTGGAAATGTTGCCTGATTAAACTTTTTCTCAGGGTCAGTGAGTTTCTAAGGAATCAAAGGAAAGAAAACTGCATTTTCCTCATGCCATATTCATTACAAGGGTCTTCATTCAGCAAAGCACCTTCCAGCTTGGAGTGTAAGAGCAACCCCACTGAAGCTAATAGGATTATTCCAAGCTGGTAAGGCACACGCTTAGGTATCTTGCAAACCTTAAATGGGACGTGATGTGATTGAAAAATCTCCAGTGAAAGCTTAGTTTTATCAAGTGCCTTTCAAGGTGCAGCCAGACTCAAACACACACACAGCCCATCTTGTATTGCAGGGCTCCATGAGGGAGGCATGTCCCTCACACAGGAAGTCATGCTAGAAAGAGCATGTACATCAGCATGTAGGTTCATATGCTCTGTAAGGGAATGGTTCTTTTTCGAACCACATAAGGTGCTTTCCAGAGAAAAGTTAGCTGGGATGATTCTCCCATGCTGTGCAATATAAAGAGCTTGGGAATGCTCTTACATGTCAGCTGCCCCAACTCCCATTTAGTTCCCTGTACATTTCCCCCCTGCCCCAGTCTTGCCCAGCAAGGCATCTTGCCAGATAGACTGAAAACTTTGTTTGAAACTCTCCAGAACAAATCGAATAGCAGACCTATAGCGTGCTCACCTCATACTAGAGAATTCAGAAAGAGCTGCTATTCTCAAATAAAAGGAAGCCTGGGGCAACGTAAGCAGTAAGCAGAGGCCCTGCAGTGCTACTCCCTGAGCTCCGATCCTGCCAGCACTCACCTGCTGTGGATCAGCCCAAGCAGATGAGGCTGAGGCTGTGATGACTGTAACGAACATCCTGGGGCTAAAGGAAGTTTTGCTGATGATTCGTTAGCACACTTCTCTAAGTCAAGCAAGGTATATGAGAAGTGCTGTACTTTGGTCTGAGGTTCTCTGCAGCCCTACTGGTCAGTATAAGATCTGACAGCAATTCCCAAACTGGAGGAAGGAATTGGATTCTGGTTTTCCAGAAAAAAAAAAAAAAAAAAGTCCAGCATTGGGAACATCCTCATTCTGTCTCTTGCATTCTTTCTATGACATTTTCCATGCCCTGTGCTCAGCCTTGCCAAAAAGGCGTTGTTAACCTGGACATCCAACAGGACAATTAGCTTACCTTTAATATCCTCCTTAATTTAATAATTCTGTGCTTTTTAATGCCAATTCTACCATTTCCAAGCAAGGACTAAAACACGTTATCAGAGTTTTCCAGAAAGAGTATTGCAGGTATAAGATTTACACGCCATTGTATTCAGCACACTTAGGAAACAGATAATCCTATTCATCTAGCTTTGCCTTATCAACTTAAATAGGTTCTCACGTACCAGCTGTCTTCCGTGTTTGAGGATTGAAATTGCAGAGTACATACATTATTAATGCTTCTAGGAATAGACATAGCACTTCATAAAATATAAGGAGTAAGATTTCAAGGCAGTGGTACAACTTGCTTTTAACAGTAGTGAAAAACCGTATCCAGGAATCTAAAACAGCTTAATGCCCTACTGAATAGAGAGAAATAGCAAGCTAAGCTATATAGAATATGGCACTATCCCAAGCCACACTTGAATAAAGAAACCAAACATTTTGTAGAAAGACTCTGTAGTTACAGCTAAACAAAACATACAGTATCCAGAAGCATGAATGAAGCATCCTCAATAAGACATCCTACCTCCTCAATGGGATTCCAGGTGGGTTATGCTGGCTAAATTTCACATTCACAAAGCTTAACTTCTGCCCAGTGGAAGTTCTCTCCAGTACAAGTGTAAATTTCTCAGAAGTGGAGGTCATACTTGCTGTTAGGCCAATGGAAAAAAGCTGGTGTCTCTTTATAGCAGCTTATTAAATCCTTAAAATAACTAGAGTGATGAACTCCAGAGCTCATGCAGGCAAGTGTATCTCCTACATGATGATCTTTCTAATGACAAGCAACCCAGTATTTCACCTTGTGATACAACTCCACCTACCAATGCCACCAACTGTTGCTTTGCTTTTCCATCTAAGAATCTGTATTTCACCTAAAAATTACCACCTTCTATCTCCATGACTCTGTAGCTGGTTTAGTGCATTTAGTGTACAGTACCTTTTATACTGTAATCCACATTTTTAATGGGTAAGAAAGTTTAAAACCACAAGGCTGCATCATTCCTGCAGGCGAATCCCATGACTACCCATCGGCAGTGTTATTTACTGCTATTGGAATAATTAGGTGTCTGTTCAAGTTGCACGGAAAAGAAAACACAAACCAAACAAGTTGTTCGGTGAGCAGTGAAACCAGTGAAGGTGGTATCCTGCGCCTGTAGGCTGGGTGTCCCATAATAGCAACTCCTGCACTCTCCCCCATACAACTTCTTTTCCCCTTTTCTCTTGGGCCACCCTGCATGGAAGGAGCTACTACATGCTGTTGCTAATCTAGAGAAAATATCATGCAGATTATGCTAGCCACTCTGGGCAGGCCAGCAGTTAAGGTAGCTGTTGCCTAATAATTTCTGAGAGCCAAGTTTTGTGTCCTGCTCTCAGCAAGGGTACTAATCTGCATAGCTCACTTCTTCCACCCACTAGAACACAATTACCTTAGACAGCCCTCTTTCCAATTGGGCCAAAAGATTTTTAAAAGTTTTGAAGGAATTGCCTAACAATGTAATTGCCTCAGACACTCCCCTTGGAGGACAGGGCTAAAAAAATCAGGACTAAAGAAATAAATACCAGTTACCTGAAGGCCTACTGACAGCCACCTCCTCCTCCTACAAATCATCCTTTCATCACCTACTAATAGACACACACATGCATGCACACATACACACATTTGCTTCTACTGGAATTTTTATTCTTCAGTCATACCTTTTCATTGCTGTTCTAACTTAAAACGTTCTATTTGTTGAAGACTTGGAATACAAAAACTTGTGAAGTGAAAAAATGCTCACTTCTCCAGAACACCAAAATATATTTGAAATGAGCAGTAGGAAAAATAAAAATGGGTGCATTTAGCAAATGTTAACTGTGGCAGTTCTCTGTTATGAAAGAGAGGAAAGCATCTGAACAAAGTAAGTCAGTCAAGAGTTTACTGATTATATTATCTTTTTTGCAATTTTATCTGGGGTTGGGTGAAAAAAAATCCTGAGGGGGTTGGGAGAGGTGAAAAACAAGACATTTAAAAAAAAAAAAAAAGAAAGGTAGGTGCATTACCTACCTACATTACAGCAAATAAGACGGAGAATGATTAAGTGGGAAAAAGTGATAATGAAAAGCCTCTGTTATGGATGCAGAAGAAACTGAACAGGGCCTGAACTTGGACAACAGCTCTGAACAATTAGGAAAGAGCTAAAGGACACCAGAGGGGCCTCCAAAGGGATCTCATGTTGGTATGAGGGAATGGATGTTCTGTGTAGGAGGTTACCCTCACTATCCATACCAGTTCCTTAAATATTTTTAGAAAGTCCAATTCCCTTCCCC
>VXAL01008574.1:46298-174809 GCA_013399475.1 Chauna torquata
ACTTTCACTTTCCCTAAGCTGAAATGAGTCCTCAAGCACTGCCAATGTCTCAGGAAAGTGGACTGCTCTGTTCAAGTTCCTAGCAGTACATAGCTCTTAGCCATGAAGAAGGAATCAGTGCTTTGCTGCCTGGCATCTCAAAATAACTGTCAGTAATCAGATTCACAGGGTAAAATTTTCCAAAGCACCTGTCTGCCTTAGGTGCTCAAGATCCACTTCTGGAAGTTGCTTAGGAGTTTAAGTTCTTTTGAAGATTCCTATCTGACTTCAGAAAGCAATTTTTAAAGGCCTTCTTATTTCAGGTAGTGTTTGAAACATGGGCTTTGGGCTAGCATGGAAACATAACTAGGAATACAGTAGGATTTTCTAAAGTACCTGACCCACTTCTGTGCTTCCATATATTCCTTCAGCCATCTGTCTGCATCCTTTATTTATAAATCCTTTTCACCTGACTCCTTACTGGCAGAGGCACATCTGTTGTTTTGGTCTCCTTGTCCTGAGAGTTGAATAGAGACCATCTGTACAGCAAACTTTGGTTTGATTTGATTTTTTTGTTTGTTTGTTTTGGGATGAAAGCAAATGTTTAAGGAAGCTGAATAGAGTCTATTCTGACATGCTGATATATGACAGCTGGCTCCAGGTAAAACAATCCATCAGGTCCTTGCTTGTGCCCATTTGCAGGGATTGAAGAGACAGTGAAGAGTTTCCAAAACACAGCATGTGGCTTTAAAGCCTTGAAATCTACTATCCCACTGTATACTGAGAGGGCTGCAGACATGCAGGTATGTCAATTATGTTCCTTGACCAGCTTGTGAAACAAACCTTAATCCCTGAAATGCTCTGACACTGTACCTACATGGTTCCCGCTACAGAGAGGACAGCCAGGAACATGCTGTATATATTACCTTCCTACACACCAGTTTATTTATAGCATAATTGGCAGAGTGCAGCTATCGCAAGAATGAAAATGAAGAGTACACACCATTTTCTCCCCCCCAGCACAAAGATCTCTTTCCAGCCACAGGAATATCTGCAATACGATAGATTAAGTCAGGTAGGAGAATCCACTCAAGTTAGCAGGCAACAGGTCCCATTTGGGTATCTCAGTAGCAAGGAAGATACTCTGAATGGCAAGGCTAGGTACCTGCTAGGCCAAGAGCAGGTACCTGTGTCCCATACAGAAACACCTGAGAACAAAGAGAATACCTAACTGATGTCTACACTGCCAACCTAGGAACTAAAAAACATTTAAACTTGCTTTCTCCAATTTACCCACTTCAATTCTCCTTAATATTTGACCCAACAAGCAAAAAAAAAGCGAAGTGTTATAACTGGCTCTATCAATATCTGCTTTAGTTTAAAACCAGTTTATCTCAGAATCTGAGAGCAAGCTGGCCACATACATATATTACAATGGATGGCAAGAGTGGACAGCTAGTTAGAGAGACACTGCTGTGGGCTTCTCACTGCCTTCCAGTGCAAACAAGTTATGGAAGGGCAGCAACTAAACTGCTAAGAATTTTTTTCAATATACATAACATTCTATCCATGGCCCTGTGATTCTGATGTAGTTTCAAAGAAGGATTTAGCTCTCATATTTAGGCCTACATCTCCAAAATTTTCCCAAAGGCAAAGGGGCGGGAGACAGTCATGAGAGTTTAACTAACAATGGCATGGGGGGAACAAAAAAAAAAAAACAACTATGTGATGTCAAGATTTGCCTAGTGTTCATGAAAGTACCCAGTTCTAGTGAATTTTACTTCTTTCTTGCTAAAGCTGATAAACACATAACAATGCACCGTAAAAATGAGCAAATCTCCTTCCCTATCCGGTCTGGCATCTACACACAGCTGCAAAGATAGATAGTGAGAAGGCTTAGACCCAGCTGGCAGAAATGCCAGGTCTTTCAGCTCTATATCTCTATTATATCAACTACAAACAGCATCAGCTCCTAGCTGTGCCAGTCCTTGGGAAATGCAAATATTTGGATGTAGAAGAGAGATTGGATAAATCTAAGTCTGGACATGGCTGGAGAAATTACAAGGAAGCAGGGTGAAAGGAAGAACCAGAAATAACTTTAAAAGGCTTGCTTTCACTGTGTATCACCAGCTCTCACATTTATCTCTCCTTTTACACATGCCTGACCTCAAAATCAGTGGAAGCCTGGCCTCATTTTTGATGGGCCCTTCTCCCACCTACAGAGGACCAACTTATCACATCCACCCTCAAACAGAGGCTTGGCTTGGCAAGAACATCTGCCCACTTCTTATCTCAGATTAGCTTAAAGACAATGGCTTGTGTGATGCTGCTTTCTTTGCAGCTGCTGGAACTAACACCTTCCTGCAGCAAATGTCCCCAGACATAGTTCAGGGTGAATAATCTGGGAAGAACTGAGTGCTTTTTTTTTTTTCCTCTGTATTTGAAAATAGTGTAGGACAAATCTTCTAGGGATTGCTGTTCCCATGGAGGGATCATGTTTCCCTCCATGACCAGAGCAGGGGTGTTACCTAGAGAAGATGGCACTAATTCTTGGTGCACTGGCTGTTGTTAGGACAGAGACTTACTATAAACATAAGAGTTTTCTTGGCAGTAGGCTAATACCTATGAAACACCCTACTGACTTTAGCTAGAAAGATCATTATCTTACATGCTCAAGAAAAATGAACAGTTCATTTCAGAGCTCTCTCAAACTAAGAATTAAGAGCTAAAAAAATAGGCTATCCCCAAATACAAATCCTTAAACATGAGCTAAGAGAGGGAGCAAAATAGAGTATTCACATGGAGCTTCAGTTTGAGTGGCCAGAATATGATGGTGCTGTTAGGAGGGTACAGATAGATTGGCAAGTACCTGTTTTCCATCCAGCCTGAAACTAGAAAGGAATCATTTTTTGATACCCTGAATAGAGCTATGAACAAAATAAAAACATGATTTTACAAGCAAATGTTTTTTTTCAGTATATAGTTTCTTCTGGTTCCAAACTTTGACATCATCCATGTAAAGAAAAGCAGCAGTCCACACATTTGCACATACATGTTTGCACATACAGTTCACCATCCAGCACAGAATATGGAAAGCCTGAGAATCCTGATTTCGGGGATGATTTTGCCTGCTTCAGCATAGACCAATAGATCTCAAATCCCCACACTGCCACAACCAAAGATCCAAGAAATTTGGTTACTCATGGCTCATGGGAGCCCTAGCAAACCCCAGAACCACCTCCCTAAGTTTTGCCTGACCTCGCGAACCCAGAAGCTTGGGAAGCTCCTGTGACTGACTTCCTCAGAGCTACTGAGCTTGGAGGATTCAGCCAGTTTGTCAGAAAATTGGTCTGGAAATGGAAATGACAATTGTTGGAAAATTCAGTTTTATAATACCAAATGCTGTGAGGCTTTGGTGGTGATTCTCCGAACCAGCTCTAGATCTCATCTCAGACAGCGTGTTGCCGTGACCAAGCAGTTTACTTTCAGTTGTCTCCTAATGGCTGTGAAGAGCAGTCTTCTCAGCACAAAAGTCTCAGAAAGACTGGCACTGCTTGGACTCAGTTCAAAGACTACAAGAGTAGAGAAACTCAGCTTTCTCCTACATATGGTTTTTCCAGATTGCAGAAAGGCATGTTCCTCAAATAGCGTATGGGAAGTTGCTCATCTGCTGCCAAAGGTATTCCGTAAATTAGCAGTGAGCATCACTTCTTAGATAAGTTGAGTACTACAGCAGTGGGAAACTGTGCTTGGAGAGCAAAATGCCTCTTCTTGAATGACTGAGGCCATGAATTCTCTGTCATTTCCCCTCAATGTTAATTTAAAAAATGAGAACTTAAAGCTGTAATAAGTTGTTCTGTGTTCCTTCAACTAAACCAAGTCCAAGTGATAGACAGTTAAGCATTGCTGTACTTTGCCATACAATCACAAAAAAGTAAATGAACAAAATGACTCTGGAAAGTCGTATGAATCTATGAACTTGCTTGAAGAGCTTTCTGGCATCTTTATCAAAACAATGTTATCAACAGAAGCTCTTTCTGAGTCCAAACTTTGTATACAGAATTCTAAGACCTCAGAGAAAAGCAATGTCTGCCAAAAAGCAAGCAACATACCTCATTCACATAACCCTCTGGGGCTGTTGTCTGTGGTTTTGTTGCTTGCAAAATAGGATGGCCACTTTTTCCTGTTTTCTAGGGTAGGCATTTGACAAACCATTTGTCACTAGAGGTGTCCTCATCTGCACTCTTCAATATGACCAGATGCTACCTTTTATGCATTTCTGAAATAGCATCCAAGAAGAGATTTCCAGTGTGAAATCCCCATTACAGTCTTTCCAGTTGGGGTTAATTTAAACTGACTCCCAGTCTCAGAAATCTTACGAATTTTCATCCTTTTCTGTAGGACACTCCACTGAAAATCCAGAACAGTATTCCCTAGGTAAACAATCAAATTCACTCAAACTGGCGTTAGGCACTGGACCCCAGTGCACCAGTGGCAGACAGCTTTATTTTAAAATAGGAAGTTTCACTTACTACCTTCTTCTTCAGCAGGTCATTGCTAGTTCAGCATGACAGCCAAGATTAAGGAAACACGACAACCCCCTCCCAAGGAGGGTCCAAAAGAAGCATTTCTGGAGAAAAGCAATGAAACAGAACCAAAACAGAAAAACTCAAACCAAACCTCACAGTGTTTGCAAAAGGGACTAGCCCTCCATGATTTACTGGATAAATATGTACCAATCTACTGATCTGTAAATATACAAAAGCTTTTCTTAAAAAACAAAAAATAATCCTCTGTACTTACACGCCTCTAGCTGATCCCTGCCCCGAGGGGACCAAACACATTTCTCTCTCAGTTACAGCCTCATGGTCTCACAATGGAAAGGAATTTAACAATAAATTCACAATTCACAGTGTTCCAGGCCAACAATAGAAGCAATCATGTAAGCAAGTGGTGTAAAACTGGAATTATATCCAAGCAGACAATTATTGATAGGAGACAAGCCAGTTACTTGAGCAGGTGGTTAAAGAGATTGACAAGTATTCTTGCCCATCCTTCTCATATTTTCAGAACTTATCTGAAAAATAAAGACTTTCCTTCACATCTATACTTGTAAATGCCATTCCTCACTATCTGGAAGTTAAAGGATTTCATATACTTAATACCATTCAAAACAAAGCCTTTCTGCAATATATACGCACACACATGCACATGCACGCAGAGTTAAATGGCAGCCTTTGAACTACCAGCGTTCTCCTCTGATAAAACTCAAGAATCACAGGACATGTTCATCTCTACTGAATCCAATTCAGCGTCCCAGCTGAAGAATTGTCAGGCTTAAGAGTAAGACTTAAACATAAGTCTTGAGAGGCTTTAAACATCCCTAACTTCATCTCAAGGCAAGAGGAGATCTCTGCCCTGTTGCAAAACTAAGACCTATTTTGGGAAACATTAAAAGACCCCTCTCTTAATCTTTGGAAATGTCCCTGTTGCAACTGTTTTTGAGGCTTCATTCAGTTACTTCAAAAGCCAAACCTTAAACTGTGCTGTGTTTGAAGATATCAACATTTTATACCATTGACCTTTCATTCCCTTCTTTTCCCAGTATTAAATGGTTCTCAATCAGATTTAAATTTACTTCCAACGTCATCCAGACTAACAAAATTAGCTGCCATTGCCTTAACTTCATATTCAAGCATGAAGCTATTTTAATAAATGTCAATGAGCAAATTAAATATTTGAATTTTGATGTTCATCTCCAGAAGCACAAGAGATTTAATACTCATCTAAGGAAAGTCATGATTAACATTCAGGTCAGACCCAACCAACAAAACCTGCTAAGTGTTCAGTGCTTACACATTCCTAGTGACTTTTGGAAGCGCTAGTCATAAGATCTGTTTGCATATAAACACATGTGACAAAACTGACAAGCCAGTCATGTATAATTTAAATATTTGCAGATTACTACAACATGGTTATCACTGGCAGAACTGGTGACATGGATGGTGTTGCTATGGGAGCTGGACTGATGTTTATGTAATGCAAGATGCATTTGCCCTACCATACAGGCTGAAGTATGCATGAGATTGCTTTGTATTAGTCAAGTGTATTTCATTTGGCTGTGGTCAAATTCTGTTCAGGACATGGAGGAAAACAAGGCCTAGCCTTAGCCTGTCTTTGCTCCCCGCACAGGTCCTGCAATGGTTTATAGTTGCTCAGATACTTCTCCGGTATCTGCCAGGTGGCAACTTGTCTTATCCACCAGCCATCTTTGGCAGGTCTGCTTGTGTTCCTGGCTTACCCAGACCCTTTGACATCTGGCATTGCATTTACAGACTAGCTGCATATAGAAACAGGGCCTGTCCTTGGGTTTCAGGTAGCCCACAACCAGGGCAGGCAGAGCGTGGATTGCTGACAGGGAAGAGAGCAGCCACCCAGATCAGTGGCACTGATACCTAGTCTTCTCATTGCATACAATATGACACAATGTATTGGGTTTATGTGGTAAAGGTTTGGTAGCAGGGTGGCCACAGGGGTGGCTTCTGTGAGAAGATTCCAGAACCTGCCCCATGTCAGATAAGAGCCACCTCCAGCTGGTTCCAAAAGGGCCCCGCCGCTGGCCAGAGCTGAGCCAGTGAGCAATGGTGTTTGCGCCTCTGTGAGAGCAGATGTAAGAAAGGGAAAAAACCTGCTGCGCAACAGCAGCTGGGAGAGAGAGGAGTGAGGAACAGCCCTGCAGACACCAAGGTCAGTGAAGAAGGAGGGCAGGAGGTGCTCCAGGCGCCGGAGCAGAAGTTCCCCTGAAGGCCGTGGTGAGGACCATGGTGGAGCAGGTGGATCTGGCCTGAAGGAGGCTGCAGCCCATGGAGAGCCCCCGCAGGAGCAGGCTCTGGGCCGGACCTGTAGCCCATGGAGAGGAGCCCACGCAGGAGCAGGTGATCGGTGGGAGCTGCCACCCATGGGGGACCCATGCTGGAGCAGGGGAACAGAGAGCGACCATGAAGGAGCGGCAGAGACGAAGCGATACGGACTGACCGCAGCCCCCATTCCCCGTTCGCCTGTGCCGCTCGGGGGGAGGAGGTAGAAGAGGGTGGATGGGGGGAAGGTGTTTTTAGTTTGCTTTTAGTTTCTCACTGCTCTAGTTTGCTAGTTATAGTAATAAATTCTATTAATCTCCTTATGTTGAGTCTGTTTTGCCCATGACGATAATTAGTGAGTAACCTGCTTGTCCTTATCTCAGCCCTTAAGCCCTTGTCCATCATATTTTCTCCCCCTGTTTCTTTGAGGAGGGGGAGTGAGCGAACGGTTGTGGGGGAGGTCGGCTGTTTAGCTGGGTAAAACCACCACACACAAACACATCAGGAAGGACTAACATTGCAACACGGCAGCTAACACAGCAGGAAGAAGGGATTTAGCATTACTTCTACAGAGCCAGGACTGCAGTCTTGACTTCCTCAGACCTGCCCAAAGGGCAAGCATTTCTGTGAGCAGGGCTCTGATAATTTGGGAGGGCATGAATGGATTAACAGGGGACAACATGACATGGAAGAAAAGCATGTTTGGAGTGGAGTTCATAACAAATTGTTTACATAGACCTCACTAAATGAGCAGCCCTTCTACTGCATTCTGTTACCCCTCCCACACTACTCAGCAACATCCAGTGTCAAGACAAAAAGATGTAGATTTGATCAGATCCTTGACTGTCATTGATAGGAGACTCCAAACAAACGCTGTCCTGAAGCAAGGTAAAACAAGGATGTGATTGATACTGTAAAAAAAAAAGATGGGGCACTGAATTCCATTTGTGAAGAAGTTAACAAGTGAAAAGAAATCAGTTTTACCTGGAATCCTCCATGACCAAAGCACATAAAGAACAGTTATTTGTATTGGTAATAATATTGTAACCTGAAAGCAAAAACCTAATGAAAGGAAAAACTGAGCACAAGATGAGTGTTGGCATCCAGCATACTATCATGAAAGTTAAAGGAATCCACTCCCTGTACATCCCATTTGAAATGGCCTGGGGCCTTGCTGTTGTTTACTGCTCCTGCATAGATATCTGAAGTAAGGTTGTGGGAAGTGGCTGTGATGTTGACTAGCAACTGGACAGCGCTGCATCCACAGACAAGCCCTTAGGAAGATTAGTATTCAAAGAACTGAGAACACAATAAACCCAAATCCTAGCCCACAACTCCACGTGAAAGAGGAAAGAAAAATCTTCTCAGCAAAAACACTCTTATGAATTTAACCCTGGTTATTAACAGGATCACCCTGAATCTCAGTCACTGTAATTCACCATTCAAACAGAGCAGGCATGTATACAAAGGAGAAGGGCGTGCTATGGTACAGCAAACATTTGCTTTCCATCCTCAGATAATCCTACCAATGTGTCATTGAATTCAGTGCACCAGAAAATTCTAATTTCCCATTAGAGCTAATATTGTGGGCTCTGGGGTCAACTTGTGCTCTCTGTTAAGAGACTGTAAATTCAAAGATTTCAGTGAAGTCATCTCAGATTTATGAAAGCGTATTTGGCCTTGTGACTCCCTGAACTTTATGCCAATTGAGATAATTTTGTGCATTAAAAAAAAATAGAGAAGCCAGGTTATGATCATTTCAACACCAATTTATTTGAAAAGAAGCCCTGAAAAGAAGTCTTCAGAGAAAATGACTATTAAGACAGCATTAAGGGAGCTGAGAAATGAAAAAGAAAATAAAGAGTTGAAGGATGCTCAATTTAAGAACAAGATAATCTGAAGATAGGCTTTGTTATGAGGTTCCACTGATGGAAACAATGGGATCCAACTGGTAGGGAAGGTCTTCTGAAAAAGTGTGGAATAGCAGAGCCAGAAAACAGAGGTAAATTCTTTCACTGTTAAATTTAATTCACTGTGCAGAATTTTAATTGAGGTGCAAAGTTAAGTAAACATTGCCTCCTAACCTCCCAGAATGAGAATCATCCCAGTGCTTCAACCACAGAAATAAGACAAGACTAATTAAGGCTAAAAACAACATAAAACTAAGAAATAGAATGGAGAAAACATGCAATCTCTCATGTCCTATGTCTGAAATCTACCTCATCTACCCCATCTGAGTGGTGCCACAAAGAGACCCTAACACGCTTCTTCTCCTCCAGAAACAGAACACATGAAAAACATACAGGATTATCACAAAGAAAACATTAGGTTGGTTTCAGTTCAGTCTCCATGCCTTTTACCAACTCCTGGTGTTACATTATGTGACTGCCAGAGAAGTCATATTCATTCACTGTTTCCTATGCCAGAAATTTGGAGCTGCTAGGTTGCACTACCAGGATCCATGTGTTTAGGGTTCAGAACCAGGAACTGCTGAATTCTCATGGACAAACTAAAGGCACCCTGGGATATTCATACTCTTGCAGTGGTTCCCTGTCCAGCCGCCGTATACCCCCTAGCTATTGCAATAACTAAGGCAGTAGTCCTCTTTCGCAGGTTGGCTACCTGATCTGAGAGTTGCAAAAATAACACAAAGCCCGTTTTATCACCTTGTCTTTAACTGGCTGTGTTGAGCTTGATCCCAGCACAAAACTATAAGGAATCAGAAGGCCACATTAAAGGATGTAGTTATGGGGGATCTAAATTCAGCATCCTTCCCAGAAATTAAGAAGTTATAAAGAGAACATCTCAAAGTTTTCCAGTTTTGACTAAACAAAACACATTGCAAAGCTCTTTCCCATCTAATTTATGCGGCATTGCATTTAAGATTGCTTGAAACTCATGTGTCTTTTCAAATGAACTCAGCTATATAATAATAGCCCAAATACATCAGCTGCTGGGAAATCTCACAATGGCCTGTCTATTTTTACTTATTTTAGTATCCTTACTAATTTAAAATGCCATCACTCATAATAGCATGTTATTCAAATCTTAGCAAGAACAACCCCTTCAGAGGCCAGTATATGGTAAGATTCTGTCATATCCAATTCAGTTTAATTGAACAACAATATCGATTGCTTCTGGGACCTGGGATACAACAAGAAGGTATTTGAAATGGAGCTCAGGATACTGACTGCTTGCATTTGTTACCAAATAACTATGATCTACCTACAGTTGGTGTATTTTTTTAAACTCATAATAGTAAGTTTGCATCTGAATATTTTCTTGCCAGAGGAAAGCATCCCTGGGCAGCACGTTTAATACAATTGAGTTTGTTGATTTGTGATTTGTTACTCTCCTCCATTGTGTTCTAAGCTTCTCTGCCTGCTGATGCATTACCTCCCCATAGGCAATGCCCACTAAGTACATAAAGCTGTGATTCAAGGTACTTGATAAATGTTAGTTTGATCCCAGGATATTTGGTTGAAATACCTGCCACACAAAAATAATTTGCATCTTTTTCTGCTGCCAGAAAAAGTTCTATTACTGCGGAAGCTGAAGTGCAGCCAACCTAGATATATCCAGCTCAACTTAGGAACAGAAAGATAGAGTAAGGTTAAAACAATGTCTGCTCTTTTTTTCCTGAGAAGAACAAAAAATGTGGACTTACTTTTTCTGAGTCCTTCTCACTGCTTTCTATATGTTCCAGTGCAGCCAGCAACAGACCCATTCAATAGGTTGCAATACGGTTTGGCAGGATACTTACATATGTCAAGACAAGTTGCAGAATTGGTATCAGTCCTTTTTGACTTTACCAGTTTGTGAAATAATCCTAAACAATCCAGGGGAGCGATGGAAATTTACTACTTTGGGATATCAGAGTGAGGAGAACAAAACTGAAAAAATATTCTTAAGGAATCAATCCTATTATGGCAGTGCTATGGTCAAGGGATTGGATTATAAACATATTTAGGAGCCTACAGATGTTGAGAAGATGCCAAATAGGAACTTCAAAAGCACGGGTAAACCTAATTCACACTGGTCTCAACCTTCTGACAGACTGAGAAAATCCCACCCCCAAAAGACCTCACAGTCTCAGTAAGATACAGCACAAAAAGCTTGACCAGTTGTGTCAGTGCTGTGCCAGGAACTCAGACACAAAGATTTTTGGGGCCAGATTCAGGGTATTCAGGCACTGAACTGCCAGTGCTTTTGAACTAAAGGATTTGCCAAGTTCCCAGAGGAATAATACAGTGGAGCAACCAGGTACCACATCTTCTCTAACCCATACCAGTGCTTTCTCTAAGCTTCTGGAGGTGTGTTTGGAGCTTGCATCATGCCAATGTGCCTACGTACAAACAGTCTGCACCACATATCCTCCACACACACCAGGGAAGCAAACCTTTCATGAGATGGCTGGCATTTTCCCCAAGCACTATTACTATCTGTATCACATGCTATTCATTTGAAGAGTTTAAGAGGGTTTCTGGTCTCCAGAGTGAAATTAGCTATGAATTAAATACAGAGATGAAAACATGGAACATGCTAATATTGTGCTACAGGTAATAGAATTTTCTTTGAGGGATTAAATACATCAACACAGCATTTGCATGTACTACTGGATCACTTTTTTTCATGTTTTCTATCTTTCATCCAGCTCTGTCAGTGAGAAAATTCTTAACACTTGGCATTTCGCATAGGTCAGCATTTACCGATTTTCTAAGGCAAAGTCAATGGATTTGTTTCCTTCCATTTATCTGAAATACTGTCTTCTATACGTTTGTCAGTTCAGTTGTTCAAAAACAAAAAACGTTCATCTCCACACCAAAGAAATGCACTGTCATTACAATAAATGAATTAAGAAAATACTGAATCTTGGGGGGTAGATCCCAGATAATTCAGGGATATTTATTTGCTATTTCTGAGATTAACTCAGATATGATGTAAATGTATGAGTTTCCATGTGCAGAACTTTATCTATATGTCTCTTTACTTAGCAGATTTTTGTGCTAAGATTATTAGATTCTCAAACATCTACTGAAAGAGCTGGACAGGGCCTAGTGTTCATGGTGAAACACTAGCACCTGATAAAATATTGCTGCTAGATGCTGTTATAGTAGTGTCAAGTCTTTTGATAAAGTGCGTTCATGCTCTGAGGGTTTTTCTTCGTTGTAATGTATTGGTAAGAAGTCCACCAAATACTTCTAATAAGACCGCTGCCACTTTGTGGCAGTGGAAATATTACGGTCCTGGGCTGCCTCTTTAATTCACAGGGTTTTTCTTACAGTGGGATCAGTGTATTTGCAAACATTCTGCACAACATATTAGCCATTCTCTTGACATCTTTGGTCACTGTCCAGGATCTGTTTTTCAAAGCACTGAATTATCTCAAATATTTGCAAGTGCTCCTTAAGGCAGAAGTTCCATAAAGGTGGCCCAGGCATCACCTGCCGTGTAAGACAAACCTCACAGTGTAGGGCAATCTTGCCAGCGTGAGGGGCTACTACATACAAGTGTCCACCAGCCCTGACAATAGAGACTGTGCAACCACTTCCAAAGAAGCACCTGACAGAAACAGTTCATTTATCATTGAGTAATGATATTCATCAATCACCAAAATTGTGGCAAGCTTTCAGGACTGAGCAAAGTCACTTCAGGCATCACTATCAGCAACAGGGACAATATCAACATTGGCAGCAGCACATACCAGAGCAGGATGCAGCTCTGCAAACAGCGCAAGTCATCCAGAACAAAAGCATAATAGTTGTACCTCCCCTCTGCCATGCCACCATATGACTGCCAGACCATAGCACTGAGGTGAGCCACACACTGGGAAAGGCAAACATTTATAGCTGCCAGGATGTGTTTCAGGCAGAAAGATGGCTTAAAAAATGCCTCCTTCCCCTGAAAGTTTCTTAAGTATCATTGATCAGCTAAACATGCTGTTTATAAGCTGTTGCATTACGTAGCTCACTTCTAAACATCAACACTCCTTAAAGCATTAGAAGACTACAAACAATCTTTATGGTAGGACACCGCAATAGACATAGGGGCTGTTGTCAGTCTTGCATGAATTTGTTCACCTAATAATAATCCAAGCAGGACAGCACAAACATTTCCACTCCAAAAAGGCAGAAAAAGTCTTTTCTTTTGGAAAATTTCAAGAAAACCAAAATACTTTAGTAAATGCTAGTACTTTGTTTTAAAGACTAATGCTCGCGTTTGTGGTAAAGAAAAACAAGGGGAAATTATACTTAACTGTGAGATTTCTTCATGTCTCAGGACCTTTGAATATTTATTGCTACTGAACTGCAAAATGCTAGTGGCCAAAACCTAGACCCTTTAATATGAACACTTAAATTGTAGCTAATGCCTACTCTGAGGCTGTGCTGGTCAAGCCACCATCTGCAAAGCCTTCCAAAAGCCACAAATATACCACTCTATATACCTGTTACAAATGGCAGCACAGTTTAATTTGTTCTCAGTTTGCATTACCTTATGTTTTCTTCCAAAAGCTGTGGCTGGGTAGGAGGGAACAAGGCACCTATTTGCCTTGTTCTAGCTACTGCTCTCTAGGCAAGACCCATCAAGAGGGCAGGGATAACTCTTTGGTAAAAGGACCCGAGATCCCTGGCTTTAAAACAGACTGCACGGATCCAACTCTTATGTGTTACAGCACCACCGCATGTCATGAAGTCCCAGGTCTGATCCTGTGTCCAGCCTGCTCAGTATGCTAAAAAAACCGAAACCCCACACAAATGCAAACCAACCTCTCCCAAGTTTTCTGCTGGCTCAGCAAACTGAGCAAGCTGAGTGCAGGGTCAGATGGGTGAAAGTGCAGGGGAGGTGGCAGGACCACATGGCCAGGGAAGTGACTGATAGGACAGGATTGCTGTGACTGGACTGATCCAGGCTACTATGGATTTCCAGCCTTAATACACTCAGCAGGATGAACCTAGTTGGGAAAAAACAGAGAGAAAACCACCAAGTGTGGGACTGATAGTCTGCGATGGGAGCAGGGAGAAGCTGATAGCCAGCACTTTAATAGCTAAACTGCCGGCATGACTGAAGAAGACATGAAGCCTAGGAGTTTATTAAAAACCCAGAATGTCCTGGAAAATTCCTGGACTGGAATAAACGACGTGCCCTGAAAGGGTTCTCTGTATAAATAAGATTTACCTACAGATATTTAACTTTCCTCATCCAGCAGACCTCAGAATTTTAGGGCTAAACAGGGAAAAAGCAAGGGAAAGACTGAAGCCAAGGAGAAGAAAAAATTACAGAGGGGAAATGGAAAAAAGCTGAAAGAACAAAGAAGAAAATGCTTGGAACAAAGCTCAATTGGAAGCAAAGAATTTTTATTTATTTATTTATTTATTTTTGGCAGAAGGGATGTGAATCTTATCCAGTACAAGATACTTTCTCTTCCCCCCTCCACTGTACATACACCCAAATCTGCCCCAAATATGGGTCAGCGTATATGTCATGAGGCTCCTGACATCTTCTGGTTATCACCTCCAGAGGATCACCACCTCTCTAACTCTGCAGTACACCAACACGCATGGCATGACAAGATCCACCCCTGCAAGACGTTGGCCAAGTTTCCCCTGTTCCCAACAAATGCCCTAATAACAGGCAATAGAAATCAGACTTTCCCAGTCTGTCCAGTGCCCACTCAAAGTGAAACAGGCACACATCTGGTTAGGGTATCAGTGTGGGATGCAATCAGCTCAAATTTATAACCCAGGCTGAGCCAGAACTGGAATTGAACCCACATTTCCCTATCCCTACAAGTTCCCCAGACCCTGGATATATGCCTGTTTCAGAATAAAACCCCCTTTTCTAGCCCTATCAGAAAGTAACTCCCCCCACTTTCTCCCCAAACTAGGAAGTATTTCCTCAAAACACTTTTGTCCCCCCAAAATGTACATCTATCAATAAATTATTGTTTGCTTGTTCCTGAGCAGGAGGATTCCCAGCAATACAATCTGGTCTGTTCAACTTATAGATTTACCTTATCCTGTCTTCTCATCTATTTCATACTGCTGATTTCTGAAAGTCTCACTGCCAGTATTTCCTGCTTCCAGATGGTCAGTAAATAGCACACAAACAAAATAACCCTTGAATTTTCACATTTTCATCTCCAGCAACTATTTATCCTGTGTACCAAACACATCTTTGATTACATTCTCAGTGGGACAATAAAATTATTGCTTCTTATTAAAATCTGATGATGTACACAGGGAAAAAAAATTACAATTGCACAGCATATCTGTTCAAAAACTGTGATAAACTAATCTGTGGTGACTTTCAAATAGAGAGAGCTTAATTCCTGAAGGCAAAAAACAAGTCTGTCCATCGGTTGCTATTAAGAGTGCTGTGGCTTGTACCAAGCTGTATTTTTAAGAGTAGTAGGCTACACCATTGAATATGAACTTTGCTCATAGACCTTTTTTTTTTTTTGTTAAATCATGCTCCATCTGGAGCAATACATTTCTCTTGCCTCAAACTCTAAACCTTCTTTAATCCTAAAGACTAAACAACAGGTGGTAGATTATTTCTCAGAATTAGCAGCCAACTGCTAGAGCAATTCTCAGCCCAATTACTTTGGTTTGAGGTTTAAATTTCATAGCTTAACGGCAACCTTCATTTCTTAGAAAGAAATTTCTTACAGTAGAAACCAAAGTCAATCCTACAAGACGTGTCCCCACTTCCCCAGTCCCTCCGAAGTGAAGGAAACTTCATAGTCTTTCTTTTAAAGCAAAATACACTTCCTGCCATTAAAACCCTGAACACAGTAGTACTACTATTGCAAAACATTTGAAAGATTTTTGAAAGCATTCTGAATTTTCCTAACTTTTTCTCCCACTGAGCCTCAGAAAATAAATTACCTTTGTACTAAAAGGGGACAAGTTTAGACCAGCACTCAACACAGATAATACATTATTCTGCCTAGCAGAATATACAAAATGTGAAAAACATTCCGTGTCAAGTTGACACGAACACTGAAAACACAAAAACTCACCCTGAACTCTACGTACAGCGTCAGCTCAGTTGGATTTAGTACTTCAGATGATTCAAATTGTTTTGTTCTAAATTTGATCAGTAAACAAAATAAAAATCACCAAAGTAACACATGCTTTTAAAAATCTTTTCATGTTAGATGACAGGAATTTTTCATTCAACACGTTGCCATGAAAATACCTTAAATCTAGATTTTTTTAAAAAAAGTTTGTAGTTGACTTCTTGAAAACAGACCTTTGTCCCCAAAATTCCTGTTTCAATAAGCTGGCATTTTCTGATTAAAAATATTTTCTCAAGAAAATCCTGACAAGCTCTAATGCTAAGCACTTCTGAAGAATTCCAGTGTCGAGTGATTTAAACCATTATCCTTCAGTTGTATAGGTGTATATTTTTAGAAGCGGCAGTTTTTACATGGGTGGCCATTATGAGTGCTGCCATGGGAACAGGCTAGCAGCAGGCTATCATTAGGTACTCAGAGTCCAGACAGCAGCTAAGCCATGGGCATCTCCCTGCTTTCACACACCCTTACATACCTGATTGTTAGGTGACCCGTTTAAAATAGTTACCTCCTTGGTCCCCACTGAGAGCAGTCACTTCTGGAGGGCAATTCATCTCATCTGTCAGACACTGATCTCACGATAGATAGGGCTATTCAGGCTCCTCCTCATCAGCTAGAGCAGGGCAGCTGCTAGGTTTGAACAAAATGCTGTAGCACCTCCACCGCTCACAACAGAGGATGAGGATCACGGTGTGGGTAATTAGCAGAACTATCAAATAAAGGCCAACGTGCTCTCTTGCAGAGTAGTTGCCCCCACGGCTGGTTAGGGGGCAAGTGATTGCTTGAAAAAGGCTCATCTGAGATTAAAGTGAAGATAACTGAAAGTTGCTGCAAAGAGCCTAGGTTATCTAAGTCCAAAGTTTTTCAGCCAATGCTACATTTCAAAGAGGGCCTCCCTTCAACTTCAGTTAAATCTACCTCCAGTCTACCACCAAAAATAAAGAGAACCATCTGCCTTGTAAAGTTCACCTCCAGACTTACAGATTTCTTTTAAGTATATTTAGACACAAAAATAATTAAGACATCACTATATATTGAGTGTGTTAATTGAAAAATCAGGGACTATGCACTTAACTTTAATTAGCAACTGTTCAGTATTTACTTAGGAGCTTGTCATGCTAGAAATTGCTTCCAAGGATATTTTGCCATGTGTATTTTCCATGTTGGTTTGAAATAAGTGGAGGATGTAGTATATTGCTCAAGGTTATATACATTAATGCTGCAGGCCTACTTTCTGATGTAATTCTAGAGAAGAGCAACAATGAAGGTGCCATGATTATTTTTGTTCAGCTCAAGCACATGACAAACTCCAAACTCTACTATGGTTGCTTGCTGAATACGTTAAACGTCTCCTCTCTCTCCAGCCTAACACTCTCAAGCTGCTGCAGTAACGGGCCCCTCTCCAGGGCTGATTCCAGCTCAAACCCACTCAAAAAGCTGCTGCTACTCTCCCCTCCTGGCTTGCTGCACTGGCAATCCCCCAAACACTCTCCTCTTTGTGCCCTTGCCATACGAACAGTGGTCCACCTCTGCTGCACAGGTTATTCAGCTTATCACACTTGTCACACACACNCTCTTTGGTCACGTCTACTATTTCTTCAGCTGTGTCTGTGCTTTCTACCCCATGTCCCCTGTACTGTACATAAGGACATATTTTATTCCTGACAAAGGCCTACCAGTCATTGATCTAATGTTGTGATCATACACGCAGGGAGATGTCTCCTTCTCCCATCTAGTACCATCTTCTCTGCTACCTCAATTTTCTGCCTTTCCCTCTCTAGGTATCTCTAGGGTTGTAGCCAACCCATCCATCACCATTACTCAGGGTTAAGTCATGAGAGCCTCCATTCTTTCAACATTTACTTTATCAACTCACCTCTAAATTTGTCAGAGCTTTGCTTGTTCTTCTGACTATGCAAGGCCCTTATTTTTCCTCTTTTGCTGCAAAGACCCCATTTGATATAGTTTCTGCCACGACTCAGCTGATCAGACCTGTTCCTTGATAAACTTTCCAAGAAGGGAGATGGAGTGATTTATTCCCCATAGCTGTTCTCTTCAAGGCCTTGCTGCTGAGAATATCAATGAGCCGCCAATTAACGGTATATTTTAGAACTTAATACCTGTAATGTCAACAGTGAGACAGGACCATAAAGTCTCCAGTTTTATAGGTCAGAATAGGCTATAAGACTGCTTACGTGGAAAAACAGAAGCAGCACAGGTCACACACCACTTAAGTTAAAGCTCCAGAGTTACTACCTTCCCTTTGTACAGCCAATTCTCTAAAATCTTCCCTTAGATAGCATGTACGTATTGTTTAAAAACAGAACCGCCACGAAGACAAGTTATTTAACACCCACTTCTTTAGAACCTGTGCTTTGTCTGTAATATTTCTAGACAATAGCAATAAACACTTTAATTTTAACCTTAGCAATAACAAAAAGAAAACAATGGTGCTAAAAATTGAATACAGACACAAAAACACACAAGCACAATTTTCAATTAAATTAAGTACCACTTCATTTGTTTTCTTTGATTCTTGACAGCTCAAAACTCAATGGCAGGGGGAAACTGTTCCTGGGTGAACACTCTGAGGTAAACCCAACCTACTGGCTCTTTTTCTTTTTGAAGCATGGTTTTCTTATAGCCAGCATTTACAAGAATGGAATTACTAATTTCTAAAAGGCAGCCCCCACTAACCCTCCTTCTAATCTGGGTGGAGGGTGGGATGAATGTAAATGAAAGATGGTGCTTGCTCAAAATGAAATCATCATAACAGCAGAATTTCTACACCCCCAGGGAACACAAGGAAGATAAGCTCCAAATATGCAGAAGTTGAACATGTAGCACAAAAGGGCACAGAAGGTCTAATCTACAGGAACTTTCAGAACACAACATTTCAGCAGGTTCTTCTATGTCTCATTACTGGTGGGGAAGAAACAGGACCTTCCTGGGCTACACATGCACAGCTGGTAGGTAATGCAACCCTGTTTGAAGGAGGAACAATAGACTGCTAGTGGTGAGAAAGCACTGTGAAATACTTGAGCCAAGCTAGTGTGGCTGTTCATATGATTGTTACAGGGATGTTTTAGCCAGCATCTTTGAGCCAGCATGAGAGATATCATCAAGCAGGTAACAGTTTTAGGCACATTTATTCCCAAAGGGCTACGGAAGATCTGCCACATGTGCTTATCCTTCTACAATTTTGAAGCTGAAGCTCTAATAAGCCTACTTTGGGCCCAAATACCAGAAAGATTTGGATGCTTTCACTGACCTCATAGTAAATACTCTGTTTTGCTATTCACTGATATTGCCTCATGCACACTTTCAGGTGAGGGTTTGTATTGCCATTATGTGTCTTTATTACCTGGTAGGAGAGAAGCTATTGGACTTATAATTATCCATTACTGCTACCTGGATACATTTCCCCAGGGAAGCTTTCCACTAATTCATACTCTTGTCATGTTTGCTGCATAGCATCTGATGTCGTTTTTCTAAATTAGATAAATAAAATATTTATATTTGGTGACCTTGAAAGGAAATGTAGACCACTAGCTCAGAATGAATTTCCTTGAATTCAATAAATATTAATAGAATACAACAAGCAGCAGAGCGAAAAACGAACGGCTGATACACTCCTAATGAGTGTGGTGGCATTTATTATTTAAATGACCATTAGAAATACTCTTAGCCTTTTGAGGAATTCAGGCAGGAGTAGCAGACAGATGCTCCTGTATGCAGGAGATTAATCATGCCTTCTGTGCAAAGCGGGACCAATTATTTCTTTTTTTTTTTTTCCTCCCAGTAAAGAAAAGCAAATTCAAATCAAAATCTGAATCTTCTCTTAGGTGTCTAACATGTAGTAGGAAGTACTGCTATGGCTACTGGGTAGAAGACAACACTTCCCACACAGACTACTGTAGCCTGGCTGTACAGTTTTGCTAATCCTTGCAAGTAAATCATGTTTCAGAGACTAGAGGACAGACATGCTGTAGAGGAATAAAAAGTCTTGCCACATGCTTGTACTAGAAATAGCAGTTCTGGTCAGGAATGGAAGCTACTAGGCTTTAGCAGAACTCACGGGCAGTATAACAGACATCTATAGGACTGGCTTTAAGACTCAAATTTCATCATGCCGGGATCTGGGTAATAGAAGTTACCACCACTTGATTAAAATCAATAGATTCACAGCGACTTATAGCAGACCGTTGTAAATGTTGAAATAAAAACAGATGGTGATATACACAACTCCTTGCTTCTTATCTACAGTGAGTGTTCCCAGCATGCGTTGAAGGAACACTAGAAACTCAGAGTGGCCTAGTCCCATCCTCTTGTCAACAGCTCTTGCCATAACACAGGCCTCCTGTACCAGCACCAAAGGGTTAGACAAGTCACTTACTTACAGGGTCTGCACCTTATCTCCCCAAATCAGAAATTGGAGGACATTATCCAGCACACAACAACAAGTCAGAGGAAAAAGTGTCAAGTTAGCACTGGCATAAACAGACCCTGAAGACAGACACAGGCTTTAAGCTGCCCATTGCACATTTTGCATTAGATTGAACAATCACAGGAGATTTGTCACAATGAAGTTCTGATGCTGGTTTCAAAGTAAGTCTGATTATTGCCAAGGAAATTTGGAGATGAAAAGAGAAAAAAAATAAATCATGTCAAATATCATGCTTACTAGGATACAGGGTAAATAAGAAAAAAAAATCAATGTACTCTATTGATATAATCAGTACTACTTGGCATTTCAAAAAATAACTTTCAAAATGAAAGAACGCTATTTAACAGAAATTTTTCAAATCAGGCTGACTGAAAATGGAAACAAAAATTACCTTTTTTAATATGTAAAGCAACAGCGTTAAAGGCTTAGTATCACTTGCTTCTGGTAAATCTTAGTGAAAGATAACAGAAAGCTGGAGCTCTTAGGCATCCTCTTATTAAAGATAAATGCAGCAGAAGAGGCACATTTCTTATCTCTCTTGCTACTGCATGTCCTTAGTTTCGCACCTTAGCTTGCTGGCTGTTAAATAAGAGGAGCTCTTGCTTTATGGCTGGCTTGTAAGAATATGTCAATGGAAAAGATTTTGAAAGGTTATAAAATTTTGAGTAGCCTGAACCTGCTAAGATAAGACTCAGGAAAAAAACAGGTAAGATGTCTGATGAGATAGTCACCCTTCCCTTCCCTTCCCTTCCTTTCCCCTGCAGAGTTCTGCTGACGGGTAGGTACCACGTAACAGGCTGGAGACAGAAAGCTGTTTGCCTCCCAGCCCCAGCTGAGTCCATGAGTATCCACTGTCAGGTCTGGCACGAGCTGATGAATGGCATCTCCTGATTTGGTAACTGGGACATTGAAATCCTAACGGCTCTTGCAGATTTTTTTTTATTTTTTAAGTAAAGCTAAGCTTGCAAGATTTTTGTAATAAACTTCAGAGTTTAAAAGCGATGGCTGCATTTGGCATAAATGTGTCATGGTTTTGGCTGGGATAGAGTTAATTTTCTTTGCAGAGGCTCACACAATGCTGTGTTTTGGATTTTTGATGAAAATAGTGGTGATGGGTTTGGTTGCTGCAGAGCAGTGTTTACACAGAGCCAAGGACTTTGTTGCTTCTTGTGCTGCCCTGCCAGCGAGGAGGCTGGGGGTGCACAAGGAGCTGGGAGGGGACACAGCCAGGACAGCTGACCCAGACTGACCAAAGAGATATTCCACACCATGTGGTGTCATGCTCAGCCATAAAAGATGGGGGAAAGAAGGAGGGGACATTTGGAGTGATGGCGTTTGTCTTCCCAAGAAACCATTATGTGTGATGAGCCCTGCTTTCCTGGCAGTGGCTGAACAACTGCCTGCAAGTGGGAAGTAGTGAACAAATTCCTTGTTTTGCTTTGCTTGTGCATGCGGCTTTTGCTTTACCTAGTAAACTGTCTTTATCTCAACCCAGAAGTTCTTGCACTTTTACCTTTCTGATTCTCTCCCCATCCCACCTGGGGAGAGTGAGCCAGCAGCTGTGTGGCACTTAGCTGCCTGCCAGGGCTAAGCCACAACAATCAGCAAAGCAGCTCTGATTTCTGCAGAACTATTTTAATGAAGATTAGGCAGGGAAATGACCAAGTGGAGGGTAGTCTGGCAGCACAGGAATAGAAGCTGGGGAAGAAGATGACATTTAACTTTTAAGGCTGCATTTGTAAAGGTCAGGTCTCTAGATGCCTGTACATTCCATCATGCTGGTCAAGTTATTTCACAATTGCCTGGATAAAGTCAGATGTTTACTGCAAGGTAGATAGTAATCATCTACTTGAAAATCATGGAAAAACTTGCTAGCAGCTGATAAGTCTCTTGTAAAAATAAGATTGCAGCTGAAGTGTTCCTTTCTCTTCCCTCCTCCTCCCCCTTCCAACTCCACAGGGTTCATGTGAATTTAGTGTTAAGGAAAGGTACAGACCTAAACCTTCAGAGACTGAATCTGTGAATTCATCACCAGAGCATTGAGTATGGATAGGAGCTGGACAGCTTGTTGAGGATAGCTTCTCAGCATTTGCCATGATATCATAACACAGCTATATCTGCAAACAAGAACACTTTCTGCTATTTAAACTTCTTGCTGCCAAACACAACACCAGAACCTGGCAGCTTTTGCCACTGTTCATTCATATGCAAGGCTATATTTCAGCATGCATTAACCATTGAACAGGTGTTTACAGTCAATTGACTTCACTGCTTACAATCTCACACATTTACAATCAAGAACACTTTAGGTTTTGTGGCACTGAGCAGAAGTAGGTGTCTTGGTGCTGAATATTTGCACACTGGATGCTAGATAGATTCTCCCCAGCAAAGCAGTGCTCCAAAGGCTTTGCTATTGACCCTGAAAGACATTAAACAGAAGGCAGTGACATGGCAAAGATTAGAGTTCTGGCATGGCTTCAGGTCCTGCTCTACCACTCACCTCTTCTGATCTCAGACAAATGATTCAGGATAATGGCACTCCTTGGGTTCCCAGAGATGCTGCAAGAGGCAGAGACAGTGGTGATTAAAGACCTTGCAACCACCTACAAAGAGGTGATAGGTCATCTCTGCATCTGCAATTAAAAGCTATTCTGGGGAATATAAGAGCATGAAAGGAAAGCATACCCAACTGCTATGTCCTAAACCTAATCTTTTCATTGGATTGAATCACCTTGATCTTTTCATACATCACAAAAGAAAATCTTGCCAAACACAGACATAACTCCCTACGTTAACAGGAGATAAATTCACATTAAACAGCAAACATCATTCATTCTGCTTCAAACCTGAGGATAGTTTAGCAACTTTTAGGTAGATTGGAAGGAGGAAAATTAATAGATAAGCATTCATATAGCTAAGTAAATGCTAAAATGACAACTTCTACGTAAGTATGAAGTATTTTCCATCCAATTACTTGTATTGTATCCAATACACACTGATACTTGTATGCCTTACAACAAAAACTATGAAAATGCCCATACATCTTTGGAAGAGCAACAAACCTTTGTGTCTCTTACTCATTAGGTATAACTATATAGAAATGTTAATACTTCTGAATTTGATGGTGCTTACACCAGCTGTATCACTCCATTTGTTCCTCCACAAGCAGCTGTTCCAAACTTGCAGCAGGCTTTACTGCCAGGCTACCTTTTTAACCAGATAAAAGGACATTCAAGCCCCCTACGGCTCTCACTCACAGTTTAGTTGCAGCTAGACGAATTAGTGGCTGAACCACTTCCAAATCACCTGTGATGTGCATTCAACACTGGCAATCAACACCCCTAAACTTCTCTGTAGTCAAGTCTGGGCTTCACTGCTGTGGATCCAGAAGCACATGATTCGGTCTCTATATCAACAACTACATCCGTGTGAGCATGTACCTGCATATTAGAACTTTACCATCTGTTACAAATTAACAGAGGTCAGGGTGGGTTTCCAGTGAAGTTTTGAACAATCAGTTTTACTCAGGATGCAATGCTGTCATTACTAACAGAGATTTTCACTATGGCATCAGAACCTGTGAATGGTCCACGAAGTCCACATAGTCCTCTGCACCTGAACTTTCCAAATAGGTCTGCAGTGACAGGAAAATATTTGCATATCCATCAGTTGAAAACTGCATCAGAAATAGTACAGGCAGATTGTCATCATCTGTAGAAACAGTGTTCTGGACCTCCACGGCTCTGTTTGGCCTATGGCAAACCAAACAGACTGCTATCTACCAATTTCCTGAAGGCTTCTGGTAACGATACTCACTCTAGCATTCACAAAGCACAAGCCCATTAGCCAACACACCACAGAAATTCCTGATGGCCCTAGCAGAAGTGCCCTCCATAGGATTCCTCCAGATGCTCCTGTTCCTGGGTTAATTCACCTTCCTTTTGCATAACCAAAAGGCCTACACTTCACTACATACATGTTCTCCAGCAATAAATGGCACAGGTTGTCTTGGTTTGTGATACAAGCCACCCAACAGTAGAGTATATCAACAGAAGAAGCTGCAGAGAGTTGAACACTAGCACTCCCAAACTGGACAGTGAAAAGCCAGCTTAAAACAAGCAGTGATTTAGTTAAACTGACACCTGGCTTTGCTCTCTCTAATCCTCTCAACTGATGGCCATGTCTTATCATAACAGCTGTAACACAATGATCCCTTTTGAAGGTTGCAGGCTGTGCATGTGATATTATCTGTCACTGGAGAGATGGAAAACATCACAGTTCTCCCATTCCTAAAGCAATGGGCTCAGACGTGCAAGAGTTAAAATCCCTCACAGTTTCTGTTCCCAAATAATGTTTTGTGGACTGCCCTTCTGTGCCAGAGTAGCAGTGCCTGTTTAACCTGTCTCCTTTTCAATAAACAAAGAGCAACTTCGAAAAAACCCGAAACCTAAAGTTCAACCCATTATTTTTTGTAAAACAAAACAAAACAAAACCCTGAAATAATACACTGCACAACAGAAAGCAGAAAGAATGCCAAGAACAATGATTCAGAATTATAAGAATTTAAACATTTATAAGATGTTTTTAGTATTTTGTGAAAAATCAGGGACTTGTATATGGATTTTGAATCTTCTAATCATTTCCATATTCCAGAAGAATATAATTCCTGTGACACTCCATTGGATAAGGCTCTAAATTACAGGTAAGCATGTGATACTGCAGAGTAGGCAATTTAAAGTCTTTCTTTAAAGAAATCATCCTTGATTGAAGCATGTGTGATTTGGTTTATGCAGGTGATACTAAAAACATTCTCCTGATAAACTTAGCTTCTTGCAGAATTATTTATTTCAAAGAAGCTGCATGTCTGAACTGGGTTTCAAAGGGGACTGGACTAAAACTGCATTAAAGCTTTTGACTCGTTCTTAAAAGATCATTTTTACCTACACTGAATTGAAATGTCATTGAAAAAGAAAAAAACATTACACAAGCTAGAAGCATGTTTCCTGCTTGAAAGAGGTCATACATATTAGGAAAAAGATCCCCCTTTTTAAGTGTAAACTGTATGTACACACCATACCTTGTGTCAATAACTAATTACACGTGTTTAAGTGCTTTGTTTAAAGACATCCCTGTTTAGTAAAGGCAGAAGAGTCTCATTGAATTCAAGAGTATAATGTTAAGCATATACATCAATGCTTTGAAGAACTGATTTTGATTTGATGGAGAAGAATTTCAGAGGGAAAAGAAAAATACGGTCTCCCTGAGTTCTTAAATTGGACTCTACTTGTGATTTCTGATTTACTGGAAAAAAGTTCATCTGTAGCACTTAATTTCTAACAAAGGATCTCTGTAATTACCTCTTGGAGGTTGCCAGTGTAAACATAATAGAACCCAAGAAGATTCTTTGCAGATGAAGGTTAATGTAGCATATGATATATCATATAGGACTGGACAGCATTAAACAAAGGTTAATCCTCAGTAGCAAAAGATTTTAAATGGACTTTCTATTGAATACCCTGACAGCAAAGGGAGAAAAGAAAAAAATTCTCAGATAGATACTTAATTATCTGCACTGTATATGCAAATATCCAGAATTTGATGAGGTCTTTACTTTTCACCTCTAAGCACCACATTAGTAATTCATGAAGCCACTACTAACATTGCTGTTGAGTGCAAGCAGCAATGAAAATTAAGCAGTAATGACTTCAAAGATAGGGTGTCTATAAAATGAGTAGATACTTCTCAGGTCATCCATACCATTTAAACATAAGTGATGAAAGACGGTGCAGCAGCCCAGCATTTCATCAGCTGCACATTTCTAAAAAAAACCCGCCACTAATGCCAAGAGTGGTTATACAGGCAGTAGGTGACTTCCTATAAACACAAGTTCACACCACCATTACTAAGAAGATCCCCACACACCTCCTGGCCTTAAAAGCCACCAGCTTATGAGATGGCACTTCAATAAGGCTAGAGAAGCAAAATAGCACACTTGCAAATCACTGTACTAGGGAGGTGGGGTTGACAAGTAAGAAAACTGTGGCCACTTTGGTTTCATAACCTTTCCTGAGGACTGGAAGAATCAAGTGAGCTGCAGAATTGTATTTTCATAGTCATTGGGCTTTGCAGGGTCACTTGTAAAGGTCTGAACCCCAGTTATCTGAAGAATTAATCTGTGACAAACCACACTGAAGCAAATATGTCAGTCAACAAATGTGTCTGGTAAGAGGCTGCAAGGAATGCACTAGACTTTCAAGCTATCCACACATATATATATATTGGATGTAGTTACTATAGTAAGCTCAATCCTGAGAACTAGAAATGTATTTTACACAATATTAAATAATAGCAGGTATTGAATTCACAATATAAAAATTACAAAATAATGGTTGTTCTGAAATGAATGATACATCAATAAACTAATATAGCTGTCCCTGATGAAAAAGTGATTAAGCCGCCTATGAAGATGTTTCAGTACAACTGATTTTCTATCTTACTGTGTTTTTTACCATTTCACTCAAAAAACACTGGAAGAAAAAATAAGCAGAAACAAATTCAAGGAACAGGACAAACCAATGGGCCCAGTGTTTCCCCACTCTTGAATCTAAGTATTTTTTTTTGAATTGTATTATTGTAACAGTTGTCAGAAAATGTGCTGCTCTGGAGGATCACAGCCCTTGTCAGTGTCTATTTGAATAGTCCCATGGAGCTGTAGCAATTAACACCTGTGCAGGATCTGCTCTAGACAATGAATAGAAAGGGGAGATGTGATTTTTAGAGTGATACCTCCATAAAAAGCTGGGCTTGTAGACCAGAGATGTATCTGGCTGCTTTGATTTTTGACATTGAGCATGAAGACGAGTGGAATGTACATTTAGAATCAACGAACCTGAGTCTTAGCATGGCTGGGTGGCAAATGCACACAAGCTGATGTGCATTAGAAATAGTGAAATCTGTTCATTAAAGGTAGAGGGACAAGAATGGAAAAATTACATTTTCCAGAGCTACAGAGCAGCTCTTTCAGTGGGTTCATAATATAAAAGATAACATGTAAAAAAAAAAATAAAAAAAAAAATCCAAATAAAGCTGCTGTGCAATTAGATCAAACAGTACATATTTTATTGCAGGCAAAAGAAACAGGTAGTTGCAACCTTTGCTACACACTGAGATTAATCATGCATTATGGGTCTGGCAGAAAATGAGAAGGACAGGATAAAAGACTGCTGTCATCAGAGTGGCACTCCCTGAATTTAACAAGATAAACCTCCTGTTCAGCTGGAATGATGAAATTATCAGAGTGTGGGAAGCACAGGACTGAAGAAGCATAAATGATTTAAAACAGACTGAGGACTCCACCTTAGCATGCATCTCAGAGCTATGAATTCATCCATCTCAAACAGGAGAGGAGCTCTTGACCATCAGCAGAGGAATCTCTCTCCATCTCTCCCCAGACGAGGCAGGATGCCAAAGGTACATGGGAATCTCAGGGAAGAACACAGGGCTCATTTAAGCATGGTACCATAGCCAGTATACTTGGCTTTTACAGAGCTATTTCCTGCTTTACCACATGTGTATCAGACCTGTAAAGACTTGCCAGTTCTTTGCAAGATTTATTCTAGTGCTCCCCCACAGCTGTGGTGGATCTTGTCCATTTACTACTATGCCAGTCTTCCTACCAGAGATCATGCATCAAAGGCTGAAGAAATAGCATAGAAAAAGATATGATGCTGCCTAGCAGCTGGGAGCCTCTGCCTTTCAGCAGGACCCTGCACTTGAAAGAGCACTGCAAGCAAAGAAATGCCCTCATCAGCCCAGCATAGCAAGTCCTCCCACACCTGGCAAGCAGCACTCCCATCACATTGGGTGAGAGATACTTACAAACAAAATGCAGTTACCCATACCAAAGAGTATTTACCATAGGGAGATCTTTCTTCAGGAGGTCCCTTTCACCTGCTGGGAGTGGGAGGAGAGGCATACCAATGAAGCAGCATGCCATGACTTCCCTTGCGGTCCACAGTGCCTCTGGAAGATTTACCATTGGAGATATGAGAATCATGGAGAATATGGTCAAGAAACACTTTAAGATAGCCATGGCCAAATTGGCCCCTTATTCAGGGCCAGGAGTAGCTGGACTTGTAATACTAGGCAGCCAAGTTACAACAATTAATTTCTGTTGTCTGAGTTGTAAACTTGAGCGCTGCAGGGCTGGCACATGCCCCTGCACCTGTGGAACAAGGTTATAGCTGAGCTGCATGGAATCAAAGAGAATATGACACATATAGCAATAGACCTGGCACAGAAATGCCAGAAAATAACAAAATTTTTTTGGTGGTGTTGGAAATTCTCGGACTTTGATGTACAACAGACAGTCCTTAGTTATAGGGATCTAGGTAGGTTGTATCATAATTGCTAACCCCGGGATTTTTTTTCTTGAGGCAGGAAGTTCTGCCTAGTGTCAGCCCCATGTTGTCACTCTGCTCCCAGCTAGTCTTGCTCAGCAAGCACAGGAAGATGCCTGCTCAGTGGTCTAGCTATATGAATAGCGCCATGCTCCTGCCTCTGCCTCCTCACAAAAAGCGGATTTGTTACTATTTAAAATGGAAATACTGCTTTCCAGCATGAGAACTCCACTTGCTGTTGGGGATCTTATGCAAAAGAAAAATAATATACTTTAACATAAGTAAAACTGAAAGAAAAACCCCTTGAGAAGTGCATGTAACCAGCTGTGGCACAACTCCTGAGAAAATTGTTATACAGTGGTTAGTGAATTACCTTTTCCAGAGTAGCAGCAGCTAAATTATCAATATCCAGTAAGTGGCTATCTTGATTACAGTAAAACCTAAAGGCAATACAGCATCTTCAATGGGAGAACCAACTGCATTGCTATTTGCAGAATAAATTCACTTATTTCATGTCAAGTCTTTGATTTCTACATGCTTCTTTTGGACTTCGAAGGTCACATTGTACATTGAAACCCATGACCCACAAAGTCTTCTCTGCTTCAAAGAGACGACAGTTTAAATTGTGACGGTAAAGGCGGAATAATGTGAAAATTGGTATGGAAAGACCTGCACAGCCAGCCATAGCTTATAGTTCCAGGTTGACCTAAGAGACCCAGCAAAAGTCCTGACTGAGCTTAAGTTTTTATGAATCCAAAAGCATGAAGCACTGTTAATCAGGGGAAAACAACAACGAACCAAAAAAACCATCCCAAACCAAGAACTAAAACACATCCTTGTTGTGGCCTTATTTGTCTACAAAGCCTCATTTAATGTCTCAACCATCACACCTGAGCTTTCACTAGTTATAGTGTTGTCTTGTTCCAATATGTATTTATTGTGCTTTGTTAAAAAATTTTAAGACAGGAGGTCTCAAGGCTGTGGCTGACACCTCAAGACATTAAAACAGTTTGCTAATTTTAATGACACAACCTCAGGCTTACCACTGTCAGCAGAAGCCTTCATAGGATCCCCTGTTGTTCACTCATTTAACTTTGTTGTATCTGTGGGAGACTTTTTGAATAAGCAAACCTGTGCAAGAGAAAAAGGCAGCTTGGGGTTTTTCACACCACCTTTCTGTTTTTTGTCACTTATCAAAGATGTCTTTAAAAAGCCTTGATTCTGTCTAAAGATGGGATTTTCAGACAGATGCCAGCTAATTGCTTATAATTGGTCCTTGAATTTTCCATAACACTAGGGTGCTGAACCCCAAACACCACTTCCACATTAGGGTTGTTTCCCCTAGGTGAACACAACTTCCTGAGAAACAGCCTACCTTTTGGGAACTGAGTCTGAGAGACTCAGATTTAGATATCTGGGGACCAAGTAGCATCATATTAACTCAAGCCTCAAAGCAGGTCTGTGCAAGGAAACTGGGGACAACCTGAGTTCAGAGACCTGGAGAAGCAAAAGACAAAGGGATCTGACCCTTTTAGGAGAGGTGCTAGATGAGACAAAACCTGTCAGGACAAAAGCAAATGAGATACTGGGTTTTACCAGTACCTCATATCCCAGAGATAGGATGGAGTTTATTGACATTCAGGAGACGCAATACATTTTCCCTTGAGGATTAACAATCCTGTTGTGATGAAGCTTGACATTAGTAAATAACTTTTGTCTTGCATTTCACTATTTGAATATATTGACATTAACTATCTTCTTGGGGTGTAGCACAACCCAGAACTCAACAACCATCTTAGCCTTCTATCTGCAAAATGGGCTTTGGCATTAGGAAGGGATAGGTAAGTACACGCATCCCATCCTGCTTTCTATTTTTCTGATAGGACATCCTTTGAAATCTTGTCATTATATCAGACTAGAAAATTGAAAAAAAAAAAAAAAGCAGCAGCTTGTTTCTTAATATAGATAAGCAGGAGAGAATCTTACTCAACACTGAATGGCTAGAAGTCAGGCATACAGGCTAAACTAGTTATCTTAAATAAATCAAGTACCGCTCATAGACAACTCTCCTATCATACCGTAGGGAGTTTAAACAATTACTTAGATATCACCTTGCAGATGGGTGAATTAATCCTTCCCCAAGAGTCCTTCTTTGCATAGCCTAGTCTTTGCTTTTCTGCCAAAGCTGAAATCACAAAATAGAAGTAACAATCGTCTATTTACAACCAATATATTTCAGCTACTACACAGTAACAGTACCTGGATGGTTTCAGACATTTCCACTCTCTTCTCCATTGTGAAAGATGCTGGTTTCTTCCAGAAGTAGCATTATGAAGATTTTTTTTTTATGCCTGTAGTGTGACCTAATCACTTTGAGTATTTTGAAAGAAATACATATGAAGGCTGTACATGTGCAATAACTATATCACCACTCATCAAAAGTGTTGAGGCAATTTACAGCATTTGTTACTCACACGAGAGATGGAACCATGCTGGTCTGTTTTATCAACAATCTGTGAGATTGAGTGCAGCAGTAAACCAGAGTTATAACAAGTGACCAGAAAAAGCATCTTTGCAGCTGGTCTTTTGCATCTACATCTTTTTCACAAGATCAGAGTGAAAGCAGTTCAAAACATGCTCAGAACTGGTAACAGAGGGCCTATGAATGAGTCTGAATGAAGCCCCTCATGGACCTAACACACAAAACTATTTGTAAAAACAAATGAATGTGGGTTTGATCTGACAGTTTCTCACACACACTGGATTTCCTTGTTGTCCCAGAGATTAGCTTACACCCAGCGCTGCAGAGTATTTGGAGCTAGTTCTTCCTCCTCCAAAAAACAGGCAATAACCCTCCAGCATGACTCCAGTGGATTTAGCAACACATGGAGGCAGCAGCAGACCTTCACAGCAGTACAGCTTTCCAACACAAAGACATTAAGACATGCATTAATAGAAAACCTGCAACACAGAACACCATGTTAAAAACAAACAAACAAAACAATATCCCCATAAAGTCAGCAGATGCCAATTCAGAGGAGGAATTCCTGGAGAAAGAGAAACAATGAGAAGTAAACCAAAAAGGTTGGCACATGAGCTCAATTCATGACCTTTATAAAGCCCTCTGTGCATGTGAAGCCCAGCTGTACTTTTTGGTTCAGTCTGAAAAGGATTTCTTTGCAGCTTTCAAATGTGCAGGTGCAGATGAGTAGACAGAAGGCCAGGGACCAGAACAGCACGCATGGAGTAACCAGAGACTCGTTAAGCCTCTGGCTATTACATCAGTTTAGTCCTCACTCAAGTTTCATGCTTATGGTGTGTGTGGGAACCCCATCATATAGGGCTGGAAGTCAGAAGCTGGGTGACTCCCAAAGGTGGAAGACAAAGACAGGCTGTCCGCTAGCTCAGTGCCTCACTTGTGGTACCCCCTTCGGCCGTTCCCTTTTAGCACCCCATGCCCTCATTCACTGCAAAAGTCTTTTGTAAGGGATAGGTGGGTACACCCTAGTTCCCTCATATTTACCATCAAATGAGCATGACTGATGCATTTCTGTCTGCAAGTTGGAGGGGAGAAGATACATAACCCAAACCGCCTCTGTTCCTGGTTTCCTTGCACGCACAAACAATTTATGTTCCACAACACAAGTCCAAGGACCTGATGACCCTTTGTCATTGCAGTTGACAGAAATGGTCCTTAAAACTCTGAGCACCATACCAGCTGGGAAACATTCACTTCCCCTTGGAATGGCAATTTAGACTTTAATTGGCCTGAAAAAAACTAACACAGCCCTCTTCCCCCCCTCCCCTGAGACATACACAGTGTATCTCCAATTACCCAAATACTTCATGGGATACTCAAAAACATCAGTTAGATTTGGGAACTACCACCCTGGGCTTTAAAGTCTGTATGCTTGGGCTGTGGATGTCTTACAGACTTCAATGCCTCTTGGCTGGCTCTCCAGGTTTTGCAAGCAGCCAAGCTGTGCTCTGAGACCAGTAAGCTCAAAGGGCAGATCAGAGGATTCCCTGCAGCCAGCTGGCTCTGAAAACAAGCAGGTGCTCATGCAAGAAACACCAAGTATATGGAAAGGAGATGCCAGACATCTGGCTTAGCAGTGTAGCATAGGGAATGTAGCTGTCTCCTCTATTCATCTATCCAATTTACCTAGCTAGATTCACTTAACTGGCGCTCATCAGCAAAGTATCTGTCTCCCTATGGCATATGCTCTTTGCCCTCAAAATATACCAAGCATCACAAAACCAATGCTGTGACTAGCACAGGATTATACTTAAACAGAAAAAGAACAGAACTAGCTGTAGATTTACTTATTTTACATGCAAAACAATATACAACAATTGAATTTTCTTAAAAAACATGCAACTGGCCACACAAATATTCACCAAGACCATCAGCCCCCATTTTGTCACTAATAAGGTGCTGTTCATCTACTTCTCCCTGCTTTAACTAGCAGGTCTGTTATCAGCACCCCTGACAACAGAATGATTTCTTACATGTATACATTGTCTGTAGCCACCAACACACTGTTTTCCTTTGGGCAAGTTTAGATTAAAAATTCTAGTAGAGTGAAGCATAACTAAGTTTCATAGGAGCAGCAATCCTTTGAGACAATACCACTTCCCTTTCTAAATAAGGCTAGTTAGGGTTTTGTATATATGTATAAAAATAGAAATCATTACTTCATTGAAACAAGCTCTGTACATATAAAGCTTGCATTAAGGAGAGTTTCATTGAAAAGTGTACAGCTCCAGGAAGGATTTCCAGTGAAATGAGTATTTTGACTACAGGGAACAATCTGAGACCTTCATGCCCACTAGAGAGCTAAATGGAGCACACTGTGTGGTACACTAGACTTGGCTGGCAGGAGCTCAAAGCACCAGATTATCAGGTTCAGCTGCAGCTGCCACAGAGGGAACAGAGACCAGCAGCCTTCACTGGCAACTTTGGGATGGCTATGGTGATGAGACCACAGCCAGCCACGCTGCAGTCATCCTCCTGGCCAGCAGAGGCTGGACAGAAGGCCTCAAGGAAAAAGTAAAATAATTCAGAGCCAAGGAACTTAAAGGGGCCAGGCATTTGACACTGACTGAAGAGTTAGCAGTGACTGAATTAATAATTTGGCCACGTACCCTGGGGCTAAGTGGACTGTCAGCAAGATGTGGGCTGTAAGTACAGCTTTTTCTTCTTTTTTTTTTTAAACTTTTTTTTCCTTCATAGAAGCTGTTTTTTATTCAAGAAAATTTGTTGGAGTTAACATTTATTGAAGGAAAAGAAAAAACACCAAATATTTCATTCTGTAAAAGAATGATTTTATTAACATGAGAAAATGCATCATGAATTAGAAGTGGTATTTTAAATGTAAAATGTTTTTATTTTGTATATTATTTATATATATTTGGAGAGTGTAAGTGTAAGAGTTAAATACAGAAGGGGACATCCAACACACCTTAAACAAGTTTGTTTTTGCAATTCCATTTCATGAGAGCACTTCAAAACCAACCACCCTATTCCAAGGACAAAGTGAAATCCCTAAGAAGACACTGTTTGCTCATGTCATACTCCATGGTGGGATTGTTGCTTCTGTGGAGAGACTTGGGTGCTAAAACAGTTTGTTGGTAGCTAATGGCATAAGCTGTCAAAACTTGTGACCGCCAGTTCTGACAAAGCTTCAGCTTGGTCTTCCACAAGTTGCGTGCCTCTTAACCAGATCTTGGGGGGTTGCTTTATGAGGCACGAAAGACCAGAGGACTTTATAAACTGCTGCTCTTATACAAGTTTTTCAAAAGTATAGATACACAAACTTGTTTGAGACATGCCATGAAACAAAATTCCACATTTATTGCAACTTTTCTTACAGCTTTGACTATGCATGCAGATGCAAAGACAACTTCACTCCAAAAGCAGAACTCATGAACAGCAACAAACTGACATTGGCAGTTTCTTTTTGTTTTTGATTTCCTTATTTCCTTTTTTTTTTTTTTTTCTTTTTTAAGCTTGGGTAAAATACATGAATTGATCTTGCTCCTACCCAGTAAGGAGGCAACAGTAACCTAACAGAAAAACATTTTTCCCCCACCCAGATGGAAATTCTAACTTAAGAAATATCCCTCAAAGGCGGAAACGCTAGACCTGAAAGACTGTTATTCAGAAATACTGCAGTAAAACCTCACAGGAGCTATAACCATCTTGAAGAGTTTGTATACACCACCTGAATCCAGTCTGCCCTTGCTGGATTACATACCCCACAAACCTTCACAAGATCGCTTCCTTCCTGGGATGGAGATGACTAAGAATTCTTGACTTGCCATCTGAACGCATCCTGCAGCATAATGTGTTACAAGCACCTTTCTACTAGTAGATGATGGCCGCATCAAGCCATTATTTGTGTTGTACTTTGGAGCTGGAGCCCCAGCTGATTTGATATGTTAAAAAATTAACAGAGCAAGAAAGTTCTGAGCAAAATGTTTTAAGCCAAAACAAACTCCAGCCAGGCTATTGTTCTTCCTTTACCAGTTGCAACAAAGATCAGATGAGGTATGATATACCCTTTATATGAGGCCTTTTGAAGCCTTCAAGTGCTCTGCATAGTAAATTCCACTGCTGAGATTGTGATCAAAAACCCTAATATGGGACAAATGTCAAAGCGAGAAAAGAGCTAAGAAATGTTAATAGTATGTCTTTAATAGCATGCTGGCTCTTCATCACAAGAGAAATGTCTAGCTAGAGCTTCAGTTGTACTACAATAACAGTTCGCCAAAATGAACGCAGCAGCATTGTTAATGCTGAACTACTATTATGTTCTTAAGTGTGCATGACTTACTTTTAACAGAATGGTTCAGTTCACATTTGTTACACAGACAATAGCAGCACTTTGGAAGAAGGTAAAAAACTTTCAAATCTGCAGAGACATGTTCAACATGTCAGTAATTCACAGGGTGTTCAAAGCTCACTTTTAACAGAAAATAGTCTCTTCCAGTAACGCAAGCGAGACCTCCCTTCTTCCCCCTACCTTTTTAAAATAGTTGTTCCATTTGCAAACTGCAAGTTGAAGTAATAACAAGAATTTTACAACCACTCCTAAAAATATATGAAAAAAATCTAAAACCATCTTAAAGTTAATCCATTTAAGCTGCACATGTATCTAGAGAACATAAATTTCACTGCGCAGGAAAGACGAAAATATCATTTATCAATGTGCCCGTTGTTTACTCAAAGCAGACAGAGGGAGCTGTTGCTATTCAAACGAGAGATGATGGTATTGGACAGAGACACATGATATATAATCAAGTAGTTTGAAAGATGACTGGCACTGAAAACCTCATTTACTAAGGTCAAAGAGAAAATGCATCTGTAATTCCCCCCCCATTTTCTTGTATAGTTTTCATTATCTCTTGCAAAAAAACCACCAATGGTAATACAGAAGTGTTACATAACATTAAAAATACAGTTTTTCAAGTCTGCCTCAATTACAGCCTGTTATCAAAGCCAAGTAGATTTGAAAGCATTTATCCCCTGGTGTTCCTTACACCAGTGTGAAGGGCACACTCACCACACACCGATAGAGCGGGCTGCCCACTGAAAGGACTGAAGGGCGCATCCCATTCTGCCTCAGGACACAACAGACCCAGATCCAGTTTGACTGCTGCAGGCTGGCCACATGCCCCTGACCAAGTTACGTTGCTCTGGTCTCCCTCCCTCCATGCAGTTCTGCAGGACTAACCCTGCCCATGCAGCCACCATCACACACTGACACCCAGAAAGGCCTCACTGCCCCAGTTCCAGCTTTTCCTTCTTCCACTCTCACTACAGAGCTTTTGAACAAGCACCCTCTGGCTCAGCCTCTTATTTGATTAACAGCACCAACTAAGTTAACAGGAAGTTTTGGTAGCAGTTCTAGGTAGGTGCCTGCTCCAGTTTTCGAGGCTCAGGCTACTTTCTCAGCAGGTGAAGGCTGAGAAAGCCTTCACCATCTAAAGGCTGGCACCTAAATCGCCTAAGGTGTCCTCAAAACAGAAACAGGAAGCTAAGAGGATCAGACTGAAGTCCAGCTAGCTGATATCTTCTACTTGGCAATTATTTAGAGCAAGAGCCAATGCAGATCTTGACCCCACTACATCCTTCCAGTGTGACCTGTAAGAGGTGAGTGTTCCCAAGCAAGATGTTTTTATCTAGAACATTAACTATTAATGAATATCCAGCAATTTCATTAACTTGACTAAACCCTTCTGAAGTTATACTAACACCTTCCACAGCACTCTTTGGCAGTGAGGTCCACAGCCTAATTAAGCACAACAAAGGAAAAAAGTTTTAAACTCTCCACCCAATGACTATATTTGCTGCTTTATTTTCATCTTGTGGGAAGTTTACTCTCCAACACACATCATGCGTGAGAAAGGTGAAACTGTAGTACAGAAACAAAGCCACAGTACAACTAACAGCTATAGCACTAAGCACTAGCCATCACTGCTGTCCTCCTAGGACAGGGGTTCACCACAGAATGGAGGAGAAAGCCTAAGCCTCAGACACAGCCAGCACACTCCAGTTAAAGTCACTAAACCCCACAATTGCCTGAAGTGTTTAGCCAGAATTAGTCTAGGTACATAACCGACAGTTTTCTTTGCGCCTTGCTTTTGCTTTCTAGCAGCTTCATACAATTCATTAACAGATTCTTCTACATGGTGCAGCACTGCCCTTGGCCTCAAAAACTGATAGGACTAGCAACAATTACCTTAAACTGGATATCAGAAGACCTTTCATTAGCAGGGTTTCTAGCAAATAGTCTGCAATCCTCTTAAAGCAGGGATCTGAACTCTGAACAGGAACTTTTAGGAATACAGAAAACACACCAGAGTATTATCCTGTTATGTAGCTTTTACTCTTATTGGAAGAGCATTGTGTTGTATGGAGTTCAATATTCGCTGCAAAAAAAAAAGCCTCACAAAAATTAATGTCATTTTAACTACAGCTGAGTGAAACAACCAATAAAACAAGAAAGCACAGGAAGCCAGCTTGACTTTCTGATCCACTGCCAGCACCATATCCTTGCTAGGCTTTACTCTGTTATAAGCAACACAGCAGAGGGCAATAAGAGGGCAGAGATTGTCTACCATGTTTAGAAGACATCCATCGGAAGATTACCAGAGAGATTATTTATTCCTTTTTGCCTTGTCTCAGTTTTAACAGAGATGCATCCTAGTTATTAAACAGGGAACTTTATTGAATGCTCTTATGGAATTTAATGACCGATATCTACTCAATATCAGAACACAGGCTTCCTGCAGTGTACTTTATGCTGAAGTGCTTCAGATGGAATTTCCCAGAGTACTCAGTAGAGGCTAAGCCCCAACTTGTTGCAGCCAGTGGCATAAAGCCTCCTGCATAATTAAGAAGAGAGTTCAGGAATGCAACATCCTAGCTACTCTCTCCCACCTTTAAGTTTTTTCTCCCTACTGCCACAATTTCACTGATGCCAGTCCAGTTGTTAAACCCCATCTCATGTAAGTACATGGAAGAGATATGCATCATTACTCTTCTGAGCAAAGCCTGAAGGTATCCATTCCACAGGGGGGATTTGATTTCAGAATGTAGTCCAAAATTGTACTTTCTATCTTGTTTAATACTTTGATTTATATCCTCATTAATATGGGAGAATAGCTCCTGTTAAAACTATTAAAGATAATTTTAGCAATAATATCAAAGGATGAGTAGGTGTAATGATAGTACTAACGATAAAAATTAATAACCATTCATTATTTTTAATCATATGTACAGTTGAAATGAATAATCAAGAAAATAAATAAGACATTTTATATGAACCAAAAACTAAAGGAAAGTGAAAACACTATAAATTACATTCTGAATTATCAGTTGTCCACTCAAAGTTTAATACTGCACTTTTGCACACATGAAAGTATTATTCAGGCAGGCCAGACAGCGAGGACCGAGTTAGTGGCATAACACCAAGCAAATGCTGGTCCACCTCTTCTGTACCTGCATCCTGTGAGCCCCCACCCACTCCGACACATTAGGGTTAACAGAGACATTTGGCATCTTACTTCCAGGTATATGAGGGACCACTGGATGAGGATGTTATTAATGCTGAAAAGCATCAATTGTAATATTTCTTCCCTTAGTCTCTACAGTTGTTCCTTTACCATCCCATTGACCATGTCCGTTCAGATCATTAGCACTTCAGCATGGCACAATTTCTCACAGGGACAGCAGTATAGCTAATGCCTCTATGGACTTCAGCAACAGCATATCTTGGGTTCAAGCTCAGTTGTCAACACAAGCAATGAAGAGAAATCCCCATGTGACTTTGCAGAATGAATTTTCTGCCCTCAATCTGACCAGTGCCTACCCAAGGTAAGCACAGCACACAAGCTCTCAGCAGTGCATGTAAGAACGCTCAGCTGACATCAAGCAAGGCTTCCCATAAGGACTTTCCTGCCAGACTGACATGCACAGCAGTTGATTCATCCAACCATATTCCTTTCCAGTTACAGACCAGCTTCGAAAAAAAACCCAAAAAACTAAATCCAATACAAGTATTGCAAGCTAAAGTATGTGAGACTCACTCCCAGCAAACAAGCTACAGTACTTCCCAACCCATTTCAAAGCTCTGAAAACACAACTCATGCTAAGCACCACCTCCAAAGTTAATGATACTTGCACCTTGAAGTCTTAAAGGGGGAAAGATTTCTTCTCTTCTTGGAAGGAGAACCTGTCCTTCAGGTTTTAAGGACAAAAGGGCAGGGGGGTAAAACCAAGCAAGAAATAGACCTCCTAACTGATAAAGTTATTTTCAACAGTAGAACTGCAATTTTGTTTTTCGTTACAGGTCACCTTAAAGGTTTTGCAAGAGCCTTTGCTAGATATTAAATTCCCCAGTGAAATTTACAACAGCTGTTTGAAAGTTGAAGTGATTTTATCTTAAGAATCAAATGTAAGCTTTGCTGCTGTCAAAAACTTTGTGCTAATGTCATCTAAAACATGTCCTATCTTAATTGTGAAATAGCTGATACAGCTTCTGGTCTGCAGACACGTTATGCTTTGAGTTTTACTGCTCTGAAGCTTCAGTAGCTTCTTACTCTGTTCCACAGTCTCAGTAAAGAGTACTTTTTCCAAGAAGCACGCTTTTACCTTCTCCCCAGACAAGGTTCTTGGACAGTGCCAGCAAAAGGCTACCAAAAAGTGAGCACTGCATGCTCATAAAACCCCTTCTCCAGCTAAATGATTTAAGTCCCACACACTAATTGTCACCTCAAGGACTGGTTGTGACATGCAAACCTTTCCAAACTTGTCCAAGGCTGCCACAAGTACCACCTGCTCCCATAAAAAGAGTTCCCACATCAGGAATTGTGGAAGTAGCTCCCAAAAGCAAAAGTCTCCCGGGCCACTAGAAAGGACAACTTCGAGCTAATTTCCACTAATTTGTCAGCCTGTCTTACCTGAGGTCAGAAGAACAATTTCACTAAAGCAAGTTACCCACATCTCTCCTCCCAGCTTTTTTTTTTTTTTTTTTTTGCAGAAGCAACTTGCCACCATAACCAGTATGCACCAGCAGCCAGGTTGCCCCACGCCAGTAGCAGCTTTTGTCAGGAAGGAATAAAAACAAAACAAAACAAATCCAGTGTCAAAGGAAAACAAATGCCTCTTACCTCTCAGAGTATTTCACTGCTGCATTCCACCAGGTGATCATCCTGTCCTCATACACCTGTGGGTCTGGCACACAGTAAATTTTGCAAGATAGTGGTCATGAGATCTGCAGCCTGTGTTTGGTGGGGAGAAGTCTTTACAAACAGTCTGGAGAAAAAAAAAAAATCAGAAGTAGGAAAGACAACATAAGTTTTGTTCCAGCTCTTCAGAAACACAAAGGAACTGTTGGTTTAGCAGTTAGGAGACTACAGAGAGCACAACCCCTTTCCAGTGCATATAGTGGCTTTATATTTTGTCCAGCTACTGGATTTAGAAGCTTTTCCCCTCGTGTTTTCTCATGTGCAAAACTTGTATTCTGACAACAGCACCGAGAGAGTTCATGAAGATCAGCACTGCCCTGAGAGCACATAGAGATGTGGAGCATGCCAATTGCACACAGAACTGCATGGATTGTTATCTAGGACTTGCAAAGACACAATGTGCAGACAAGTATATGTTAATACAAGAAATTCAAGCTTGCAGGTTCAATCTATCAGGAAATTCAACAGCAGCCAGTTTCAACTCATGAAACTGGCTGCTCAGTACATTAGGAGGAAAGAGCCTTTACAACCTATTACAGACTAGGCCTAACTGAGGCTCTCAAAGCTGAGGCAGCCCAGGCCTTGCCAAGCCCTGCACCCATTCCCCTATCCCAGAGGAGCCCAGGCAGATACCAGGTGAGACTGCTCAGGGCAGTAAGGGTCTGCTGGTGCCCACAGCCACTGGCTGCCTGCCACCACAGGGAAATGACCTGGGAAGGGAGGACTCAGCGACTTCTCCCAGGATGGCCAGGAGGACAGAGTGCTAATGGGGTGGGTAGAATAAACCATCTTGCCTATTCCTCCATCCCTCCTAAGTGTGCAGGGTCCATCCCTGCATGACCCTGATGCCATCAGGCATGGAAGATCAGGCTGGCCAGGGCCATGAAGCACCTGCTCTCCTCACCTTGTATTCAAGGCAGCAGAGGCAGGCCCCTGCCCACTGGCAGGATGTGGCCAGCAAGTCACTCGTCAGAGGCCCCAGTAGCCCCACCAGGGGAGCTGAATTTCTCCCTGGGAGTGCAAGAGGCAGGAGAAAGGTCACAGGCAGCCCCAGCTACCACTTAACTGCTCCCAGAGGTGCTGACCCCTGAGCTGTGGCTGGTCATCAGAGCAGAGAGACAGGTGCCGCCCTGTAAGCACAGGAGACCCCGCACAGAGCAGAGGAGGACCTGGTCAGGAAGGGGTACAAGGCATACAAGCAAGCCGTACTCACTTGTTATTAAATCGCTCCTCAGAAGCATCCAGCAGCTGAGTACAGGCCTGTGAGGTCTTAGCCTGCTCCTTGAAGAAGTTGAGCCAGTGCTGTGGGACCTGGCGAAAGGCAAATCTGTCTCACCATGGGCATCTTTCACTCCCTGACATCACTCTCCATTACCAGCACCTGCCCTAAGAGCCTGTCCTATAGAACTGTGTGACCTCCAACGCATGTATTAACATGTATAACCCTGTGTTAACTTATGTGAGGGATGGCACCACCTTGCTGTGCAGGGATGCCTGTTACCTGCAACAGCACTCTGCTCATTGTGGCCCCAAAAGACAACTCAGAACAAATAAATAAGGTATTGGGGTTACAGTCCAAACATCACTCTACTCCATAGTCAGATAACATCTTCAGCCAGCTTCAGGAGCTAAGATACTATTACCACTAAGCACTTAACAGCTGTTAGGGAGGCAGAGAGATGAACTGCATTTAACTACAACCTCCGCTTCCCCCAGGCCCCAATCCCTCAGAAGTGGTGCAGGAAGCACCACAGAACCTTGCACAGCTGCAACCAGATAATGGCCTCCTACACCACTTGAAGTTTGACCTAAAACTCCAGGCCAGCCCCAAGCAATCCCATGATGGGAAAACAAAAACAAAAAAGAAAAACCAAGAGCAAGTACCTCACAAGCATCAACCTCACAGACTAGGCCCACCTCCCACAGCACTCAAGCAGTGGAAGCAGAACTGAGCTGGAAGCAACAACAGGCTCAGCCAAAGGCCTAACACACAAAAAACAAATATAAGGTGGTGAAACTGAGACATCCAAGAAAGCATATGTCCAGGTTTCAGCTGGGATAGAGTTAATTTTCTTCATAGTGGCCGCCATGTGCCATGTTTTGGATTTAGGAGGAAAATAATGCTAATAACACACTGGTGTTCAAATTGTTGCAGAGCAGTGCTTACACAGAGCCAAGGACTTTTCAGCTTCTCATACCGCCCGGCCAGCGAGGGGGCTGGGGGTGCACGAGAAGCTGGGAGTGGACAGGACCAGGACAGCTGATGTCCCATGCCATGTGACGTCAAATGGGACAATAAACTGGGAGGACTGGCCGGGGGAGGGAACTGCTGTTCAGGGACAGGCTGGGCATTGGTCAGTGGGTGGTGAGCAATTGCATCGTGTATCGCTTGCTTTGTATGTTCTTTTATTATTATTATTATTATCATCATCATTATTATTGTTATTATTTTGCCTTCCTTTTTAGTCCTATTAAACTGCCTTTATCTCAACCCATGAGCTTTTACTTTTTTTTTTTTTTTTNGGGTGGGGTGAGGGCAGAGAGTGAACGAATTGCTGTGTGGTGCTTAGTTGCCTGCCGGGTTAAACCACAACAGCATACCAACCTTAGCAAGGTCCAGAGCTACACAATGACCTACCTACAGCCTAGAAGGGGAAACAAGGACAGCTCAGATGGAGCTTAAATGGAGGCCATGGTGGTGAGTGCATGGGTGGACAACCCAGGTGAGGCTCAGGACATTTAGGGCCTATTACTGACATCAAATCCTGTAGGGCTGTTCCCCATTGCTGTCTGAGAGCAGGAGGTCTCTCTGGGAGAAATAGAGGGAAATCAAACAATTAACTTAGACAAAATCCCAGACATTTTGGGGTGACTTCCCCACACTCTTTGTGTTGCTCCTGGAGAGATAGACAGCTCCCAAGGTATCTCCCCTTCCCCAAGCTGTTCTCAGCCAGGGAGGAGATCTCCTGCCAAAGACAAGAAAGTGAATTAGTTCAATGTCTAGTTAGGGAGGAGGGATGAGAGTTTAAGGTCCTGATCTTGATTTGAAGAGTTTTGTATAAATCTCTTTCCAGTCAGTCTACAAAGTAACAAAGCTATAAGAAAATAGCAACGCCCCCTGCCTCCTGAAATTTGTGAGAAGTGACTTCTGCACCCAGACTTGCTGCCCCCTCCTCAGTGAGCAGCGTCTGTCTGCGCTGAGGAATTTGCAGGGAGGTTTGCTCCCTCCCAGAGACGCTGGTGCCCAGCATGGGAATTGGGGATGCAGCAGCTGAGAGCAGAGGCCTGCAGCTGCTGAAACCCCACAGCCCCAAAACAGCTGCAGGGGAAGGAGGGCTCCGTCCAGCTCGGGATGCATCAGCCACAAAGCTGGGCTGGTGGCGTCCTGCTGTGGGAAGTTCAGGAGGGCCCTGGCTTTGCTCCCCACCTTGTGTACTCCTTTATCCATGTCTGGCACCAGAGGTTTGGTTTCCATAAATAGGGCTCTCCTTCTCTCCTAGCACTTGTTCCAGCTAAAAGCAGCAGGAAGCTTCAAGATGCTGTCTTTCAGGAGTATTGAAAGCAGCAGATACCATGATGTGTGTCCTTCATTTGTCGACACTCACATCACATGCACAAATCTAGATGTAGAAAAACAGACTTTAAAGTGAAGCCAGGGAGCTCCTCAGCCTTCTCTTTTTATTTTTCTCCATGGTCTTTCTTTCTTTCTTTCTTTCTCTTTCTTTCTTTCTTTCTCTTTCTTTCTTTCTTTCTCTTTCTTTCTTTCTTTCTCTTTCTTTCTTTCTTTCTCTTTCTTTCTTTCTTTCTCTTTCTTTCTTTCTTTCTCTTTCTTTCTTTCTTTCTCTTTCTTTCTTTCTTTCTCTTTCTTTCTTTCTTTCTCTTTCTTTCTTTCTTTCTCTTTCTTTCTTTCTTTCTCTTTCTTTCTTTCTTTCTCTTTCTTTCTTTCTTTCTTTTTCTCTCTTTCTTTTTTTCCTTCCTTCTTTCCTTCTTTCTTTCCTTCTTTTGTTCCTTCTTTCTTTCCTTCTTCATTTCCTTCTTTCTTTCCTTCTTTCCTTCTTTCCTTCTTCCTTTCTTTCTTTTTCCAGGTGCAAGTCCTGTGTACTCAGCCTTGCATTCTCCAGTCGAATTGTGGTTCTCAGCATACCTGTGTGCTTTCACATCAGCTCTGACATCTTCAGTGTCTGACTCAGCACTGCTGCCACAACACACAGCCCTGAGGGAACTTCTGGTCTGCCCTAGATGTAGAAACACCTCATTATGGTTGTTTTTACTGTTTTTGTTTGTTCGTTTGTTTTTCTCAGAAAAACTTCAGTTCCCAGATAGGAAAGCATTATGTTGCTGCTGTCACTGGCTACCCTCATGCCATCTCAAGTATCCATCCATCTCAAGTATCCTCTGCTGAGGATTGGCCTTCCTCTCTATTGACTGACCCCAGCTGGGAAAAGTGACGGGAGAGGCAGCAAATAAACCCCATGTTGTGCCCACCAGGCTGAGCAGCCATCAAAACGAGGGACGTGAGCACCTAACCAGGGCTGGGGGAACTGGTGCAGCCCATGACCCCAGGACCTAGTCATTTCTGTAGGGCCAAACTGATGTTTGTTCAGCTGTGTCTGACAGGGAGATATGTTTTTATCTCTAGCTTCTGTTTGGTTTGGTTTGGTTTGGTTTGGTCTGTCTGGCTGTATTCCTTTATCATCATTTCTTGGATGTTTGTTTTGACTCCTCTTGAAATGTTTCTGAACTTGAGGGTGTCCAGGTGCTTCCCATGTGGTGACTTCCAGAGAGCAGGAAGGTGACCACTATATGCGTACTCTGCGTGTGTCCTCAAGCAGGTCATGGCCAAGCTCTCTTGGCAAGGCCCAAGCTGGGCTGTTTGGTACCCCCAGGAGCAGCAGATCACCTAGGGAAGCATGCTGCCTCCCCATGACCACTGTGCTGGGGCAGGCCCATGGGGGAATGGGTGGTGAGTGCTGACTGGTCACTTCCAGGCACCCACAGTTGGGGACTTGGACACAGTATGGTAATTCCTACTCTTAAAATCTCAAATGAGAGGTGCAGGGGCTCTAGGCCAAGCCCCTGGAGTCAGTGTTGGGCTCAGGGAGCAGCAGTGAGACTGAGTCTGGAGTTTGCAAGGCCTGGAGACGGGGCCACATTCTGCTCCTTCAGGTGCTGGAAATGGAGACAAAGTCCTGCGGTTTGGTGCTTGGAACCCAACTTAGAGGCTGTTCTGGGGTATAAACTAGGGATTGAAGTCCTGTGGTTTTGGGGCTCAAACCAAGCTCATTTGGTTGGTTTTGGGGTGCTCAGAAACAGAGACAGTCATGTGTTTCCAAGTTTTGAAAACTGAGATGGAAGCTACATTTTGGGGGCTTGAAAACAGGTTCAATGGGCTGGTTTAGGGTTCTTGAAAATGGGGACTAAGTGCTGTGTTTTTGGGGCTTATAACAAGGCTTATTTGCTGGCTTTAGGGCTCAGAAATGGAGATTAAATCCCGCATTTTTCAGCCTTGAAACCAGTCTCATTTTGCTGATGTGCAGGCTTGAAAAGCGAGACAGATTCCTTTGTGTCTGGGCTCAGAAACAAACCACGTTGTCTGTTTCTGGGGAGAAAGGCACTTTTCATTTAGGAAACACAACCAAAGAGCATCTTCAATTTCACATGTTACATTTATACAATACTTGCTGTATTTATTAACTAATTATTAAATATTTATTAATCAGTCAATACTTGGAAACTAATAACTAATTATTAAATATTTGTAAATTGATTACTCAACACACACTCAATATTAAACTATGATACTTAAATGCAAGTGATGACACGGACTGATTTACAACTGTGTCAAGAACCCCCCTGGTGCTGCAGTGAGCTGGAGCTGCACTCCCACCACCATGCAGGTGGCAGGAGCCAGCAGCGCAGCCCTTTCCCCTCAGCATCGGGCAGAAGGTGGCCTTGGGTGAGGGAGCAGAGGAGTTCTGTCCCCAGGGAATCAGGCCCTGAGCGCTGCTCTGTCGTGGCTGTCGGTCTCTGTGGTTCTCACTCCTGCCAGCAGCGATGCCACAGCCTGGTGACACCTCGCTACTGGTGGATCAGCCCAGAGTCACTGCCCCAACAGGGGTGCGTGCCAGAGGCCAGAGAGGCAGTGGGGCAGAAGCAGGTCAGGGTTTCACCATCCCATGGGGCTGGGAAGAAGCCTCCTTCCATGCCCGTGTGGTCAGGACACCCCTCAGATCCTCTGGGCTCGGCATTGGTGGGAGGTGGTGCGGTGGTCTTCAGCAAGAGGGAAGAGAGCTGCACCAATGGAGATTCGGGCCCAAGTACTGCTCTGGTGTGGCTGTGGGTCTTGCTCCATCTCCTGCCAGAAGCAGTGCTGCGGTCTGGTGCCTGGTTCCTGATGGGCAGTTTCCATCACAGGCAAAACAGACTGGACCTGGGGAAAACTTAATATATTGCCAATTAAAATAAAAATGTAATTATTAGATCATGTACTGAGAAACAAGAAGACAAACACCATGCACCTCCTCTCTCAGAGGCCACCATTGGCAGGACCAGGCTGGCACCCCCCTGGCAACCAGGTTGGGTCGTAGAGCCATGGTGGAGTTGGTCACAGTGATGGCCAAAAGGATGTGGTGGTGCCCAAGGCATAGGTAATGGCGTGCAAGGGATGTTGGCAGCTGTGGGCCTACCTGGGCATGGTTCCTGCCCTAACCTTCACCACAAGAGCTTGTGTATTGCTCTGGGGACACAGCTGGCTTCTGCTGAGCAGCATTGTTTGCCTTTCCTTCATATAACCAAAATAGCTTTAAGAACCAGCTCACCACTGCAGGCTTCTTCTGCTAAGGCATCCATAAAACTTTGGGTAAGAACAATTGGTGTGGTCTGGGGTGAACAAGAGCTGTAGCTTTGATCTTGGGGAATTGAATGCATAAACACATGAAAGAGCAATAAAACCAACAATCCCTGCCTCCCACCTCCCCCTGGGGAAAAAAAAGAAAAAAAAAATTTGTAGGAATGGGTGGTATGTTTGATTTTTATATGTATTTTTTATTTTTATATGTATACACTTGTCAATGTGAGTTCCCAGTATCCCTAAAAATAGTAAGATTGTAAATTAGTAAAGCAGGAAGGAGTAGCAGTAAACTTGTGAGTTAATCCATTACTGCTCAGTTTTTTAGTCTGCAGTTTCAAGTTTAACAAACAAAAAAGTTCATTTAAACTAAGACTACTTAAGTGCTGTAGGATATTGGTGCACCTGTCAACATAATGTAGGAACTTTAGGGAGCTGTAGGCTGTAATGAATGCCATTCAAATCACTACTCCTAAATACAGGATGAAGCGGTATAGCATTTTTTACAGGGATAACTAAGAGGGGGAGAAGCTGAGTATGTGAGTAGAATACATCAAAGATGCTGTGAAAACCCTGATTAGTAGTGCTGGCCCGCTGCAGAGGCTAATCACAAAAATGCGAACCAGATAATGGCCCAGAAAGCACAGTTAAAAAGCAGGAAAAGCCTGCAAGTTCAAGAAACAAATAGTATCTTTGGTTGAAAAAAACTACTAGAAAACAAAAGGAGAAGGTTGCCCAAATTATGAAGTAAATGAAGATACTGACAAAACTGTTCATACTTCAGGAACATACGGTCTTAAAAAGCGATTCCGTCTCTACCAACTGCCAGGAAAATGCTACAGAATCAAGTACCTTCATGGGCTTGGTAGGGCTCCCTGGTTTGTTGTACAGGGTGATCCTTCTAAAGGAGAAGAGCTTAAAGATGCAGCTGAACCTGGTGCTGGAATTGCTGATTTCAGTCATGTTCTTTCAAGCAAGTATGTCTAAGCATAGGAGAAATCTCAAGGGGGAGAATAATGAATAGTAAAATGTTAATTCTTCCAGAGTGGAAGTAACATTGAAGAAAGTAGAGGATAATCGTAATAACTGAGGCTTAACTGCTGCATTCCATGTTTCCTGAAACTGACACCATGGTGCATGATTGTAAGTCATATGTTGAAACTTTTCCTGTAAAGGAAAAAAAGATTGTAAAATCTATGCCTAAACATAACAGCTGCAACTTTAAGCTGTAAACTTTCTCTCTTTCTTGTAGGCAAGAGATAGAATCGAGAAATAACATACTAACAATCTGGTGAACAGCTCTTTAAGAATAATAGCCAATAAATTGAATTAAAAGAAAAAAAAATCTGACTGGGCTGCTAGCATCAGACTTCTATAGAGGAAGATGTTCTAATTAAGATAATCACTAACACCAGTTTTATGTTCATTTTTAAATCTTTCAGAAATATTGCAGGACAGCAAACAATTCATTCTACCCCATAGATACTTACAACTACTTGCTGCCTAACTTTACTTTCAATATTTATTTTCAATATTTTCTGTTATCACATATGCATATGAGAAGAAAAAAGATTCAATACAACTAATGGCCATGACCAAAATTGTAGGAAAGAAGAAAATAAGGAACCCAAGTGGCACAAATTCAAGGTGTCTCTTGCGTCCAAGCAAGAGAAACTCTGCTTCCCTCCTACTGTTAAATGCGATCAGAATGACCTGATTATGAATATATTTATGTACAAATTGTGAAGTGTGTATATATGTATAGATATAATTACATGTATTTGCAAATGATACTTTAGTTGGAAGAAACAAGTGATTCAATTAAGTCCAAATGTTTCCCACATGCAATCTGGCAAAGTATAATTTGTTATCATTAAGCTATCTCTACAACTTCAGAAGTGAAACCTATATTTTCATGTCTTTCAGAAAACCATTACAGAAATTAATGGTCCTTGAAGAGGTAAAAAGTAGGCTAAAACAAAAACAAACAAACAAACAAAAACAACAAACAAATAAACAAACAAAACAACAACAACACTAAAAGTAGTACTTGGTAGATACCAAATCTTCCTTGATTAGAGATGTCAAAACATTGTGTCTGTACTATGTAGGTACATGTCAACTTGGAAAGCCACAGAAAGGTTTGTTATTAAATTACTAGCCAAGTAGTTATAAAAATATGAAGTTACTGTATTCCTTTTTTGAAGGCTAGCTATTTTCCTACTGAAGTCCTTTGAACTAAATCTGTAAAACATGCAGTGCGTTACCTTAGCAGTAAGACCCCGCTTTGAAATTGCTACCCACACAGTACCTATAGCAGAACAAAATCCACCAGTGACAGCCTGAACCAGTTCATGGACTCAAGGAGAGCAGCCAGCACTGTGCACCCATGGACAAAAACTGCTTCTAGCAAGTTGCCCTGTGATTTCTGAATAAATTACATTATTAGCACATAACCACAATTCATCCACCATGCCAAAATGCATCTCTACAGCCTGCCAGTTACGAGACATGGTAGCCTCCTAATACACAACTTGCTCAGGCCCCCTCAGCCCTCGGACTGTTGCATTTGGCCTTGTGACCCAGTATAAAGTTCTCATTAACATCTGCTATAGAGCTAAGTGCATGTTGATGCCTGTGTTATGGCACACTGGCAAATGTGTATGTATGGTGCAAGCCTTCATCCTAGCAGTGGGCAAGAACAGGTTAGTGAGTGGGGTCCAGTTCTGTCTGCTGTCAGAGCTGTGTCCAGGGCCAGTATACTGTGCTATGGTGATGCCTGTTGGGGAGTGAAGGGCTAGAGAGCGGTGCAGGGCTTTGACCCACGCCCTCCTCTTGGAGTCTCATAACCTTGTACTGGCAGATCACGAAGCCTGCATGCCTGCTAGTGTAGAAAACAATTGCCTCTTATGTATGCATTGTCCTTTCTTCCAGCTCTTGGCTGGCATACAGTTTAGACCTTCATGCTAGGGAGCAAATAGAGCTTGGAAAATACACTAGCAGCTAACAGTCATTTAGGTAGCCAGTAAGTACTTCCCAGTAATGCACCTGCAGAAAGCTTAACAGCCAATTAGTGCTGCAACTTCTGTGCTGATCAAGCGTGCTCCCTCCAGTCAGCACTATTAGCATTGCAGGTGAGAGAAATTGACAGGGAGATTGAGCAGAACCTGATGAAACCAGGATGCCTTTCAGAAGCCTGAGAACCTGGTTTTCAAAGATTTCTAACAGCATGTGTTCAGTTCTGTTGTATGTGTATGTCCCCCTGATTTGTATGAAATATAAAGGCAGAACGCTGTAGTTGGAGGAACCTGAGTACAGTCAGCATAGACTTAAAAATATTCTTGAATCAAAACTGTTCTCCTGCAGCATGGCAAGAGTGAATTTTCTGCGTTTGAGGCGCTGAGTCCCCAACAGCTACAAAATTCAAATGTAAAGACCTGGTGAACCTGACCAGAAATCCCACATCAGTCTTACCAAGCTTCCTCATGACATGGCCAGACTTCCAGGACTTGCAGGTAGTGCTTGATCATGAACTGAAGCAGAACTGTCTGGGTCTAAAGGAGCTTTCTTTTAGAGCACAGAAGAAAATGCAGACAAACAATAGGAAACAAAACAAAAAGCCTTCACTTGTATAATACGTGTTTTGGCTACAGTAAGGGCACTAAGAATGAAAATTTCTACAGACTGCTTGCTCAGGAGCTCCCTCCAGCCTTCTCCATAGCAGGACCAGGATATATGTACAAAGGACAATCTTCAAATTATCAGCAACAGGAAAACCTCCTAAAGCTTTTCTGTATAGAAATGTTTCTCAAGTTCATTTGAGAGAAAGAAGCATAAAGAGTATTTCAAAACAGTCTGTTGGTTATTAGAGCAATTGCTAATGTTTTTTAATTCCATTTTTGTATGGTGGCCCATGGAGTGCTACTGTGCCAGGGTTTTATCTTGGAGAGAAAAACAGCCACAGGAGCTCAAAGATGAGCATCAGCTTCCTAGGAAGGCTAAGCAGATGGAGCGGTGGACATCAGCATAACCTGTATGAGAAGTTTATGGTAAGCTTCTCACATACTTTGCTTTAAGGACCTGAGAAAACTAACACTTCAGGGAGCACTTTATGGGGGTGAAAGAACAACACGTTTAGGTGAAGTGCCCCAGATAATGTTCTCGAGCTGGACTTCTCAGTCCTCCTGTCACTTGGGCTATGGTCAACCAGACATTGTGTTCCTTCAAACATTTGATGATCAGTATTTCAACTCTGAATTGAAAGTCACACATTCTGTCAAAACACATCCATCATCTTGTCTTCATAAGGGCTCTTTGTGGGTCAAACCAACCCAGCAAGATTTCTTTACTTGTTTTTACTACCTTAAAATAACACCTCTGAAGGAAAACTTGAGGAGATACTCAGAGCCTCTTTTAGCATGTTTATTGCTATCAGGCTTAGGTATTCCCTCCTGACCTTAAAAGTAGCTATCCTGCCATAACAAAGTTACTGATGTTATTCAAAACATAGAAAACCTTTCCCTTTTCCTGCCTGCTTTGTATTTCACTGAGTTGTTAATCTACTGCATGTAGTCTGTGTGTGCAAAAGCAGCAGGTAGCTTCTGTCACTAGTTGGTATGTGATTAATTCCCTTTTCATAGAGATGGGCTGCCTCACCAGTGCCTCTGGTGTTGCTAAAGGAGGCAAATACCTCTGCAAAATTGTGCCTCACCAAAATACCGTAATAAGTAGCAGGGAAACAAGAGGATGGTTAAGAGCGGCCAATTGCAGTCCAAGCAGCTAAATGCAGCTTTAGTTTCACTGAGAGCTCTCCAGTTGGACTGGAAAAGCCACATAATAAGGATTTTGGCAGTCAAGAGGGATGGGGAGAGTGCTTAGCCCAGGTGCCACGTCTACTGCAAACCTCAGCTGACTAGAGCTTCAAGGGCAATCCAGGAAAAACAGTACCAGTGTCCTTCTCTCAAGAGGTTCATGAGAAAGAGAAATAGGACCTCTTTCTGCTACTGTAATGCTACCGGCAAAGATGCAAAAAATATTATCCACAAGCCTTTACCTGGAGATTTTGAAGTAAAAGACCTCCCCTGAACAGCAGAAGATAGGGCAGAAGTGAAGAGGTGTCCCTAAACCCAAAAGCTGGAATGAATCTGTTAGGGAAATCTTCCAAGTTTGGAAAGCTGTTCTTCTGTGAGGTGCCTGCCACAAAGGAAATGCAATCACAAAAAATCAGCTAGCCAAGCAAATGAGAGGAGTCACCCATGTACCACAGAAATGAAGACCTGGCTCCCAGCAGTTAGGTTTGATGCACACCTCATGTTGTTACAACACTGTCTCAGAGGTAAACAAGGACCATGCAATTACAGGTGCAGATAAAAATTTCTGCTGAGGAGTTGTGGAGTCAAACTGCCTGTCAAGCCAAGAGCATATCCTTAAACATGGGGAGGACCAGTCAGCTTCCAGCACCTTCCCTCCAGTTAAATACTGATCTGCATGCCTGCAGTCAGCCTTGAACTACAGAGAGTTATTGGTACTGCCATTTGTAACAACACACAACCCTCCAGTGGGAAGGAGGACAGAAATGGTGTCTCTGTACAGTTCCTGGGGCTGGTGGGAATGGCTCCCTTAGGACTTGGCTGCCCTGGGGTGTAGCCTCCTGTTCCTGCCTGCACACACTAAGTCAGCCACTCTCCAAACAAGGGGAAGAGGAAACTGCTGCCAACTTGTAGCCCCTATAGAAAGTAATTCTGATTACAGCAGTAATGATAAGTATAGTATTTTATGATTGAGAATATAATACTTGTATTATTTGTGTAACAAACTTGCATTCAGAATACTCAAATCAGAAGATCACAGGCTTCAGCAGGACAGCACCAGAAGGGGCTCACTCTGCATTGCCGTCCCTATGATGGCTCTCTGATTTGATCAAAGTAAATTAAGCAAAATTGATCAAAATGTGCATGTGCTCTAAATTGGATTAATGCAGCCATATATCATCCTGTGTCAATGCTATGGAAACTTCACTTCCCAGTATTATTTTGTTAAAGAAACTGTACAAATGCAGAGATCTGTAACATGGTCTTTTTTTTTTTTTTTAATTCATAAAGCATCATTTTCCACAACAGAAAATGACCTTCTAAGCTTTAACTTGCATTACATTTAGCATTATTAAAAATCTGATATTATGTACAAGGAACAAGCAAATTACAGGAAATTAAGTGATGTGAATACTACATGCCTGACTGAAATAAAATAGTGCCAGTGTTTTTGATCAGCAAAATCTGTTAACAGAAAAAAACATTCAGTCAATAATACGACTGATGAAGATAAGACTTTGAAACACTCAATTTCGGTGTGTATCAATCATACCAAATATTAGTCCAGTGGGATAAATAAGCACATCAAGTTTTGCAGAAGTTTTGGTTTTCCATAGGTAAGTAACTGTTGAGATCATTATAATCAAGATGAAATGAGTGGTTCCTGCACTTACTTTGTGGGCATGGCATTTCAGGTATCTCAGGATAGCAGAAGGTTTTGGGAGTAGGGTCAATTTGATTCACCCTCCTGTGTTTCATAAAAATCTGCATAACTCCATTTTAACACTCATATATCTTGATTCTTGTTATATACACTGACAGCACTGACAAACTCAGTACTTTAAGGACTCAAAATTAGGCTATTCCATGCCTGCACTGTGGAGCTGACAGTCTCAGAGACTCAATAATGGGAGCAGTCTGTCTGTAATTCAGGGAAAAGAGTCTACTGTAAATATTGATGCTGAGTAATAAAATCATGCTATATGTTATGTGTATATATGTCATCCATTCACCACTAAGTGAGAAAAGACAAGGTGGGGAAAAACCCAAACCCAGTGCTTACTAATACAGGAGAACTATCAAACCACTAATTTTTTTCCTCCAAATAAAAATGGGAAAGTTAAAGAAGATCCTGAGCTACTGGGAAAAGAATCTCACAGGATGCATCCATCAAAGAAAAATAAAGACGGGGAAGCACAGGTAAAGGATGTTATCATAACACTTAATGTAAAAGTTCCCTTTGTAGTCAGTGACGTAGTGAGACATCCCAACTAATTCTTGAAGCATACTGTAGACAGAGGATAAAAATAGTGCCCACGTTCTGTATCTAACCAAGAAGTGGGCTACTTCTCCCTGAAAGACATTTGTCTCCTGCAGATCATATTTCCTATTTGCCCTGTGATGTTAGGCATCCAAGTTTAGGCAAAATTAATATCTAAATTATTTCTACGTGGAACTATTTCAGTGCATAGGGTGGAGAGAATTACAAAGCAGCACATTTGCAGTTGCCTGCCTGTATGGTTTACCTTGCCTTACAAACACCAACCAACCATACCTTTTGAATAGACTTTTTGAAGAACTCAAGTCAGGATCTAACTCCTCTACTATGTGTACTTACAAAAGCATCACCTATTTACTGCATAATTAGATAGTTGATCTAAGTTACCTACACTAATTGCTTTTGTTTCTGGTTTTGTGCGCCACTTTAAAACTCTTTAATGATTTTGTTGCATGAGACATGACATAGAAGAAATTTGTCACACTTACTTCCCTCTTTCTAGAGGGATGCCTGTGTGGCTTCTGGTTTACATAGGCAATTGTTTTCTGATTTGCGAGACCTGATCAAGATGTTGAGCTTTGATGACAGGTTGCTGGAAAAAGTGTATGACTTGCAGAGTGTCACAGCAGTTTAATTCTCAATGTCAAGGGGATTTTCCTGTTCGCAAAACCTGCTTTCTTATCTGACATACAGGGTCTACGGACTTCCTGCCAAAGGCATGGAGTCATATTCTCAAAAGGGCTTATGTTACCACTAGGAGTTATTTGTCCTAATGATTTAAGTGGCTAAATTCCATTTTTGAAGTAACTTGGGCCAGATTCAGGGAAGTATTTTGGAACCCAGAGTTACAAAGTAGCTCAGCAGAGAGATTATCAAAACAGCTCATAAATGCTTCAAAATCTGCACTGTGGGACCATTCTGGGGAAATGCATGTGCCAACACCCTTGAGTTCTCTTTAGTTTTAAAACATATGACAGTTCCTGAGTGAGGAAGGGATGGTGTTTGAATATGAAGTTAATTTCAAAGCACTGTTTTTTTTAAAATGTAAGCTTCCACTAGACACAGTGGAATATGCTTTATGATTTTAAAAGTGGAGGGTAAATGAGTTTTTTTTTTATTATTTTATTTTATTTTATTTTATTTAACAAAACCATTAAAACTTTCACACAAAATAGAAATGAAAATGAATCTCTCTGAAACATGTAATCATGTCTCTATTCTTAACTTCCCTTCCCATGGTCTCTTGGTTGGGAAAAATGACTGATGTAGCTAGGTGGGCAGCAATCCCCTCCAAGACTGTGTACTCAAGGAGGCAGGTTAGCCTCTGAAACCAGGCAGGGTGTGACTTTGGCATGTTATCGCCCAGATCAGACCCACAGCAAGCACCATTCTTGCCGCTTCGAGGCCTGTGATAACACCACACTTCCCAGAGAGAGTAAAACAGCCATCCAGGCAATGACTAGCTGTCCTAGCCTGGTGTCATTGTAGTATGACCCTCCTGTGCCATCTGACATTTCATGCACTGAGTGCTTCACCAGCACTAGCACACACAAGCGTTTGGTTTTAGCATTTGGACATGACTACTGTTCTCTGTTTCAGGTTTGTGCCACTGAAAGTCCCAGTCTGATCTGTTAGCAGCAACTCTGAATTGCTTGTGCATTCATTAATGGAAATATCTATCAATTATGATGGGATCAAGTGCTGTGCTAAGTGCTCAGGCAGAGGAGCCAGCAAAAACATGCCCACATATTTTTAGTTACCCTGGGATTAATTCCCAGGCAGGTCTTTGTTTTCAGTGTTGTATTTACATGGAGCAGACATATGGAATAGGAATATGCCTTCTGACAGCTGCTCTGCTTTCCTCAGAGCAATGGAGGGAGGGACCACTTCAAAATAACATCTGCCGTACTTCTGTCTCCCTCCAAAACCATCTTCCAGGTGCACACAAGTGCAAAGGAAATGACTGCCGAAGTGCAACCCCTCTGCTTCCCACACCTCAAAGAGCAGCTGGGGGCACATGTTGCCATCTCCTGGGAATGCCCCAGACCCAGGCCTCAGTTCTCATCTCAGGGGAAGCTGGTTGAGATCTTGGCCCCTCACTCACCTCTCAGTACTATGAGGCTGACAGTGTGTGAACAATGCACATGCTTGTTCCTCTGTTTGTCTGAGGGAAGCCCCTTGTTTTAAGGTGTCCTTATTGGCCTGGCCATCCTCTCCACTATGTTTGTTCAGCATATTGTCATTTCCTGGAACAGAAGACAAAAATAAACAAACTGTATCAGTGATAACCATGACAGTTGTGACTGCTGGTCTGTACCTTATGTATGTGAATTTTTTAACAACAGATAATATTTGCTCCCCCTCCCAGCTCTAAGCTCTGATCTTTGTGTCCACCCTTGATCTCATTCTCAGGCTTGGTGTGCAGAAAGGGTTTTTTTTCATTCTCTCTTGACTGCATATACAAGATCAGAGACTCTTCCAGGCATCTCAGTTCTAGAGAGGCAAAACTAGTTGAAGCCAGACTTTCACAAGGCACCCATGAATATTTTAGTCCTATACTGAGGAGTCTGGATCTTCAAAAATGTCTGACACCTGTGGCTTCTTTGAGGGTGGTGAAGAAAATTCTGCTGCTGTCATTTTTGAAATCTCCTCTTGCAGGACCAACCACCCTGCCAGACACTTTTACAATGCCTTAGCTAAAATATTGTCATTCATACCAGTGCAGTGACTGCCTGAGGAGTTGCTGAGGAACTGATGAGCATAGCATGTGCCACGTGGAGTTTTCCTATTGCATTTTTCTGTGCAGGATTGAGTGCTGTTATAAAGCAAGGAGAGAGAGTGGTTGGGCAGTGCTGGATTCTTCTCATTAAAGTCAGATGAAATGCAAAGCCTCATTATGACCTGCCACTTTGTCACAGTGCTGTGAGAACAAGAGGGTTGAGCGTTTTGTTTCTGTGGAGAAACCCATGAAACAGCACAATGACAGAAGTACATGCAATTGCCTAAAAGGTTGCAGGTACTCCAGAAAGGTGACTGATTCCCTTCTGCTGTTGTCACCCTGCCTTTACTTCATGTTTCATGAGGTAAATGAAAACATGAGGCAGAGACACATCATCTGCAATCACAGACCATATTATGCACTCTTTAAACAAGATTCCTCACAAAGTAATTTTCCCCCTCTTTTGCCAAGATGAGCTTGCAAGCCAAATCTTCATTCTCATACAAGAGGTTGTAACACTCTGTCCCCTATCCCACAGAGCAGGATGAAGTGACCTTAACCCTCAGAAGATTCAGGCAGCTTAGAGAAATACAGAGCAAATGTCTGAAAATCCCTGAAACTTGAGAAGTGAGTTTGCCTTTACAGCAAACGGTTGAACACTACATATATTCTCAGATCTAGCTGCCTGAGGTTAGACTTCCCAGTCCAGAATGGGGTTCCCTCAAGGAAAGTTTGCCCTAATTTGCTGGACTGAACCATAGCCACTTTCCTTGATTTAAATGGGCTTCAAAAGTATTCTTCCTGTTCAGATGAGCAGAGCAAACTTGGGTGAGCTGTCTACATACGGAGGTTGGAGAAACACCTCTCTAGGCAGCCAAGCCTGACCAATTGTTGACCGTAAAGTTTCTGAAGCGGTCTCCAAGCAACTGCTACAAGCTAAATATTTAACATAGGAAATAATTTCCTAGCTGTTCTGCAGGTGACTTTGCAGATGATAAAAGTGATTACAGTATGGATTCATGAAGTGCCTTAACACAGGAGTCATCATCTTACTTGAAGTCACTGAATCTGCATGAGAAACTTGTCAATTCCCTTTTGTGTAGTGCTGGGAACATGGCAGCCCAGCAGCTTCTAGGCTCATTTCTTCAGAACTCCCATGAATTGTCTTAGCCACCTACAGATACAAAGGAAAAGATGACATTTTCCGGGAGTAAACATGGCCACTAGGCAACCTGTTTGATGATTTGGCTTGTGGAAAAAGGAGTCGTGAAGGTTTATTGCAAAAGAAGCAGCAGTCTACAGAAGCTCTGAGTTCTATCACAGCTTTTTCTTAACATCTGATGAGGTGATTAGTGGGACTTTGTAAGGTCATGTTTTCAGTGTCAGGTTATAAAACAGAAGCACTCTGTCCAACAAATGGCAACAGACACTAGAAATGAAGTGAGGAGAAGTGACTGGGTTTGGGCCTTTTGTGAGCAGAGATGTCTGGGTCTGCACATAAGCCAGCACGGGGATGCAGTGGAGGGTGACTAATCTGCTGAATCACAAGTGGAGACTGTGGGTCCTGAGAGGGAGAAATTGCAGCAGAAACCATGAAACAGTAATATTATTAGTCAGACAGGCCAGCCTGTTTTTGAAGGGACAGGCTGATCAGCTCAGATTTCAACATAATCATCCAGTACTGCCAAATGATGGATTGAAATAAATTTCCCTTTGCCTCGGATAAAAAATAAAAATAAAAAAATGGGAGCACCCTTAGCACTTTCTACTTCTGCTGCCACTAAGAACAAACAAGCATATGTCATAGCAGCATTAGGTGCCTGGCTTTCATGTAAGCCATACACAGGATGGTAAAGGTTCAGCAGTCACTTTATACACTTCTTACTTACATTTCTAGGTTTCCTGCCATTTTCCAGTTTTTAGATTCTGCGCACTACCACATTTCAGGAAAAGTATTAAGCTATTCCAAATAAAACTTGAAAAATAAAGCAAAGTAAAATGATGCTAAGATGTCGCAAGTACTTTTCCCACAAGCAGATTTTACCAAGTACTGAATGCATGAATTCTGGCTATGTGATTTAATAAATGCTCTGCAGATAGGTTTCAAGTTTGCTTGTTCTTCTCCTAAAGGACTGTGCTGCCACTGCCTTTAGTTGAAAAAGATTTCAGCAATTCTAATGCAGAGCTGAACTTTAAAGCTCTTTTTTCTTTTTTTTTGCTGATAGCAGAAGATCTGTAGTTCTGCTTGTGCTCACCTCAAATGTGCAACTTCGGATGGACATTACATGATCCTGGACAAGTAAAAACTAAAGCACTTTCTTGCTATCAAAGAATGTTTTTTTGGGGAAAAAAATGATGATCTAGTAATACCACAGTATTTTAGAGAACAAAAAAACTCCGTCAGTTTACCTCCACTTTTTCTTCATGCCAATGAGAATGGGGAGGGAACAAGACATAAGGTGGTAATGATCTAGATATCTCAGGTTAGTATTTAACTTTTTTCTTTAAACAGAGTGCTTCTGTCACTCAATTCCAAGCAACTGTTCCTTTCCTGAAGTTTCGTTCCATCTTACTTTAAAAATCCTTAAAAGCTCAGTGAAAATTAAAAAAAAAAAAAAAAAGGGCAATGTTTGCTGTGAAGAATTTTAGTTGACTAAAGCTTTGAATTTTGTGTTTACTTTGCATCAGCCTGAAACAGAGGCTTTCTTACTTTTTAATCCTGAGTAGCATGGAGTGGGTACATAGGTACTGATTGCTCAATTTCTCTCCCAAAAGCTTAAGGGGCACCAGATAAAACTAAAAGAAAGCAGATTCATAAAACAAACTAAAGGAAATATTTTGGTTCAGGAGGCCTCCAAGCCTTAGAGGGTACAAAGTATTTGGGGAAACTACATACGTTATACTCTTCCCAACACATTGACTTTTGTCTGCTATAAAATGGGGGATAATGGGTGAAGCAAATTACCTAAAAGAATTATTCATCCATCCCAGTATAGCCATTTTATTCTGCGTATATGCTAATGTATATTTTCCTAATAGGAACTCTATTCATTTCCTTGTGCACCCGGTTTCATGAAATGAAGCTCTCATTTCACTTGTTGCCCCCAGCAAACTACACAGGAATTTCATTTTACTTTAAAATAGCTAGTGCAGAACAGGACCTTCTAGTTACTGCTCTTCAGCAGCTCTCTCCGTAGTTCTGGTACCAGCTGCTGTCTCTCTACCCTTTCCAAAGTAGAATTGGTTAAACCCTCAGGATCACAACTGTGTTAACAGGTTCTGTCAAAGGATTAGGAGATTCATTATACCACTGGCTATTAGTCATAGATTTTTCATCTGTCTTGTTTACTGTAATAACAAGACAGGACCTGTGACACACATCCATCTAAGCTGGACCCCTAACAGTAAATGTCCAAAGCTGTATGCAAAAGAAAGCTTAGGAACAAAACATCTTGTTTCAAGTGACTCAGAAATCCTACTAATAGAATCCTTTCATGCCATTTCCTCTAAGCTGAATCTTGTGTTTTTTTCTTGTCCAAGTGACTGAGATTTTCAGATGCAAAAAGTTGATGGACAGTCAAGAATAAAAATACAGAAACACAAAGTTCAGTCGCATTTTCATAATCATACAGCAAGACTGACCCTTAAAAGGCCAAATCCCATCAGCAGAGAATAAGCAACATTGTATGATTTTTCAGGGAAACCTAATGAGAGTGAAAGATGTTGCCCTCAGGAGAGCACATGGGTGTTCAGTAAGAAAAGGATAAGCTAGCGTCAAAAACGTTTTGTTGCCTGCATTGGCACTGGGGTTTTGGTAATATTTGACAGGTCATTTTCACCAGATTTCCTCAAATCATTGTCAAACAAGTTCACTTCCATTTTGGGAAGACACAAGCACACACAATTATTTCCATGTGTTGTATACAAAATACTTTTCCCAAAGGAAAAATGTGGAAGAGTGTAAGGCTTTTGTAATTTGGTTTTCCATTTTGGTCACAACATCTGACGTTGTCAGAAGTGTAAAGCAAAACTTCTCAAGCTTCAAAAATTTCTTTTTATTATCACTCTTCCTGGAGATGTACCATGTGAGAGGGCAAGGGAACTCTGTACTGAAGATCAATTCAGAAATACCCTCAGTGCCTACAGTATACATGAACCAAGACAGTGTGACCTGTGGTCAGGTAATTATCATCACTCTGGGATACAGCTTCCCCCTACTTGTTCCACATAAGCACATGTCCAAGGAAATACAGTGCTGAAAAGCAGCAGTGCGCAGGAAACAGTGGTCAGGAAACGAAGCACTGATAAATTTCAGTCAACATTGGTGACATAAGTATTAGTTTAGGAGAGGCAATAGATTCAGTTTTGGAGGAAAAGGCAAAAAAAGATGAATGTTACCATCTGCACAAGTTTTTTGCTGTTCAGAGTTGACTGCAGGGCAAATTCTTTACCCTCAAAGGTTTGACGATTCACAAAAACTTACATCCTTCCCTTTAACATCAGCACCAGACAGAGACCAAGAAATAACTAAATTCAGACAGCAGCACTTGCTTATGCGTATTGACTCCCAGATCTACATCTGCTTTAAGCACAGATCAGTTTAATTTAGGCAGACAGAAAGGAAACACGAGGGGAAAAACTCTCAACTTCTTGCTCACAGAGAATTACTTTCTACCTGGCTTTGGGTTGGCAGCCCACAATCTACCTCACGGGACTGAGGAGCGCAGTTCTGCTGCCTTGCAGGAGGCCTTGTGCTCTCAAATCTCCTGAGCGCTTTGGAAAAACCGCCTACGGAAACATAAAGCCTGTGCTTTTGAAACTGCTTCCTAAGAGATCTGAATGCTCACTTCCTATTAATTTTCACTCATTTCAAAGCCTCTGGAAAGCTAGCAAACCTAGTTTCCTGAGGGATCCCCTGAGCACGAACAACTTTATGCAAACAATTGCCTCTGAAAGCCATTTGTCAGCTGCCACAAATGTCTGCAGGACATGTCTGTGCTGCCATGACCAGCTTGGTTTTAGAGAGGCCCCGGGCACTACAGAAACAACAGAAGAAACATAATATTGACTATTTCTTACTATCTGGTCAGTTAACTTTCGTAGGTAACTAATGGGAGATAAGCCTTTTGATGTTTCCCCCACCAGCTGTGGGCACTAAGCTCTTGTGAAACGGATGCCTCAGAAATGGTTATCCCCAAGAAGGTGCTGCAGCATCCATTTGGGTAGATGGACAGACATCCCCAGGTTCATTCTGACACAACAGCTACACCCTGCAACATCACCTGTCTCAGCAAAGCCTGAGGTAGCCCTGAACAAGCAGACTCCAGTGCTGGCAGCAGGACAGCTGTGCTGTTGTGGTGCACAAACATCCACAGCCCCAGAGCCTTGCTGCAGAGCCATGTTAACCTGTGACCCTGCTCCTATATCTATCTGAGGGGCAGGAGTTATTAAGGGAGGCTGCAGTCACTTTTTACCAGAGGAAAAGTCCTATCCAGCATCAAAGGCAAAACTGTCTATGATACCTCAATAATAGGTTCAACATTATTCCGAGGATGGAAGAGAGCCATTTTGTGTGGTGCTGAATTATGTAGAGACAGCAAATGTGCTGCAGAGAGCCTTGTAGTGACAATTACAGAAAATACAGAACCTAATAAAAAGAAGGTCAAAAATTTTGGTATCTGTTAGCCCAATAGCAGTTGAAGAAGGTACTTTCTGATGCTTTTAAAAAGATTTGTATGTATGAAAAAATACACAAATAAATAATCAGTAATTAAAATAGCTAACAAGCAAGGCTCAGCTATCTAAACACTTGCCAAATTGTGAAATAAGCTACTCTTTAACCTTTGCTTTCTATTTTATATGTTTTATAGCTATAATTTGTAGCAGAGATACAGTAGATGAAGCCATACTAGTTGATACTTGAAACACAGTATTATCACCAGATAAAATACACTTGAAAGGAGTCAATTAAGATTTTTAGAAACCATGCCCCAAAATTAAAGCTATCGAAACATGTTCTGTTACAGACCCCTCCAATTTGAGGAATTTTGTTGCCTAGGCAACCTGGTCACAGTGTGTCTCAGTTCAGACCACACTTGCTATTTTAAATAGAAACGCCATCCATTTAATGCACAGCTGATTTTTAGTAAAAGGTACATATGTGTAAAACATACCGACAGACCATGTATTTGTTTTGCATTAAAAAGCCAGTATACTCATGTAGTACTTTCAGAGGCAAACGTGAAGTATAAATCTAAGGATGAGCAAACAAGAATTTAACAATGCCTAAACAGCAGTAAAGCCTGATGAGCTGAGTGGGACTGGCAGCTGCACAGAGAACCCTGCACTTATGAAAAGGTCCTGCTGTTCTTATCATAGAGAGGCAAGAGGTAATCAGCAGTGGTAAAGGGACTGCATACAGCTATTTCACATTGCTTCATTATATCCAATTAGAGGCTGACCAAGCAAGGGATTCAAATGACTGTATATTGCCACTTGAAGAGCTACTAGCCAAAGACAGAATCATGCAGGTGCATGAGATTTCCCCATAAATATTGTCTTTCAAGTCCAGACCTAATGTTTTCTTTAGGAGTCAGGAGCACTAGCAAATGGTGTGAGGTTACACATTACTGTATCCTTTGGCAAAGGCATCTCTGGAAAACTTCCTGGCATTGGCCAAGCAGCAAGAAACAAAATGTTCAATGCAATGTTCAGTACCTTCTGCATAAATGGGTATGCCAGATGCCAATTTCTATGAAGGTATTAAAATTCCTTGGGCAAAGCTGCCAGAAGATGTAGAGCAGCTACACAGTTTTCCCACAGGATTGCAGGAAAGTATGTAACACCCAGCTCTGGCTAAACATTTAAAGTCTTGGCCTGATTTGAACAAGAAGTACTTCCACAAAATGGCCTTGTCTGAAAGAGGAATGAAGCTCAGTAAAAGATGTATATGATGCCTTGTATTTCTCAGTCATCTGGATGATATGTTTTGTGTTGCATTACTGGACCAAAAAAAAAAAAAAAATCAGTCATTGCTTGGTTGCAGTCTTGTCATTGCTGAATATCAGCATGTTCACTTTCTGAAGAAGTTGCAGCAGAGGGACTACAAGACCTCTGGGAAGATGGGAAGAGAGTGGACGATAGCTAACCACAATGACTAGAGGAAATTGTATTGATGGACACCATCTACACTGAAAAACCAGTCAGTGGGACAATCAAAGTGACAAGGGAGAATCAGCTTTTGTGCAGGTTTCTCCATATCAAAGTAGGCAACAGACCTTTACAAATATATCACTTAGCCAAGTGATAGCAAGCTAAATACCTCCAAAAAGGTATGTACCTGTTTAGCCATTCAAATCACTACCAAATCCCAAGTTCTCCACGTGTGAGTGGAGGCCTTCCACATGGAGACAGGAAGAAATGGATAATACTGAGTTGGGAGAAAGTCCTTAACCTAACTCTGCTTGGTGTGTTTTTTTTCAATGGGAAACTCTACCTTCCTGCAGCCACAGCTAGTTGTGGGAAGCCTTGCGTATCTCAAAAGATGTCAAGAGACTCCAGACTGCTGTGGGCAGAATGAGACAGAAACTACGGAGACTGTACCCTTATCTGAGCATCGGTTAAATGCAGCATAAGACCTCACAAGAGTGGTAACATTCCAGAAATACTCATTATTTTCCAGTTACTTTCATATGTTGTTATACATTTTATGCCTGATACTTGGATAATGTACAGTAGTTACACAAGTTTAAGTGACCAGGCTTAGCTGCAAGCGTCATTCTAGCAATTAAGCTATTTCTCCAAATCTATAAATTCTACTTCAGAGTTGTTTGGGTGACAGGGCACCATCGATTCTCCCTTCCACAGAAAGCTTGCAAAGCAAATCAATAGGAATGTACATTTGGAGGTCCCTCTCTCTTTCACACACACACAAAATTAATCACCTGCCATAAATACTATCATGCTAAGACAGAAGTTTGCTTTGGAACAAGATTTTGCCAAGACACTGAATTAATTGAACTGATTTATTATCACTTGAAAAAGGTAGTAAGTGATAGTGACTTCAGCTCTTGCCCCTCACAAACACCATTCTCTAACCGTCTTTATTTTCCTTCTTGCAATCTTTTATTTGGTTAAAAGCCTTATTTGCTAATGAAACTCATACATCTATAATAATTCTCCCATCCTGCACTGCAGATAAGGAGCACAGGCACAAGGAATATTGAGAAATTTAGTAGAGGTAAGCGACTAATATGATTATGACATGCACCTTGGTTAAATAATTTATGATCCTCAGAGTACAGATAAGCAAAATGTTCATTTCAAATAATGGAGATTTAACTTTCATTCCTCTTTTGATCTGAACAGAATACTTCCAAAGATTATTTATCAGTTGATTGAATCTTGTAGGGAGATGGGGGTTTTGACCTCTGCTTATTTATTCCACTTTGCTATTTAACTTCAGTTTGCTAGAAAAAACAAGGACAAGGCTGTGACAGTTCACAGAGATGCAATTTGTCTATTGAACTTAGCTTGGCATCTGTTAGACACACAAAGAAACAAAAGAAACTGCATAAATATTCATCAGCAAAGAAGTCAACCACGATGCTGGATTTGAAGCATTATGCGTTATTTTTGTAATGATAATAGTGATTCATCAGCCCTAATGATATCTCAGTACGTTGCCTGACTGATCTTTTACTCGTGTGAGTATAATTTATTTTTCCATTTTATGTCCTGCCTATCATTTTTTTCCCAAAATATGGAAGTAGATTTACATAATAGAATTCTGCTTCGTTGTGCTGGACAGGTTGGGCTTTTTTGTTTCAGGTAATGACACCAGTATCAGCTTGTTCTTCCCTTTGCATCTCATTTGAATAAAGCCTATAATGTGACAAGCGAAAGATGGCACTGCCTTACAACCAGCTAATTGGGGGAGGAATTATGGTGTAGGCATTATGTAGCATGGACTCATCTTTGAAACCTATCATGACCTCCTTAGAAGAAGTACTCTTTCAGCCTAGCTTCAAAAGCCAGTTTTATTTGTCAACTCTGTTTATTCTTATAAATGTATCTTATAATGACTTGTTTTTCTGGACTGTAAATCTGCCAGAACACAGAAAAAAACTATCCTATCTTAAAAAAGATACAATTCAACTTAATGCCTTATCACTACAGCTATCCCAGATGGGATTTTTAACACATTGAAGAAAGTTACATTTTTGAAAGCAGGATAAAGACCCTGTGCCCCAGTGCCTTCCAGTGGAATGCAGGCACCTAAACTACTCAGGATCCTTTACATGAGTGTCTGAAACCCCCAGAAAGCTGGGGGGAGAAGGACATCTAATTCTGTTAGACAGAAGGAAAACTGCAAACTGTGCTCATAAACCTACAGATATTCTGCAACATATAACAAAAATACCTACAGAACATTTGGGTTTAGTTTAAAATGTGAACTGAGGGCTTACTTACTTGATTTGCTGGAATAAGGTAAAAGGGAGGAAAACAAATGCTTTATTGTAGCTTCTCTCTAGTAAAAGCACTGCAAAAAGACTGGGACAGATTTTATTCAAAAGAAAGGTGCCCTTCCTCCTCCCTGCAAAAGGAAGTGGAGGTTTTATTTGAAACTGTTGAAGACACAAGAAAAATCTCTTCAACACAAGTGGGAAGGGGAGAGTGAGGATGACAACTGGAGCACCAAAAGACCCGCAAAGAGCTGAGCTACAGCAACTACCTCACCCTGCAGGTCTTGGTAAGCCTGCATGCCTCCCTCATGCAGCCCTGGTCCTGAGAGCAGATGAAGGATCTACCTGACTCAGGGCTGGCGTTTTATGACTCCTTTCCTTGTATGATTGAACTGTGCTCTCTTTGAGGACAGTCAAGCAAAGGAAGAGAGGCCCATAAAGGCTGCAGGATCTCAGACCTCAGAAGTTTTCATGACCTGACTGGACAAAGGCATGACCTGATTGAGCAAACCTGGCTGGATGCAGCACTGGTGTTGCTTTGAGTAGGAGCTGGCCTTCACCCTCCAGCCCCATGCTTTCTAAAGGACCACAACATACATGTCAGCAACAGACAAATCCAGTGAGGTTCTGCCATTGTGATTCAAATCCTAGTATTTCCAGTTCGGGTTGAGTGATTTTGGTATCACCCGCCCTCAAAACCTGTTATTTACAGTCTCACTCTTTCATCTTCAAAGTACATCCAGCAACACTGGAGGGGAGGTGTGCGGTGGTGGTGGTGGGGTTGTCACAGGGGTCCCCAGCAAATACTATGATTGTGGCTCCTTTCACCTGCCCTTTGATGAACTCTGGCTGGTGCCAGCTACATTGCTTTGAGCTGGATCGAGCATTTTGCATAATTAATACACATCCCCTCCCCTCTGCTCGTTTCTGAAAACATTTTTGCTTATTTCTTGCTTGGTTAGGAACCATGAAACCAAACAAAGTAGTTCTGGAAGGGACCTCAAGGGATAATCTCATCCATTACCCCTTCCCTAAGGCCTACAAAGTTAATAACAGAACGACAAGCTTGCAAACTCCAGCTGCCAGGCTTTGAAGGTTTGGCTACTCCTAAAGAAGTATGTTGCTCTTGTCAACATGGGGAAGTGTGTGTGTGCTTGCTGATCTGTGCAGAGATTAATTTTAAAGTGTACATTTTGCTCAGATGGCCCTCTGCTAACATTATATGCATCAGTAATTTTCATATTATGCAATCACCAGCACTCACGTTCAAAGAAAGCACTTTTACTCGTGACAAAAGGTAGTTGCTATGCTCTCATTAAAACACAAAAGCAAGGAAAGATTGGTCCTTGTGCAGCATCATCTTTTGCCTATTCTGTTAAGAAATATTTATTATATTCAGGAATGCATCGTTAATTTTCTATACCTCTCTCAAGTAGCATAGCTGATTTCCAACATGTCTTTATTGGATTAGACTGCTCAGTGAGTTTTAGCTATTACCAAATACTCTCAGTTTCTCTACAGGTCATTCCTCTAAAGAGACATTCGTACATGAAAAAACTCTGTTGTCTTTTCTCTCTTCCTTGTTTCATTACTATCAATTTTCTGGTCATTTCCAGCCCTGTAAAGCTGAATTTAGAAACATTATGTAATGAGGAGCTCAGATATTCAAAAGTAAACTGGATCTGTTCCTTCCCAAGAAGGTTACATGTTTTTAAGTCCAGCCCTGGGATCCCTGGGAGACTCAGTGCAGTCTGTTTTAATCCAGAATGTGGACACCAAAGTCCTAGAGTATGTTAGCAGCCAAAGCAACTGGACAAAGATGACAGGCAAACTGCAACACTACAGAGACCCTTAGGTAACTGAATTTGGCTATGTATACACAGGGTCATACACCAGCTCTCAGTCAGATTAGGAACATAGCCTCAGATGTTGGCCAGGATGGCCTAAAATGTGACAGAAGATGTGAGTTGCACGGGCCCCAAGGGCTGGTTGTCCACTCCTAGTAGCTAGCTATGTCCCTAAACTTATGAAAGAAGTACTTGACACTGAGGTAGGCAAGGGCATATTCATCATTTCGGCTAACTGGAGAGCACTGTCAAGGATTGAAGAGGCATAGGGCACAACAGTGTTTCTGTACCCACAGTGCCACCTGCAACATCCTTTGGGACCTTTTCCAACCATACTTGACTCAAAAAGCTGATTTCTTATAAGTAAAAGCAAGGGTGAATCTTACATGATTAGGAGTGAATTCCTTGCAAGCATTCTTCAAAACGTGAACCTGGGAAATGCCCAGGGTTCACTGGACTGGGGCATCTAAAACCCTCCAGCTGCATTTTCTGCTCTTGCCTATTCATCTGCAGCAGCAGCAATGTATAGCTATACAGAGGTGGCTATACCCACCTATAGAGAACATTGACACACATCTGTAAATGCACAGACACCCCCGGCTACACACACCCACCCCAACAAATAGTCTACAAACAACCCTCTATGTTGGGAACACGGTGTGGGAGCAGGTTTCGTGGATGGTGTCTGCACTCATGCAGCAGTGAAGCAAAACACAGAGGATGTTATTGGGATGGCTGGCTGATTGATCCTCATTGAGAGCGTTTCATTGCTCTATCATTTCCAGCATTTATCATTGATTACTTTTTCCATGCTTTCTAAAGTGTGCAAAAATCTTGTGTGATTGCCCGCAGTTCTTTTGAATTTTGGCCAAAACAGTGGCTTCTTCTTTTTTTATTATTATTATTACAAATAATGATGTTTTGCTGCCTTATAATGTGCTGGAAACTTTTTACTGCAAATGAAAGTTTGTTTTGAAAGCATCCACTGAAACAAAAATCTCATGTTTTGAAAGCATCAACCCAAACAAAAATCTCAGCACTTATAACACACTACACTATTCCACAACTTTAAACTACAAGTTTCAGGCCCTGGTATCTAGAGGAATTAAGAATCACTAGCAAAATTCTTCCAGGACTCTACTACAAAAATAGAGGAGAAAAAAAGTATAAATAAATATGCAGGGTACAAGAAGAAAACTACCGGTAATACTGTATATACTTTTATACATAAAGGAAGCTTTCGTTGCCAATGAAGGATATTCCTACTTTACTAGTGAATGCCAACCTCCCATCTTTTCCTTTTTCCCATCAAACTGTAATGCAAAATTATCCATTATGGGTAAGTATCCTCAAACCTTGCCTAATGTGTAGACAAGGCTAAGATCCAGATTTAACAATAGAGCTGTACTACACCAAGGTGTGATCATCAGCAGCAGATGGTCTTTACAGAAACTCTCCTCAAACAAGAGATCATGATTTCCAGCCCATAAAATCTTTCACACAGGTACAGCTTGAAAAGAAGAGTATACAGCTATGACACAAAGGATACACAGAAATAGCCTGAGTAGCAAAATCCTTGTCATTTCCATGGAAATGCGGCAATTGATCAGAAAAATCTTGTATTTTACTGAACTCTATCTGCTCATTTGTATGAGCTGATACGTATGATTTTAGCAGGTTATTAATTCTGCATGAGAAGGGCTGTTGAGAGCACGTTGTTGCCAGAGCTGACTCCTTCTGTGCCCAGGTATATTTTGAGCCACGTTACCCTTTACAGAGGTGGATTTTATGAGTTCAAAGGATATTTTGTTTTAAATCCTCATTTAAAAAATAGTTTAACTTTTAAATAATAGAAGAAAGAATTTCCTCAAACTAAAGCCAAAAGAGTTGCAGAGAGACCACTGTGTTATATTTGCAATAAGTTTCTTTCATGGATGCTTAAGGTTAGTTTTAAAGCCAATAAGGTAGTCTTAGGCTGCATGTCTAAGCAGTGATGGAGAAGGATTGAAGAGAAATAACTTTTACCAGTATTAACCAGCAGCACACTGCCAGCCTTGAAAACAAAGAGGAAACAATGGAAAGACTCACAAACTACAAAGCAGAGATCTGCATTTTGATGGGATAGTTAATACACATTCCTTGCACAGATTTCATATCTAAGATGTAGACTGAGAGCTACTCTGTGAACCTGCAAAGAAAACTTATATTGCTCAATCTGGAAACACAGATTTATTTTGACCTCTGTAGTGGAAGTTCTTGTAATAGTTCCTTGCTGATTCCGAAGTAAGAAAAGAGCATTTTCTTTAGGCTTTGCTATGGCTGAGGTAACTGCGTTTTGTGTACACAGACTTCATTTTGCCTAAATGAACAGGATGCCTACAGCACTGTCCCCCTTCCTTTTTTACCCCACTCCTGTCACTACAAGGTGATGTGAATTCAGTCACACCTTTGATTACTGTGGATTGCATACTGCAAATGCAGGTGTGAGACGATGTAAAATAAAGCTGTGAGCGATATAGCAATAAATGAAAAACAGGGCATTGCAGAGACAGACTTTCTCAGGAAAGAAATTAAAAGAGGAACAGAAACCGGCTTCCTTTGCAGACTTCCATAGCAAGAATACTTAAATAAATTGTTGTGAACAATGTTGTGACTTAGAAGCACAAAACCTGATGGAAAGGGAGGCTGAATACGAGTGACATAGATAGTGAAGAAACATTGAGCAAGTTACAGTCCCCTTTGCCTCACAACTGGTCAGTGAAGTTGTAAACAAGAATCCGTGCAGCCCTGCTGTAATGTATTATTTTGTTATTGTTTTATTTTAACCTAGGGAAACTTGATGCTGTGTTAGCAGTATGCCTTTTAGGACTAGAACAGTCTTGCTCCAGTTAGATCATAAAGGCAAGTTTTTTCAGAGGTAGCAAAATCTAATTTTCCAAGAAAAGTCAATAGGAATGTGGATCTAGTTCTTGTAAAGTGCCCTGGGAAATTCTCCTTAGCAAAACTGCAATCCAGTTCAATCCTTAGCAGCAACAAATCCCATGCTTCATGAGGTTTTTGATTTCTGAACAGTTTCTAAGGACCCGAGCCAAAGGAGCAACGCCAACAGGAATCTCCCCACTGATTTGACTGACATCTTCCTCCATTCCTGAGATCATGTCCCAAAGGACCGCCTAGAACAAATACAGAATTTGGCCACTATTATCAAATATAGAAACCTCCAGTTAGATCATAAATTCCATCAGGATCTCATGGTGACCTCTACGACTTATGTTCAGCACTCAGCACTTAGAAGAAAAATCTAGACACTGCATAGAGAACAAGTAAGGATTTACAAGCTTTGATGGGAATAAGGAATTATCTAGGCATAGCTGGAATGTGTAAAAACATCTACAGGGATTAGATCCTGCAAAATGGTTAAACTGTTGCATCTAAATCACTTAGATGGCTCTGAAGCAAGTATCACCCAATCATCCATAAATAACAGTTTGAAGCCCTACTGAGTCAGCGCAAAGAGGTAGCCATAGCGTGTTCTCAGATTAAACATAATGTATTGATTCAAAGCAGAGGGTCACTCACTGCACAACAATTAACCTAGGAGGTTATCAGTAGTGATTTGTTAGTAGTGATCTGATACTCTGTCACACAGAATTGCACGCATTTCTTATGAGTCTTCCTTTTCCCTTCCTCTAAAACTATATTCCATTAAATAAGTGGTTAAATATATACTGCTCTGACTACAGGAAATCCTTTGGCTTTACTGTAAAGGTTGTTTTTTTTTTTCTTTATTTCATTCATTTGGAGACCTATGTCATGTCAGAAGACAGTTGCAGATGAATGGATACATAACAAACAAGAATCTCCAGAAAAAAAGAGAGCTTTCTTTGCTTTCTTTGTGAAGGGAGTATTTCTGCGGCCCAGTTTCTCTACACACGCAGTTCTTTCACTGTCACAAGTTCAAAGATCTTGTTCAAGTCCTTGTGCTGAAAAAAAATATCTTGCCTAGTGCTAGAAATTGTAGAAAGAAACCATTTCCATCAACAAATATCTTTTGTTTAGGATATTTCTACTGCAAATTAAAACATACTTCTGTCTAGATCCTCTTCCTTAGGTGGGGCCCTATATTCACTATGTGCTTCCATAGGAACGCTATATGGCACTGCTGGGAACCCCACGCTGCTGCCACACCAGACTAGACCTTCAATGCTGAGTTTGGAGAGACAGCCTTAAACATAGCCTACCCCCAGACCCTACAAACTTTTTGACAGGTGATGTCAAAGAACATTCTAAGAAAAAGCTGGTATCATGTCAAGCAAGGAAAAATGACAGAGCTGCAGGTTTGGAACAGAATCTGTCCACAATACAGGTGATGGCATTTTTGGAAATGTCACAAGCCTTCTGCTTATGACAGGATGATCTACTGGGTCATCCCAGAGCCAGATTTTCAGAACTACTGAAAGGCAATGTGGATAGAGGTCTAACAGAGCTTTCAACCTGCCCTAGGGAATGCTCCATGGAACAGTACAGAAGCATCCATTATCCAGTATCAAATAGGCTTAACACCAGCTGGAAAATCCAAAAGTTACTTTGTACAGTGGAGAACTGACCCTCCAAATGGATCCCATGCATTTTATTTTCTTGAAGAATTCAGTTTAAAAGAATATTGCCAGAATTAGACAAGAAAATGAAGTAGAAAGGTAGTTGTAACTGGACTGAGAAAGAAATTATCGCATAGGCTGGAAGACAGAACAAAGGAAAGGACTCACCAACTGGAAACAAAGAGAAGAGAAAAGCATATTTGGATAAATAGCTCAACCTTGTTGTTCACTCTTCACTAGTTATTCTGCACGACCATCTGGAAACTCCTCTGTGGTAATTCCTTTTTAACAGTTCTATAATCACATCTTAACTTGTAATTTCTTAGAAGGATTAAAAGAAATGTTTCACCTCTGCCAGCCCCATCTGTGCCCGCACACATGCAGACCACATATGGGCAAGGCACAGACAAATGCTGTGGATGGTCAAAACCAGCCTGTTAAAGCCAGTACTGTCTGAGAGAAACATTCCTTGAGAGACAGTTTGTCACACCTACAATCTCCTATCAGACTGTTTCCATATGAATAGTGTTTTATCTCCAAGAAAACAGCCCTCACAACATCAGAGACTCCCAAGGCTTGGAGAGACCCAAGAGATCATCCAGCACTCAGGCAGGACAAGTCCTTCCTGTTATCCTGACCGGTGCCTGTCCTCAAAAACAGGCTTGAGACCTCTTTGTGGAGATCTCCAGTCAGGCAGTCAACTCCAAGAGCTATCTTTACCGACAGAAATTTTTCCTTATGTTTCGCTTATTTTTTTCACTTTGCTACTGGATGCCCATTACTTTTTCTTTATCCCCCATGAACATGGAGAGCAGATTTATTGCCTTCCTCACTGCAGCAGCCTTTTGTTTATTTGGAGAGATATCCCCCATCATCTTCTCTCCTTTAGACTAAGTAATCCAGCTTGATCTCTCCTCCAAACTAAATAAACCCTTTCCTCATAGCAACAAAACCGATATGTTTTGAATTTAAGCTTCTAGAAGAACATTTTAAACTGAAAGTTCAGATGTTTCAGCTAACAAAATGTTGAAATTCATTGCCTCAAATTTCAGATATTTTAACGCATCAAAACAACACAAAGGATGTGCCCACAAAATGTTCTTGTTTCTACAGATTTATAGCATCTTTCACAGAGATGTTTGCCATGTAAATTTCTCTGAGCTCTGTCAGTTATCGCTTTCACCCAAACTGAACAAAACTTCTAAGAACATGCTTAACTTCAAAATTATGATTACATCCCTCCCTGACCCCCCCCCAAATCCAACTCAGAAATAAAGTGCTTTCTTAAAATCATTTCTCCAGCAAGCCAATGCTTGAGGTTATAAATGATTCCTGTGACAAGCCTCAACACCTTAGAAATAAGTGTGTCTGTATTTTGAGGGACTATTTCCTTAAAAACATATAAGCAACCCCAGCGAGGATGTCTCCATGAAGAAGTATGGTCCAGCTCACCAGGAAGAGGTAATAGGAGAGATGTGGCTTACTTTGAACTGCGTGTGGAGCTCGTGTTCTTACTCATGCAATCTGGAAAGGGCACCGAGATATCTTGCATGACCCAATTCAGTGATGATAGCTCTTCTGAATTACTCAAGATACCCTCTGAAACTTGGTAGAAATGTATTGGCCTAGATACACGGCACTTATTTTGGGAGGGCCTTCATGGCTAATAATGAGACAGGCATCTCCAAAGGGCAATGAAGCTGTAGGTGGGCAGCAGGAAGATCTCCTGTTCACTCTCCTATGTCAACTAGACTTCTAATTCTAGGCATCTGGAAAATAGGAGGATGAATCTAGGGGTGCCTACATCTTCTGGGATTTATTTTTGTCCCAAGTGGTACTCTGAAAAGGACTGCTGTGGTGGATTTCCCTCTGCAATAGAAAGGGCGGAAAAGTATTATGATTTGCACACATTGTATCAAACAGTAAGTTACCCATTGACTTTAAGGGCTAGTCAGCAAAAGAATGTCTGTATTTCTCAAAGAGGAAGCAGGGTGGTATGGGTGTTATACCACTGTCTACTCCAATTACTTGTCTAGACTGCAGTTATAGTGTGTGAAACCAATGGATTATACTGGACTTACTTTCCACTGCTGCAAAGTCCTGATACATGCACTCCACCACTTCATAACAACAGGTACTGGCAATTATGTATATCAGATTTCTGTTAGAAATGTCATACGTATATCTTCTGTCCCAGTGTTTCCCTAATTTATCTGGTACTAACTTTGCTGCTTTCATAGTTCATTCCTAACCACTCTAATTAAACTTATTGATTGCTTCAGAGGAAAGATGTGGAGGGAATGGGAATGCCTTTTACCTTACTTCTATGTCCAGACTCTGTGAATGCTCCTCAGAAATAAACTACCCTTTTAATTACTTGCATAAAATTTAGGTCAGGTGTGACCTAGAGATGATGTTAGTTAATGGCTCAACAATGGATGTTTTTGGAATCTGTATTTATGGCATCCTACTGTTGAGTGGCATGTGCTGGGAGGCTGTACAGGAGGAGGGAGTTATCCTGCAGCTCAGTGTAAATATCTGGGCTACTATAAACTTGGCAGAAGCTGCAAAACCTACCCAGCAATCTGGAAGTTCTCAGAGGATGAGCAAATCTTTGTCACAGGTAGACGGGTGGATCAGATGTGTGTACAAACTATATTTTGTGGTCTTTTCTCCCCTTTCTTCTACCTCCTCAGGAAGCTCTGCAGAAGGGTTTTCCACTTGCATTGCCATAAGCATTGTTTCTTTGCATCTTCCTCCTAGTGAAGGTCCCACTTCTATCTGGGGATACATCCAGAGCCTCACTGCCACCTGCATCACAGCTGCCCCCCAGCTTGGCTCCCTTACCCAGCTGCCAGCGCCCTCCCAAAACAGAGGTCAGACAGCCAGGCCGTCCTGGCGTGGGAGAGGTGGGTAGCATGCAGGGGGCCGTCACAGCCCTCAGTTCCTAATTGTACATTACCAATGCACACAATGACAAGACATATTAGTACTTTGATAGATAAGTTGTTACAAGTCAGGAAAAAGAATGGCCAAAGGTGGGAAGCAAACCCCTCCGCTTGGAAATGCAAAGTCCAAAGCAGAAATAATGTATTTCGATGATCATATATCCCAGTTTAAAGCTAATGTATCCTCTTTGCAAGAGTTGCAGCTTAACTCTGAGACATATTATTTCATATTCTTTGACATAATAGAATACGTATATTTATGTATGGCTGTAAAACTGTATTATTTTTAAAAGTTATTTCATTGAAGTGATTGACCTTTTTATGTTTCATGGGTACATTTCTTCTACAGTAATACAAAAACAGACTGTAAACCATTTTATGTTCAAGTACATGCTCATTTAAATATTATAACCGGGATGATTAAATAAAGACCACTGTGCAATATTTGAGGTTGCTGAGAAAAAAAAAGAAACTGTCCATAAAAAAATAAAGAATCTGGACCTTCTACTTAGAAATCTCCTGCTATTTGTTTGCACTTAAATTTGATTTTCTTGTTTTTAATTTTATACTCCTGGGTTTTAAAATGTTCAGCAATTATCTGATTTGTAGCTACAACTGCAGCATGTTTACTTGTAAAATGTCTTTCAATTAGTCCTTTTAGATTTTCCCTTAATTTTGCAACAGAACATTCGCAGCTCAACAACAAGCAGCAGTATTTTTTACATTCCAAACAGCTCTAATGCCAAAGCATTTTGCTGATTCAATGGCTGGTTTTACAGGATAGAAAAATACTAATAATTCTCAGCAAGCAGAAAATCAACAGCTATCATTTTTAAAATGGGATTTCTATAGCTCTGTCAAGTGTCCCATATTGTACAAAGGAAAGGCAATGCAATCCGGGGTTTGATTTTTGCCTCCAAAGATGAAAGCTTGAGACATTTTTTTCTGGGAACCAAAATGCCAAATAAAGCACAGCCTTAAGGTAGTTGAGAGCCTTTAACACAAGACTTATGTGCCAGGAGTGTCTGAATCACTTGGACCCAAATATTCAATTACACATTCAACACTTAAGAGCTACTGCCAAATTTAGATACCTGCCATCAGTGTCTCACTTATATCTGTGCTCAAATTCTAGCACTGAAAACCATCTTGGAAGCCCTAAGCAAGCTGAGCAGCTCACCCACGCTCTAATCCAGCAGATAACATCATCTCTCAAAACACAAGTGCCTTGCAACAAACACAACAGGTGCACACAGCGGGCGTCCTGGCAGTCCGGATACTCGCTTGTGCTATGGCAGACCTGGGTGCTTAGCTTTCAGGTTATGCTAACTTGAGCAAGAACCATCTAAGTTTACCCTTTTCTAAGCACATGGGCTCTGATATCTGGGCTGGCTGTTTACAAGACCCTTTTTACCTTGCCCACAAGCAGAAAAACTGGCTTATACCTGAAATTTCAGGACAGCCAACACAATGGAAAATCCCAGTAAACGTAGATGAGCACGTTTTCCTGGCTTAGCCGGTTGCGTGGGTTCCTGACCTGCATCCTCCCCTCTTTATTTCCTCCCTGTACAGCTTTGGCAGTTGCTTGGACAACGAGTTTCAGAAGAGGATCCGGTGTGCAGATTCCTTGATGTCTGCACTGTGGTTGGGTGCTGTTGGGTGTGGGTGTGAGAGCAGCCCTGCCATCAGGCATACGTGTGCTGGGAGTCCCAGGCTGCCAGCTGGATTGGGTGTACATGCACATGCTGCCATCACACCTCTGGATGGCAGTGTACACATTGGCGCAGGGAGAGGGACATGGCACCGGCACTGCGCACATCTGAGCCACAGCTGTAAGCACAAAAGTGCGAGCTCTTGAGAGCAGGCTAGCTGTGAGCACATCTGTATGCACAGAGGATGTTTTGCAATCCACGGTAAAAAGCAACGGTTAGGAAAAATAGTTTAAACACAAAATCCCAGAATCTTAATTTTTCACTCAAGCTTCCTTTTGAGCATTCGGGGTGCGATTGACATTCATCACACACAGCAGCCGCCGTGGCTACTCTGAAAGCAGTGTGGGGTTGGGGATGCAGCCGCTCACGTTGCAAGAGTTTCAGTGTGTTCAAGAGCCCTCATGCCAGAGCTGAACGGGATCGCACAGGCACTTATTGATACCTGAATAACGGCTCCTTTGAATGCCTCTTGTGACTGGTTAATTCTGCATGTTTCAGCCCAATAATATGTTTGGTTTAAAGAAAGATAATTCACAATCCTCCTTGCTTTTTTTCCCAAGCAAAACTCATTTGGAAAGGGGAATATTATTCAAGAACAGTGGAAATGTTCAACCAAAGCTCAGCCTATGACAACACCCCCCAGTGACCTGCACTGCTGCCTTGTCAGCACAAACCTGCAAGCTCAGCTTACCCGACCTGCTCAAACAAGGGACCCATTGCTCTAAATCATGGCTGTGCTGCCCCTGCCCCTGTGATCTGGAAGGCACTCAGGACTGATGAATGCCACTCCAGAACAAGCCACAATCCTCTCTCGGTTCCCTTGGGGGAGTGGAGGGGTGTATTTTCTTTTCCTGACATCTCTATCAGGTATTCTACAGCCCTGCCTTTTTTTCTTAAGCCAACTGCAACTGCAACCCTTAGAAGTTTTTATAGGTCAAAGACAAAGCAGTGAAATCCCTGGAGATCAACAGTGGGGGTCCTTGCACAACATTTAAATGCAATGACTGATCAGGGGGAACATGAGAGAGAGCCTGAAGAACAACATATGGGAGACCACACTGTGCATTGCACTTTCTGTGCTTTGCAGGAAGGCTGGAGAGGCCAGGGAAGCTCCCATACACAAAACAGAGATGTGATTGAGAGGAACAAGGAGGGACAGGCAAAGGCAGGAAGGTACCAAGTGCTGTAACAGATGAAAAAAAATCTGAGGTGTTGGGAGGATCCTTTTAGTTTATCCTGTTGGCAAAAACAGGCTTATGTCAATTTTGGCACAAAAGGAAGCAGTAAAGTTATTCAGGGCAAATGCTGCATATTTATTTATGCCAGCAGAGAATCTATGAGTGGACTCCATGCTAACTAGCCCAGAAAGCCTCGTCTAACTGAAGGACACCTTACTGGCCAGCTGCCTTCCACCTGCCTCCCATAAGTTTGTCTTGCCTATTCTGGAAACAAAACCAGAAAAATGCTTGGTGTAATCAGACATACTTTGAAGAAAATAACTCCACTTTTAAACGGTGTTCCTAGTGCAGACTGATGAAATGATACATAAACCCCCCACCCCCGCCACACACACACCACCTCCTGCCATCCATCCATTGGCTTGACAAAGCAGGTAGTCACACACACTCCACATGAATGCACCCGTGGCCAGGTTGCCTTGGAAACCTTCGCTGCTACCTAATATTGTTATAATTGTCAAGAAAATATAGGTTTTCTCCAATGACTCGCAGCATGCTTCCATTTTACATAAATGCAAGCTTTCCATCTGCATTTTTCTAAAGGTTTGATTTGCTTTCCCCACAGAAATTTTAGAGAAATTTCCTCCCTAGAAAAATTAAACTGTTGTTTAAATGTTAAAAATGCAATTGTATTAGTAGAAGGGACAGTACAGCAATTCCAGCCTCCCTGTATCTGTCGGGAGGGATTTGAATATTCAGGAAAAGGAGCCCTGTTGTCCTGTAAACTGCATTTTATTCCATGCACAGCTTTGATGCTGAAATTCAACTCCAACAGAACAGGTCAGCCCCAGTGTCCCCACCACACAACCTCGCTTGGGCTGCACACTTGCTGCAACACCATATACCTGTCAGTGGTGGGTCCAGTACAGCTACCAGAAACCCTGAGCTGCTTTATTACATGACAATTTCCAGCATGTACCAAGCCTGTTACTGGATGTAGTCACCTGGTATGTAGTCTCGAGGGAGATGCCACAGAAGACCCTTAGATGCTTGCCTGAAGGAGGTCAGTAGTTGCTACATAGAAGCTACAGGTGTCCCCCCAAACTCTTGGTACTGTGGTGCAGACAAATCCTAAATCCTGTGCTCCTTCAGAGAGCAGTATCCTGCAGTTACTTCTCCAGCCCAAGGACCAGATTGTGGTGGACGGAAAGATCAAGTTCTGGTTGTCGGATGAACAATTTTGCCTAGAGAAGAGGCAGGCAAAAATCAGACACACTGGAGCACTGCAAGCTGATGGATTCAAAAAGAAATGTTTGGACATAGCACTTCAAAAAGGCACAGCCTAAAGCAGTAACCTCTGCATGAGCAGCCTGAAACATTTGGTGGTTGAACAGAATGCCTTAAGTCAAGCTGAAATGAAATTTTGCTTGGAAAGCAAAAAAAAAAAAAAAAAAAGAGAACCAGTTAGCTCAAGCTCAATGCTGTGCCTCTCCAAAATAACTGCAATACCTGATTTCACCCAGCTGTAATCCTGCCAGTTTGAAGCTCCACAGCCCCCTAAAAGACTCCTCAGAAGGCAGTGTGGGTACTCCTGAGCAAGTCAGCAGCTGGGCTGGCTGACGGAGTGCCCTGAGCACTCTCCTGGGGCTGCTGTCCCTGGGGCTGCTGACCCTGGGGCTGGGCATCGAGCCCAAGCAGCAGCTACCACTGCAGAGCTAGAAAGCTCCCTCAGCCTGTCGTCTTGCTGCTGGAAAAAGAGTGAACCCACCTTTAGCTGAAATCATGCTGCGTAAGAGATGGGAGTTTTAGTAAATCAAAAGCAATGCAAGCCTCTGATATACAACTTTAGATTGTCAAGTTAAAACTGCAGTAAATCAACTGTAGCAAGACCAGAAACTACGGCTTCTCCATGTACTTCGGGTTTCTATCATGTGCCTGTGTAATACAGCTTTTCAGTATTTTTGTTTACAGCCTCTAGCAAACCTCTTGAAACTGAACTGGTGTTTTTACATGTAAAAGCATTGACTTGCATTTTAGCAAAAGAAAAAGTTCTCAACAATTTGTTTCAATATTTTAAAAATTATATCTAAGCCTTTCTTTTGGAGACATCCTTTTAGCAAAAATGTGTGATTTAGTCAAATGCAATTAAGTTTCTCAATGCAACGTTAACTGGCATTTTTCTCCCATTTACCTGCACCAAGTAGGCAGAGTTTAGAAGACACAGTGGTTACCTTAACTTGAGCCAAATCTGCTGCAGACCCATGTTTCCAAAAAGAACGAAAAACCAAATTTTTAAATGTTCTGCATACATATATAGAGTTGTATTTTTCAAAAGATCTCGGGGCTTTTGAGCAGACGTGGCAATACAGATGCTAGGCTTTGAAAAGAGCTAACAGCTCTGAACGAGATACTCAGGTTCCAGCATTTCCGCTCTTCAAAACACATGGATATTTATATTGGCTTCCAGATCAGCATTGGTGAATTTGGCAAGTCTCCCTTGAAAAACCTTAGTATTGATCAAGCAGAATTGCTGCAGAAGAAAATCATCTAAAGTAGTGGATCTGCATTTGAGATCACAAGATACTTAGCAAAAAAGATTATAAAATGAACATAGTAAAGGTTAGTAACTCAGTAGATGCCACCTGGTACTCATCCTCTTTGGATACGTTATTTATTAAGGTGCCTACATAATACTTCAAAATCCAACATCAGATATCAATGTAAACACAATTCTTGCAAATGTGCCTGCTTTCAAAAACAGGGAACCTATTCAGGTTAAAATAAAAGCAGTCTAAATGCACCATCACGTAAAACTTGCTCAGAACTTATGAGACTGGACACCAAACTATTCTGTAGAGAAATATGGGATGACCCAAATGTTTTAGTAATTTTTTTTTTTTTTCACCAGAAGGGCACCTAAATCAAACTCTTTTTTAACATAGACCAGCAGAAGTTGAACTAAAACCTAATGCTCCAACCCTAAACAGGCTTTTCCTAAAAGGATCTGATCCAGGGGGCATATCCTCATTGTACTTCAAGATATATTACACCAGGTTGTACCAGACCCTGTATCTGCAGTTTGTAAGACCAGAGCAACAAGATTATGTTCACATGGAAGGCTTCTGGAACTGCTGTTAGTGAATTTTGCAAAGTTTTTTGAAAATTGCTTATGCTGTGGAAAAAATGAAATAATTTTATAATAATCTCAGAGGCTATTCTTTTTCTTTTACCAATTTAAAGTACTAATGATCTTGCCTCATACAACTAGAAAGAAATTATGAGATCCAGAGCGTTGTATTTTCTCCTGCTGAAAATGTAAATGCTTGATTTATCAGTGAGTTTCTTTTACACCGCTGTGACTTCGCTTTGAGATGCTGTATTGTCATTTATGGGCATAGGATTTTTTTTTTTCCTTCAGCCTTTGCTCTGTGCTCATGCTCTTTACCTTTCCGATCAGAACAAAATGCTGGGCTGATGATACACAGCAGCAGGAAAACGTTCTGATGGACCAGCTGTTTTCTTAAACTATATTATTTTAGGAAATACTCCAGTTTAGATAGAAGAGAAACCATCTGACATGGAATAAAATAGCGTGTTTTATTACTGCCTTTTTTTGGTCTGAATTTCCTATTTCACTCCCACTTTTATATGACAGTCCATCATTTTGAGTCCTGCATCTCATAATATATATTCAACATATCTTTATTTATTGTTCTCCTTCAACCCACTAGTCACATCAATGATTTTAATGTGGCTGTTTCACCAGCCTCCATCTAAAAGCTACATTTAGGAAGTAAAAATAGCCAAACATCCACATCTCTAGTGAGATGGTATATAGGAATTAGGGCTTTTGTCCTGACCAGTTGTAAATAGCTGGAGAAATGTCCTATTACACTCACAAATACCAACACAGGGATTGCACTGTACAAATACAAAGCACATATTAACTTTCCTCTATGTAATGCACTCCCTTTCTCTCTTTCTTTTTTTTTTTTTTTTTTTTTTTTTTTTTTTTGTAGTAAATGCTATCAAACTGCTAACCTGGGCTGGCTGTGTGCTGCAGTGATTTCAGAAGAAAAGCAGCAGCCAGCTGCAGGAGATTCTGCAGGATGGGAAGCAGAAGAAGGCTTGAAACTCGGCAGATGGCATGCACAGGCACTGCGCCAGCCTACTGGGGCACTACCTGGTGTGCATAAGAGATCCCTTGCTGCATTTTTTTATCAAGCTGGGAATGAGAGACATTTTGTTTTATGATCCTTTCTCTTCCCCCTTTATGTGATTTTGCTTTTAGCCACCAGACAACAGCAGTGCTCTTCTCCAGCGTGTGAAAGATTCAGCAATAATAGGAGTCCAGGAAAAAAAAAGGAGAAATCTGTTGTTTTTCTGTAACAACTGGTCAGCTCAAACCTGCAACCTGCCAGCCTCCTGTGATTGCTAATAGCTCTGTTTACTTACAGCCAGACCACAGTGGTGTATTTGGACCACAAACTGGGCTGGCATCATGTAAGCGTGTAAAGAAGTAGTATTTATCATTGCCGTGATTTTGTTGCTTTCCCCCACACTTGTAAGAATTGATAACAAGCAACTTGGAGACAGCACAGCTGGCCTGCAAGATGTCTCTGCGTGAGCAAAGGAATGGCTCTGTTCAGAGAGCAGGCACAAGTTATTCCTCCCAGTGTAAAAATAAGTGCCATGGTAATAGAAAAACAGCATTTGTTCTTGCATCTTTTCCCTTTGTGTCAGCTCTGGGCTTTGCCTTTCCATATGCTCCCTGGGGCAGATCTGGGGTAAGTGATCACGACTCTATGGTCTGAATGGCAGAGAAGTTTTTTAGTGTCACCCCCCCCAATCTGTATGTCTGGGCTGTCCTAAGCTAGGGCTGAGCAGAGAGCTGGACATTTATCCTACTAATATGTCAGCCAACATGTAAGGCTTTACTGTCTGCAGTCAGGTGGCTGCAGAAAAATCTCTTTCACTTTGAAAATGAGGAATTCTTAGAAAACCAGCAATAAGGAGACCTGGTACAAAAAATCCTTACAGATTTCTTGGCTGAGTGTGACGTGAATTTTACACATGCCATAACTGACATCCATCACCCACAGGTTGAATATGTGGACAAACAAACAAATAAATAAATAAACCTTTTCTCCTTCCTTTCGTGGTTCCATCAATGTATCATTTTTCTCTCCCGTTTTATTCAGCCGTAACATAGGACACCAGCTAAACCACCCTCTACTAGATCCATCTCAGCAAGAGTAAATCTTTTCTCTTGGGAAGGTTTGCAGCAAAGCAATAGAGAATTTCATGGCAAGCCTAAGGTAAATTGACTCAAGCTGCCTCAGAGACACTTACCTAAATCACCCTTCTTGTAGTGCAGGCACAACTATCTTTCATTTTCACAAGCACAAAAAAATAAAACAGAACCATTGAATTCATTTCTTCCCAAATAAAGAGATGTTGGAAAGCAAACTCAAGTTAACCACTTGAAAAATACTGTTGTAGTGTTCTAATTCAAAATAACATGGAAAAAAGGAAAAGAAAAAAAAAGGAAAAGAAAGATTTAATGTTAAACTGCATTGGCCAATAATCTGATAATCAGTCCATTGAAGTTCTTTGTGAATAATACCCTCCTACATAATGGCAGCCCACATACATTACTTTGACACTCTGTAGCAACTGGGTCTTTGCCCTCTCATTACAAAATAAAACATATAATATATTAATGTAAAGGATAATTTCAGGTTTGATAACATCAGGCAGTTCGTAGCTACATTTTAATACTACGACAGCATCAGTCATGTTTCCTCTCTTGAATAAAAAAAAAAAATCTTTTTGTCACACAAGGCAATAGTTGTTCCAATGCTTTTGTGAGAAAAATGGTACAGACATTAAGTCAGAGGCATGAAAGATTATTCATGTTCAACTTTAAAATCAGGCACATCCAAAATATTCTCTTTCAATTTGCATTTCTTTTGATCCACTAGACTTTGGCTGAGACAAGAGAGGAAATTAAGTCAAAGATAGATTCCTTTCCAATTAAAATCTAGTAGAGATAGGAGGATTAATCCTCTGCCCTGTTCTGTCCAGTTGCGTGACCTGTGCTTACAGGGAGAGGGTGTACCCTACCGTCACAGCACTGATCATGTTTGCTGCATGCAGGTCACCAATGATGAATTCCTCTGTGGCAACGTGGGATGCTCCTCAACCTGCTCTTGCCCCAAATGCCCCCACCCATAACAGAGGAGCATGGAAAAGATATGCCCAGACATTGTGGGTTTTGCCCTGCACTTTGCTGAAGGGGGCATCAGGGCGGAGGGAATGGAGCCTCTGAAAACATGTCCCTTTGGGTGGGAGCTTTTGGAGCATCTGCCAGTGCCAACAGGCTGTGGGGTGAGGAGCTCTGAGCCTTCCCTTCATGCTCCCTCTAGCATCCAGGCTCAGTGCCTCACTTATTTTCAACATTAACTGATTTTGGATGGTAGGACTTGCAAATAGGGATGGTTTGTTGAAGGAGACCTCTGTGCACTGTGTGGCACACTGTGTCTAATTCTCCTCTTTCGCAAAAAAACTATTGTCTTCTGCTGAAGGCAAGAAGGGGTTAAGCTGTCTATGCAGCTGGTACATGGTAGGATTTAAAACCGTCAGCAGTAAAACCCACATCATTCATATGTGTATGTACATTAGGATTTAAATATGGATGCCAAAAATGAAAGAAAGGAAGAACACATTTCCTAATATAGATCAATTTTCCCATTTCTGGAAGAAAATGGATGAATTAGCAGCACCTGCAAAGACAGAAAACAAGAAAAGTAAAAGAATCATGGATAACTAATACACCAAAGGCAAAGACATCTTTTATGGAAAAACATAATGGGCCAGAAATTCAGCTGTTGTATATTAGCTGATTTACATCAGCTGAGGAATGTGGTTCAGTATGATTTAACAGTTGTCTTATGTTACCTGGGAGATAAATGATTCAAAATATAGAGAGAGCTTAACATGCATTGTCTGTCATCTTTTGTTGATTAATGAATTCAGATATTGTTACTATTATTTAATATAGTCATTACACAGCAAATTAGAATACAACAAAACATTAAATGCAGCAAAGCATTACTTAAGCATAGTCTCTTAAAACAAAAGTAAATGAAGCAAATCAATTTTAAAGGTCATTAAGGGTAGCTGAAGTCATAAGAATGAAATTACCAAGTTATCTCAGATTCCAGGCTGCTCCTAGGACTGCTAGTGGACAGGGCAGAGACACAGGCAGCATTTCCAATTTTGCTCTCACAGAACACCCTGCAACTATCTGCTGGGGTGAGAACACCCTATTATGTTCTCACTCTTTAGCTGGAATGGGAAGTTTCTGGCCCTGGTTTTCTAAGGGCATGCATTTGCATGGCTGCACTGTGACTGTCTGAAAGGCACCTCATAATAGCATTTGAGCTCTTTGCCCAGCTTCAGCTGAGTTGGAAGGGAGGATAGAAACTTCAAAAATGAGTCCCAGCAAGCTGCGAAAACTGGGGCTAAGTAGAAGATTTCTGCAGTCCCCCATGCCACGCATCCTGCTGAGTGACTGAGCAGTGCAGGACAGCTCAGAGTGAGCCTCAAAACACGCTGTCTCCTGCCTAGGCAACAATTAGCAGACGGCAGAGGGATGGACTCAGGGGCAGGGAGCTGAAGACAGGGGAGAAAGGAGGCCAGGCTGATGAGGGAAAATTGGAACAAGTGCGTTGAAAAGAGCAGGAGGTGGAGGAGAGCATCTCCTTTAGCACTAAGAAGCATTAATCAGATCTCTGCAAATAAAGAAAGTAATGGATGTTGCGGGGTAAAACTTACCAAAGTAACTGAAACATTCTTCTCTATGGTATTTACTTTGGCAGGACAATGGTCTGCAAGAGAGACAGCTGCAGGATCGCCAAATTTGCTTAGAATACCCAATGTTGCCTTTAATGCCAGAGAAGCTGCTGGAGAATTACTGCCCAGCCTTATACTGCTTCTTCCAAGAGAAGGAATCAAATTACCACTTTGCGAAACAGCCACAGATTCAAAGCCTGGACCCCACACCATGAAGATCACTACAGCAAAGAAAAACGCTTAACATTAAGAAATGTAAAGTGCATCCCAGATGACTCTTACCAATGAGGGTGATACAATCCCTCTGTAAATGAATTCTCCCAATGTGAAATATATAGCTGCCAAAACGATTCATCTCACTAAAAGGATTGTTATTTTTTTATTGACTAAATGGCTAAAATAAAGGATACACGTGCTCCCTTTTGCATCAAGCACAGATGCAGAGGATCATGGGCTATTGAACAAGGGCCATATTCTGCCCTGTGATGTCGAAGCTTGATTTAACAGCTTTTTAAAGGAGGGATTGCTGTAGATTTAAAAGGATCATCAATTGTCAGTTTGTTTCGCAAGCAAATTTTCCCCCATTAACTGCTGCATTTACTGCTGCTCCCTAGAAAAAGCCAGCAAGGACTGTTTCTGTAGGAGTCCATGCTTTATAGTGACATCATTAAGTGAATGCACATCCTGAAATTTTCCCACTGTATTCAGGAACAAGTCCTTTTCTCTATATCCCTTTCACAAAAGAAGGACCTCCTTCTAAAAGGAGGAGAAAACACACCTGAGGTGTGTAGCCCAAGTTGTCAAGGGGGACACCAGCAAACATACAAAAATTCCATCAAATGCTGGGGAACAGGAGAGCATTTTGCTGAGCATTCAATATAAATCCTTTTGATTTCCTACAGTTGCTTGATGGCTAGGAGGGAGCTATGGCAAATAAAAGGTTCAGCTTCAGTTCAGTAAAATCAATGACTAAAATCCTCACTTTATGGCTCAGACTGCAAACTAAATATGTGGTTAATACTTGCTGGATCCTGCCTGTGCACGCTGTCAGCAGCTGGCAGTCATTCGCCATGTGGCTGTTCTGGTATCTTAAGGCCACCACTCTTGCAATGCTCCTGTAGAAGTACTTCTCTCCTTGGTGAAGAAGGCCTAGAGTAATGAACCTCCTCGGACTAAGCTCCGTCTTTGTGAAGACTGTGGTGGTAGGCTCAAAAAAGGTATCCCAAGTACTTCATTGCAGTGAGAATTGGTAAGACTGAAAAAGATATGATGAGTTGGCAAAGAAATTGCTTATTGCACAGGAGAAAATAGGATTGCATCTACACATGCAATAGGCAATGGACCTACTTTCACATTGCTCCCTGTAGAAGTACAGCATTCCAAGTGGTGATTTCCACATCGTTCAGAACCCTTTGGAATGTAATGGAAAAGGACCTTCTTTCCAGATGCAAAGCTAAGATTAAAACATGGGCCATCAGTGGACAGAAAACAGTTGCTGATGTCTGGATCACAGACAAATTTCTGCAGTGGAATTTTCTTCTAGTACAGTATGATCTGGATACACTTTTTTCTTGTATAATACAGGCATTTCCCAATGCAAATAACAGTGGGTTACCTCTTCCCACTGGCATTTGACAACCAGCATCTTTGACAGGTGAAAATTTCTTCAGAGGGAGGACAGAATCCAAACCTCAAAACTTTGAGCACACCCAAAAAAGAAAACCACCTACAGGTGTTGAGCCCATTGCCCAGCCAAGTGAGGCTCATGTACCTAACAGATTGTAATACACACACACGTATACCAGTACGTACAAAAACAATTTACTAAAATCAACGTATTCAAATGACCCAATTTTCCTGCTTTCTAGGCTGAATTCTGAAGTTCCAGTTGGGAAAGGCACAGGTAGATCAGGCCATAAGCAGAAGTGGACTTCTAATTACCCTGTGCAGTAATGTCAAAGGTTTTTGGTGGAGGCTAAACAGTCACCTGCCTCCCTCTGTCCCCAGTAAGTATGCTAGATTGTGATACAAATGGTGGCTAGAGTCTGATGCCAGTGCACATATTCAGTGTGGATCACAATAGATTTGAAAAGCCCAGGAGCTACCTGGGACCTAATTCCCCTTTGAAGAGCAGTACCTGCCTTAGCCAGCAAGAAAAGCTGAATGCAGAAATAATTAGAGATAACATAAAATGGCTTTTCCTTATGAAGAGCAGGAAAACATGCACTGCAAAGTAGAGCTGCGTGACTAATTGATCTGGGGGGCGGTTGTTAGCAGTCTGAAAATCAAACACATCCAACAGGTTTATTTTTGAGTTCAACAGAGTTAATGTAACCTGCTAACCAACAAGCTCTGCTGTGGGGCTTTCCTAAGGTCTAATAAAATGTGAACCTGAGAGTCCTTCCCTCAGCAGGGTATTTTTCTTCCATCTGGACACTCATTTTCACAAAATTCACAGGAGACTTTAAGACTTTAAGGTTGAACCCAGACAGTGGATAATGAAGTGTATGATTGAGGGGGACAGACAGACACAGACATACACATACATGCACATAAATGTGGGACAAGATGGGGCACAGCAAGTGCCAGTTCATCTCTGGACACAGACTGCATTTTTATATAGTCTTCATTGGTACCAGGAGGCAAAACTCAGTCACTACATTGCCAGACAGAAACGGGTTTTAAGCTTGCACGTGTCACACCACCAAGCAACATTTGGGCAACAAAACTCTTCCCATCCATGCATACATCTTTTGCTGTAATGATTAAATTACCTTGAGAAAAGAATTATCCTGACTCTGTCCCGTTGCACCACTTTTGTATGTCCTGAACAGAATTGCTTTCTCCTTGGAGGAATAAATGACAGGATTAGGGGAACAGGCGAAAAAACAGTTTTGCATCTAAGCATGCAACAGAGTATCACTGGTTAAACACCAGGTCTCTTCCTTTCTGAGCACAGCAGCTGTGGACACCAGCAGACAAGAGCCGATTGTGTCAATGCATTTTGGGAAAATTTCCCAAATACTGTGCTGTTCTGGTGGTCTAGTGGCCAGGAAAAAAAAAAAAGAAGAAGAAAAAAAGATAACCTTTTTCATAAAGAGGGACACAGAGGGGAAATGTGACTTCTTTATTCTTCCCCTGAAAGCATTATGAAACAGGCTTTCTGTTTATTTATCAAGTTACAAATGGAGCCCCTTCTTAAAACAGCTGATCTCTCCAGTTATTATTGCATTTGTCATAATAGCAAGTTTTCATGGTGAGGTGATTTTACAAGAGCTGTTTAGACAGAGTGGGGTATACAGACACAAAAACACAAAATGTCTTTGCTTGCTCATTACAGGAGAAAGGTGTTGCAAAGGCAGTTGTCGGACAGAGACTTGTGTTCAGCCACTCTTGCACTCAAACGTGCAAGCTTGCAAAAAAAAAAAAAAAAAAAAAACCGAAAAGCCCCTTGTTGGGACACCTCCTGTTCAAAGATGAAAGATGTCCTACATCTGCAAGACAGTTCAGTAGCTACAGCAGTGATTTTTCCAGAGAAAAAGCAGACTTTACATGAATTTTTACGGCAGCCATTCCTATTCTCCCTGATATACAAATTTCCAGTGTCTAATCCAACCACAGTTTAATGTAAGGATGAATTACCTTCTTCCTTGGAACAAAAGAATTTGGGTCAAAAATCAATACCCTGGATGCTCTCTGCATCTCTGCTTTGAAGAATAGCGTCACTTTTATCTCTGTAAGACACAAACACACGCAAGTATCTTCTGTTTTGTGATGAACTTTGCAGAGAGACAGAACAACGTGTTCTTCCCTTCCTAGGGGTGCGTGTGACATTTATTCCTCGTTTCCTGACCTGGCAAAGAATTCAAGCAGCTACTTCACAGAACTGAACCATTACTGCTATGACAACTTAGTCCAAGACCATGGAACAGCACAACCTCCGACAATGTCCAAGAGCACAGCATAAAGGCATGTGTATAAGGTAGGCTTTTTAACAAGAGTAGCATAAAATTAAGTTAGCTATTAGCTTTCACATATGCAGAGTGTTTATTTCCCAAATAGGTTCAGCCCAAGAAAAAAAGATGTCACTGCCCTTAGGAGGGCTGAAAAGAAAGGCTGAACAGTGGAGGAAAAAAGGTTGGTGACAAGGGATCTTGAGCCACTGCACAGCTGCTGAGTTTTCTTCACTTCCAGTGTGAAATGTCATGATGCAAGCGGGAGCCACATTCAGCCATCAATATTTATAAATCCCCAAAACTACCAACTTGCTTTTGAAAGCAAATTTTTATAGGCACTGCAACTCCAGCAGACTGAAAGAAAAGCTCAATACCAAACTAATGAAAAATGAGATGAAGTTAATACACTGTAAGCCCTGGTAAAATCTGTTTGTCCTATTTATTCATTGCCTTGTTGATCTGGAACCTTTAAATAAGAAATCTGGCCTGTTCACAATTATTGCTTAATTAATCCTCAAAAGGTCTATGAATACTGAGACAAAAATAACAGCACCCATTGTAGAAAAAAGGAATGTAAATAGAGATGAAATATTTTGTCTGATGAAGTACTTGTAGAACAAATATCCCCACTTCTCCTTTAGCAAATGTGAAAAATCTCTTAAAAAAAAAAGAAAAGGCTGCAATCATAACCAAGCTGATCATCTTCTAACCTGAGACAAAAAGTACTTTGTTTATGCAGGAATACCTTGGCTGGTAGCAGCTGTTTGTCATCTCCCATGGCCAGGCCATAGCTTGGGCAGTGATACACTGAGATGAAGCTCAGTGTTTCCTTGTTCATGGAAGCTACTCAGTGCAGGATCTGACCTCTTCAGGTGCACTACTGAGTTCATCATTCTCGTCCATTTGCCTCACAAGGCAACATTTTAATGCCTGTTTCAAAATGAGGAAACATAAACAAAGAGTCTTGCCATTATTGCAGGAAAAACAGTCACACAGAATTGAGGAAACAGCTCTCTTTTGACTGGATTATTAGAAAAAAAAAGAATGAACTCACTAGTTCTCTAGGAGGAACTTTTAGGTGAAAATTTTCCAGAAGAGCACCTGGGCAGTAATACAAAATATCAAAAACTGGGGCTTAATTGAATGACCCTACAACTGTAACACCGAACTGTCCAGCTAATGCTATGTCCTGCTTCGTCCTGGCTTCATACAGTTTTATATGGTGTGACTCTTGGTCTGGAAAACTCTTATTTACACACATACTAACTCTTGCAAACGAAGCCTGGAGGACTGACATTTCAGCCAGCAATGACTAAAACTTACTAGAGATTCCCAAAGCAAAGCAAGCTGTCTCAAGTTGGCAGAAATGTTTCTTTGTGCTTGAAAGGAAAGAGTCTATTCCAGTAGTCATCAGGACACTTCATTTCTTTGCTTGCAAAAATATATTGCCTCCTTTCAGGAAAGATCCCAAACTGCTCAGTGTTGGTTAAAGTTTCAAAACGGAGTTACTCCCTTGTTCTAGGCTAAGAATAAGCCCAAGTAGCAACAGGCTACACCCACATGAGTAAGAGAAGTGAAATTTGCTGTAAGCATCTGAAGAATGTGGTGATATGTTTAGCCAGAAAGTCTCCATCAATGCTTTTCCTCTGCCTTGTCCAACCTCATCACACATCTGAACTCCTCTCATAAGGCTACCATGAAGTAGAGTGATCCCTTGCAAGAAAAAAGTCTGTGGAAACAAAAATCAGGGGAGAAGGAAAGACCACCACAGAAAAAGACAGAGGTTAAACCACCAAGCTGATCTGAACATGGAGTTATTTCTCCAAGACAACAGGCAGTGGGCACCGTCCAGCTAGCAGGGACCCAAACTTAGGCTCTTCTCAGCCTTTGGTTTGCCTAGGAAAGCAAAGAGTTTGGCACATTGCTGTATCTTACACAGAAGAGTGCTGCTTACACAGGACATGCCAACGGAAAAGCTCCTATGTTGCTGAGTTAATACATACCACAAACATCTCTCTCTCTCTCTTTTTTTTTTTTTTTTTTTCTCTCCCCAGGACTGTATGACAGCAAAAGGGAACAGAGCCAGCAATGCTTCCACCCAGGGCACCATGGCAGTGCCATGGACCAACACACCTTGCTTGGATGCAGGATTCAGTGGCCACTCAGATGGGCTACAAGACTGGCTGATGTGCTTACATACAGAGGGAGGAATTCAGCTGCTTTGCTGCTAGCGAGCCCCACATTTGAAGCCTGGTCCACAGACCACTGAGCATTACCCATGTAAACAATACACTGCATATCATGCACTGATAGTTGGATTAGGTGATTCCAGGTGTGAGCTAAAGATCAGCTCAAAAAAGCATCCTGACTACGCTTCCTGATTTACTCCTCCAAGCTTATTCATCTTTCTGAAGCAGGTCTCTGAGAAACAACAGATGTGTTATCCACTACTGGGCGGCTCAAGTCTGCATCCAAGCCAGTAGCAAAGATCTCAGGAGACAGAACATCTGCCAGACGTGGTCAGACAGGCCCAAGAGACACTGCCTCTGCTCAGAACTGATTCTGTAAAAGCTTACACGATTCAAGCACTGCCACTCTGTAGAAACCAAACCCTTGACTACACACATGCCCTGGGTGCTCAGGAAGGCTGGCCAGCTGCCAGAATAGCTGGTAGTGTGATAACACTGTTTAATTCTTTTCTTCAACATCAAGGCACGGGCCCTTCTGAATACAGGCACTCTTCAGCTGTACCTTTCACAGTAGCTCCTATTGCCTCCAAGTTTTTGGATAGTGCGTTCTCCCCATTCTTGGGCTGAAATGCCCCAGTGCCCCATCAGAGAAAGGGGCTGCCCTGCAGTACTCTGCAGCCAGAATCAAAGTGGTGCAAATGCCAAAGTGGGGGAACATTTGTTATTCTGAGATAAAAATAACAGACAGTGGACTGAAGACAAAATGAGACACTAACGAAATCTGCCTTCTTAAGATGGATCATCTTGCAATGAAAAACAAAGCCTGCAGGTTCATTTTTTCTTTTCCTTCTGCATTGGTGCATTTCTCCTTTTAAGTAGTGTCTGCTCTTTCTCTTCATGCGCTCACGTATTTCCTGTCCCTCTTTAGGGAAGAGTTTTCAGGATTTTTCTCTTGCAACAGAAGAAAGGTTGCAAACATTAAAATCTCACCCACAAAAAGCCAAACACCCAGGACCACCCTATGCAAGCCTGGCAGGTAGAAACAAACCTGTCTGTCATGAAGCAACTGAAGGTTTGAGTCCTATTCACTTCAGACTACTGATAAAAGCAAACCCAGGTGGAATCAGGCTGTCAAACAAAAAGGCCACTCTTTCAACCCGGTTATTTAAACCACATAAAAAATAAACATCCAGCCTGGCTGAATGCTTTCAAGGCTGTAAGACGAGTAATGGCCATGTTCTCTATTTATCTGGCATTAAGCTATGTGACACAATGAAGAGTCAGAGGCTGAAGCAGATTTGCAACCAGGGGCAGGACGGATTAAGATTAACTAGGATGTTTTGGGACTGAATTCCCTTTACAGCTCCAGTTTCCTTCGTTGGAGAGAAAAGGAAGGGGCACTCTATGTCCTGGAGTTAAAGCGGCTTTTCTGTGCTTCAGTCTGCAGCCAGGGATCAAGGAGCTGGATGGGATCTCCTTAGGAGCTATGCATTAGGGATCAGGTGCCACAGTCTGTGAACACTACATTGAGTCTGTCGGCTTCTCTGCAGCTGAAAGCGCTCAAACTAAGAACTTTTGTAGAGAAGTAGAGAAGTGTGCATGAGAAAATTGCCCTTGGTCTATCCCTTGGGGGGGCCAGTCCACCTTGTCTTCTGAGTTGCCCTGAGACTTCCTCCATCTCTTGCCATCCCCCAGAACCGTGGCTGCCTTTGTGTTCCAACACAGCCCTTCCCATTACAGCCAAAATGTTGCACTGGCAGACGACAGATTAAGATAACTAACTGTCCTGTGGGTATACAGGAAGCTCAGGAATGTTTTCCACCATAAAAAGTGAACTTTTTATGAATGAACTCAGAGTAAATTAGGTGTTTCTTACTATCTGCCTTAAACACCACCAGAGTGTGGAATTAAACCAGTTTCTTGCTACAGAGCTGAGCAATTCAAGTCCAGACCCGATACTACTGAACAGTATCCAAACAAGCAGCAGCACTCAGACTAGGCAATAAAAAGCATCACTAAGTCAGTCTTCTCCTCCAAGCCAAATGGAAAAAAAAATGTTGCCACATTGCTGCCGAGGATGATGCTAGCATCATCTCAATAAAACACACATGTTTCTCAATTACGAAATACAGTCCACAGCAAGGCTTAGCACAGATCTCATGGAGCTGCGCTCTGCATTGGTATAAGCTCAGTGCTGGTCAGGTCTCATATGAAGCCAATTGCTACACTCAGCACTGTCTCAATGCCTCCAAACCAAAACTCAAGTACTCAACTAATTAGCAGTATGCTAGTGCTTTTATACATCCCCTGCTACCAGCAGGATAAAAAATAAATAAGTTGTTAGCCTCTCCTAAAGGCTTCCAGACTATTTATTTATAGACTCATTTATAGGTGCCCTTCACAGAAGCATCTGACCTTTTCATAATGATTACTGAACCTCTCCCATAAAGTCTGTGCATAATGAGACAGTATTATAGTGCCCATTTTAAAGAGATGAGAACATGGACTGAAAGCGAGTAAATGAAATGATCTGGTTGCAGAAGCAATCTGTTTCACATATACTTGCCAAACAAAGATGCTATTGCTCAATCACATCTTCTTTAAAATAGGCCCAGACCGCACTGCTGATGGTGGAAGAACTTTGCAAGAGTGGTACAGCTACAGGTTGGCATTGTACCCAGAAACATCAGGAATAAAAAGATGCTCACAGTCAAACCATCCCACCGAACACCCGCAGCACCTTCTTGTTACTGTATCTCTTCACAGACCTATGAGTGACAAAACCACCATGGTTTGAGGCTGTCTTTCCTTCCAGTCTCCTAAGTTGCTATTGGCACATTTTTCAAGCTGGCCAAGGGCTTCTTCTGCCTGGAAATTAATGGAGCATCAGAACAAAGCCTCGTTTCAGCCCTTCGAACTACTCTCTTGAGCAGCCCCTGCTTCTACATACCTAGCAGAAGCCCAGAAGGATTACTCCTGCCATGTAGGCACCTGAGATTAGATCCCATGCATACCTTACCCCATCACCTGCAATAGTTACCTTTTATTTGCTGTCAGTGAGATGTATATTGTTGTACCATTACTTGTCTAGAAGTAACAACCATGAATTTGATTCCTTTCTGTGTTACCATGCTGGAAAGTTTCCAGATTGCCTTTCACAGGCAAAGATGCCATCTTGTCACCAAAGCAAATACAAAAACATATTGCTAGGGCTGCACCTGGGGGATGAATTGAACCCCTCTGTTGCTAGACAGCTACAGATTTGAAGCCTGCATCCCAGAGCACTGAGAATCACCCAGTGGCACCAAAGATGTGTGGAAACTCACTGAATTTCATTTACAGAAAAGAAAGAGGCACCAAAGATCAGATGCAAATCAAGCACTGCCACATCCTAACCTTCTGCTTTTTTGCTGCAGAAGCAGTTGATGTCTCTGCTGAAAATTTGCAAGAAAAGTAAGAAACATAGGGAACTGCCACCCCACTCCTGCCTAAACCCTTTCCAGGTAGAGATTTATGCCAGAGTACTTTTTGTGCAAATCCAGGGAAAAAAAAAAAAAAATCACACCTGAAAGCTACTCCACTGGTCAGGAACGGGAGAGCGGGCTCTGTGTCTCTTCTCTGAAGGTAAGTTGTTAGTGAATCCCTGGAAGCACCCTCAACTCTACTCTTGCCTGATGTCGAAGGGCTGCACTACTGAGGAACATATTATTTTCTCTTCAGCTGTACTATCAACAGCCTAATTTCCTAATATACAGGATCATAAAAAATTGGAGATGGGTAAATCTGGCCCACTTCTTTTCACACAGAAGCGTGTGTTATACCCCCTTCCAATTCACGTCTCAGAGTGCTATGTCTGAAGCACCCAGGGATTCAGCAGGAATGATGCTGCAGAGACTCACCCAAGCAGCGAAGAACAACCCCAGCAAAGCACATCAGACAGCTTATAGGCAAACTCTTTTTTTGAGAAGAATTTCATGACCCCATGGGAAGTTATTGCTCTGTCTCTGTCCAGAGTGTGCAAACCATTAATGGATATTTATCTTCCAAATGAAAGAACAAGAAGAATAAGTGTGCAGTGTAAGAATCTGAGAAAAGAATGACTTTTTAAGTGTGGTCAGTTGATCACAAGCAGTTGAATTAGCAGTTTTTAGAGGACATCCTCTAAAGACTGCCATGCTTTACCTAAAAAGGGCTTCTCATGAGTGCCCCAAATGGCAAACAAGGCAAACTCATGATGATGCTGACAAAAACAAGGGGAAGAGGAAAAGAGGAATGGGTGAATTCTGGAAGTGCCCAGTTTGTTTAGGTATCTGCAAAAAGCCAGGAGGCTGTTTTCAACCCAGTTCTTCCAATCAAGGCAAGTATCATTTAAATTCCAAGATAAATGCTATACTTAAAATTCCAAATTTCAGTGATTTGGGTCAAATAAGTTCTTTCAACACACTGGGTTTTTCTTTTCTTTCAACTATGACTACCAGAGTTTTTTAATTACTTTTTTTTCCTTTTCTTCCACCCATGAACTACAACAGAAAAAGTAGTATTCATGCCATTCTGTTTTACATTAAGGTTTTGTACTGAAGAACTGTTTAGGAGCTGGGATTTCTATCCCAAATAGTTAATGATTTGATTTTATATTGTAGTATTTTAATTGAAACAACCCCTAAGAGGATTGCTATACTAGTAACTCTAGACATCTTTACCATGTTAACTAAACAAAAATTTCAAGTAACAGCTTAAAAGCTACACAGAGGACACAGCCCTCACCTTACATTTCAGCAGGGCTTCAGTGAGGGAAATAGCACCGTCATATTGTGTTAGATTATATGGCTACTCCTCTAAAGCAGTGTAGTTCAGAGGTTACCATGCTATAAAGTATTTGTTTTTATTGCCTTCCTCTTTAGATACTTTGAAGAAAGATAAGGGTAAGAGAGGGACACATATAAAGCAATTTTATTGTCTGTGCACCCAATGGGTTACAGAAAGATTCAGTGCTTGCTTTCAGCTTTTTTATTATTTTTTTTTAAATAAGAAAAACCTTGTGAGAGACATGGAAGCTGTTATGATTATTTGTTCAATTGACATGATGGCTCTTAGGCTAGTTTCTAGTTTTAAACTATCATTTTGGCAAATAAAGGTTAGACTATTTCCAGACCAAGGTGGATGTGCTAAGCCCCTCGTAATGCCTGCAGACAGTGTGAAATGAAGGAACTAATGAAGGAAAAAAATATCTTTGAGATCTAGGTCTGGCCATGAGTGTACCCTTGCCAGCGACTTTCATGAATATTTTGCTGTTTTGTGCTGTTTGCTAGATACCTGCCCTTGACCAACTACAAATTCTGGAAAGTCTGCAATCGCAAGAGACCATGCTGCAACAAGCAATATTTTAACTAAAATCTCAAAAATATTTTTGGTGGGTCTTAAGAGCTATCTGTTTTGCAAAGAAAGACTTTACTGAACTTCTAAATCTCACTTTTTCAGCTTAAAGATTGGATGTTTTGCTCCAACTGAGAAAACAGCCTGCCTATGGAAAGCAGTGGGGAAGAGGGAGAAAAGCAAAGCAAACCCAACCTTTTTCTCCTTACAGGATTTCCAGTGAAAACCACTAAATAGCAATAGCTGCTCTCCTGAGCCGAATAGGTCCAGGTTAAATCTTTACTGAATGGAGCTGACCTGAGCCTCTGTGTAATAGCAGCACCGTGAGCAGCACATCTGCAGGCAGCCACCCATACAGTCAGCATTCACTACATGGTGCTAAATTCCCCTGTGACCATATCCTTACCTGCATGTCAGCCAGCATCACAGCAAGGTGCTGAGTTGCCTTTGCTCTGCACTTGAGAGATGGGCTCTGAACCCTGGTTCTTGCAGGTGCTGGGTGCAAGAGCTGGGGATGCCCGGGTTTAGCTTGAGAAATAGGGACTGGTGTTGCACAAAAACACAGACTCAAGACCTGCACAGTAAGACACACACCTCTTGTGTTAAATGCACAGGACTTAAAAGGGGTGAGAGAAGCCTGAATTGGGGTCCCACAGCACAGTATCAGACACATTGCTCCAATCCAGGCTTGATAACCTGCAGTACTAGTTACCCATGCTAAAAGGCTGGGTGGAAAGACTCCACCAAAGTGCTACTAAACCTATTCTGAAGTTTTAAGCAGCATTTAAGTGGTCAACAAGTTTTGTTCTAGACCCTGTATTTCACCCACACCAGAGGAGTACAGTATTTCTTGCTTCTATGAGTGTTTCTGTGTGATTGACTTTGGGTAGCAGGGAGCTGAAGTAATGCCAGACCTGTTTCATTCTGACATTTATTTGTGCAATGAAATCCAAGGATCTTTTCTCTCTCTCTCTCTTTCTCTTTTTTCCTATGTGCTTCACTCAGTACTCTCTCTGTGACATTAAAATCCATCATGCTGCTGGCCCCGTAGCACCCATTAGATTGTACGTGCCAACAGCGCTTGAGCTCATGATGGAGGAAAGACTGTGTAAAGAAAACAAACAAATATATGTGGCCTGAGGAAGTCAATTTTAATTTCTTCCTAAGCTTTCTTTGATTTAGGGCAAGATTCTGTTGCCGTTAATCATGCTGCAATACACTAACCTCCCTCTCGAGGAGGAGGCAAAGAATAAATGCAGTGCAGCCAGAGGCATTTTTCCTCCCATTCATTCCAGTACTGCACAAGATGCCTGAAGCAGCTTTTGGTAGTCTTAACTTGCCCAATGGAAAGAAACTTCCACAAAAAGTGCCATTCCCTCAATTAAAGAAAATTAGAGAAAGAATGAGAGAAGTGTTGTGTCCCCTCCCCTGAGTATTAACAAACACACAAAGCCTCCCAGCTCCAGGGTCAGGAATAGAAACTGTCCAGTCGTCTATCATGTCCTACACGAACTCCAGGATTTCTTTTTACTGTCCTCCCCCGGCCACATCCAGAAACTCCGGTCAAAGTGGAGTCCCTGTGGCAGATGCCTGTAACTTCAGAGCCCTCCCGCACTGCTGATAAGCAGCCAGTGAAACAAGCCTACCTCCTCCAGCAACAGGAAAGGTCACCTGGAGGACAATGCAGAAGAGCTTCCCCATTGCTACCTGCATACTGTCAGAGCCATAACAAACATCAGTCCCCACTGTCACAAGTCCTATTAACCTTCAGCGGTCACTCGGTATACTCACAAAATGCCATACAGGAAGGCAATCCATATAAGCAATGTTTGAGCATACAGTAGCAATCAAGCATTGCCAAGGCTATGTGCTCTCAAACGTAAAGCAGCACAGAGGCACGAAGAGCAGTACTGACATTTAGGGGCAGATATGCAATGATGGCTCACTTAAACTGCATGAGGCTAGCGGCTCCTCCACTAATTTTATCAGAGACCTTTTACATGCAGTTGATGTGTGTGCAATTTGTCCTGAACTTGATTCATAGCCAATGGTCCAAAATAATAGCAAACTGAAATAGCTGAGAGCAAGTGCTCGTTTTCATTGTCTATCTTGGATGTGAGCACCATTAGCATCCCCAGGTTCACCCTACCACAAATCCAATATGTGTGTGTCAAATGACACTGGGTAACTGTAGTTCTGCTCAGAGTTCAACTCCCTTATTTGCAGTCAGAGACAACTGCTCCTAATGGCACTTCATTCTCCACACTGTTTAGGCCTGAAGAAAAGTCAGGCCATGATCAGGGAAAAACGTGTTGTTGTTCTAATAAGAATAAAGATGCTCAGGCGTGGTCTTTAGTGGGCCCCCATCAAATGGAGTGTCTCTTCAGAATCCAGGCAAGTTTGCTGTCCACACAATTCACAGCGTTTGAATTAAGGCAGTGCCAGCAGCAAGAATAGTGACAAAATACAGAGGAAGAAAAGTCTTAGGAAGGAGTTAAATGGAGTGAGAAGGCTCAAAACAGATAAATGAGATTTACCTGGAATAACAAAGCAATGGGGAAAAAACAGAGAAGAGGGGAAAAAAAAAAAACAACCACACATAAAGTGAGCAGTGAAGGAGTTCACAGGAAAAAAAAAAGAAAGAAAAAGAGAAATGGAGGATCATTGGGAGACACTGAGAAAGTGGAGACACACATGGAAAGGAACAAAGGAGCAGAAAATTTGGAAAAAAAGTGAAAAGCAAGCCATATCTCCCTTCAAGCCATCTCCCTTCCAGAAACATTTCTAAGGTTTTGCATGCAGCTCTGCTGTTAACTTGGCCTTGCACATGGGCTGTTACTCTAAATGAAGCATGAAAAGTCACCAAAGTGAGACAGTTGCAACAAGGTAAGTGCGCAGCAGTTGGGGCTGGATTCATCTCACCTACATGGATAGCCTCTCCTCCTCTAGGCTTTCTCCACAGCGAATGGGGAAAAGGCATCTCCAAAGGAAACCCAGAGTGATCTGGAAAATCATTCTCAGATCTGAAAGCAGCAGAATTTAGCAGAACCATAAAAAAAAATCTCTCAGCTCTCTCTCTTTTTTTTTTTTTTTCAGCTAAACACTTACAAGAACACTGAAAATTACTAATATTACCACCAAATGATGCAACTGCAGATGAAGCAAAGCCTTTGCAGGACAGCCTTGTTGACATGAATTACAGAGATCATTCTGCAAATTCTCAGCACTTCGAAAGACCCATGCCCTTGGTCACATCCTTACATGTGCTGTTTTTTCTGACTAAGCGTACAACCTTGCCTTGAGTTTATTCCCTTTTGGCAGGTATCTTCTTTTCTCTGTGGGATCTTCCTAAAATATATAAAACCATTTCTGCTAGCACATGGTCAGGAACTGGCTGCTTTCAAAAGCATTGCTGGGCTTTGTCTCAGATGCAGCTGCTGGAGTTACACTCAAACACTTCCTGCGAAGTGTGATCCTACAACTTGACACAGACCGAGTGCTACTTCTCCCCAAAGCCAAGCACAGCATTCTCCAAGACACAGTCGAGTTGACTTTGGAAACAATCTCTATATTTTAACAGTGGCTACAGCACCCTAAGAAGCAGGACGAAATCAAGCATGGCTTGTAATATGCGTGACTCCTTATTTTGTGTCAAACTAGCCTGACATGTACTTGGCCTTTTGTTCCAAAGAGATTTTCTGAAAAGATAAGAGCTAAGGCAGACTCTTGAGTTTTTCAGGATGAATCTGATATTGTCTTGGTTGGTCTGAATACCATGTCCTGCAATCCCCATTGTGCTGGGAAGTAACCGATCCACAGGGACTCTAAGGAGCATGTCACATTTGTGCCTCTCCAATACCGGCTCCATCTCTAAAGTGACACTTCTGACTTGCTGGACCCATGACATGGAAATGGAGCACAGGTTTTAAAAAGCAAGATAATGAGGGTAGGTGTCTGTTCTTGGGGAATTTGGACACCTTCAATCATAGTGTCTTAAAATCTCCAGTTCAGGGCAAAAAGAACCTCTTTGCTCACGCCTGTTACCACTGTGAACAAGTCACAGCATGTTCAGGTTTCAGAGCACACAATATTGTGCAGGACCATGCAGCTGGATCTCTTTGCACCTTCCTGAGTTGAGCAGTGGAACTTCCAGATAGCAGAGCCTGATGTTGCCCTCCTTTTCTAGGGATCACTGATCTTATCCATCAAGGCAGACTTGCAAACACCCTCACCTTCCCAAGTAGCATTTGTTTATTTTCTTTGTCCCATTTGCAAAATGTTTTCTCTGGAAAAAGATGGAGGTATGATGGGGAGTACCTGAAAGGCAGGTTTTGAGCCCTTCTGTCCTATGGACTTGAACTATTAAGGAGAAAACCCAGTGCGAAGCTCTTCCTTCACTTCTGGTCTTTATAGGAGCACTCGTCCTTGTGCAATCTCTGTCATCTTTTGCTGAGCTTAAATATCGTCCTTTCTTGCTGGAGACATTAACAAGACTCTCTCCTGTACTTGGCTAGACAAAACTTGTGAGGACTGACATACTTGTCAGATTTGTTCAAATTTGGTCAGAGGAAGAATTACTGGGGAGGAAAAAAGACAGAAGAGGATTACTACATACATGCTGCTTCTTCTGGAAACCAAGCTAAAAGCATTATAGATAGGCTTAGAAAATACTTACACCCATTAATCTTCGATTCCCCTTCCTGATGCTATCAAAACTCAGAGCAGTGAACCATGTGTTTTCCATTTGATTTGCTGTGTTCTTGGTTCAATAGGTTAAAATCTAGGACACATCTTGAAAGACAACTGTTTTACTTGGGCAACCAGAATCTGGCTGCTTGATGATGCTCTTCCACACTACCTGTGAGCTTTCCTTTTTTCAATGGAAAGAAGCTGCAAGCTCCGAAGGGTCACAGATCAATGACACATCTGACTTGCGGAACAGCAGTTGTCACTACTGCAAAGCAACTTCCCCGCTCCCAGCTCCATAGGCATCTCATGTCATTAATAAGGTTAATGAGGATTTCCCTAAGTCAGGTTCAGAAAGTCAGGGAAGAGTTTAAGGTATTTTCAAACGCTAAGTGCTTCTCGCAACACGCTAGATTTCTGCATAAACAGTAACTGTGATCTTTGACATAACAGACTGGCTGAATAAATACAAGTATCCAGAGGCAGACAGGCAGGCTCAAGCTGCACAAGTCAAAAATACAGTGCCAGAAACCACTTCTGGATGCTGGAGCCCAGCCATCAGCTCCACTATGTCTGTAGAACAGCTCCAGCACACTTTGGCCTGTGCCAACAAGGCATTTCCCAAATTCTGCCATTATCACAGCCCAGGAACTACATCCAGCAGGCAGTTTCCGTGTGCACATGCAGCTCGAATGCTAAAGGAGTTTAACAGTATGGACAAGGTCAAGTCCTGCCAGCTGGCCTGGGACTCAAAATCCACTCTCTGCTACTGTTTAATTCACTCACATAGATGTAGCCCGCAGCTGATGGGAGCTCTGACAGAACTCACTCCCTCAGATACCATCCACCTTTTACTTCCTACAGCTTGAATCCTTTCCAGTTCTTTAAGGATCACAGTCCTATAACATTCTACCTCTCCAACACATAGATAAAACTACCCTAAAACAGAACTCTAACTGAAAGATTCACCTTGAGTTGGTAGGGGAAATCCTTTTCCAGGTCCTCCCTTTCCAAACAAGTTAGGGAACATTTTACAGAGATGATGCTGTTTTGTCTCCTGACATGCTCATCTAGATGCTTCCATGTTTATTTTAATCTGATTTGCACACACTGTGGAAATGTTGGCTGGTTTGTAGTTCCAAGGAGTAACTGCACAACCTCATATAGCCAGACACCACCGGCCAATCCTTTCAGAGGACATTAAGCAATCAGTAATCGCAACATATAAAACGTGAAATATTTTGGTATATTTAACCTCCATTTCACAAGTCATGCAGCTGCGTTTGAGGGGGTGACACGGATGAGAAAGAGCAAGTCAAGACCAAATTTCAGATTGGACTGCGTGTGACATCATTATATAAGTATGTGGACAGGACGCATTACTCCACTGTACTCATGCTATTCATTACTCTTCCTATGCATGCATGAGCAATTGCTAATTATACTTCAAGTATGTGGCAGTCTGTATGGCATATATGCGATCACTATCAGAAAAAAAAAATTAAACATTCAAGTAATAGAAAAATCAAGAAAATGATATATAAGCTGATTTTAACACATTTCCACAAGCTGTGTATATGATACACATTAAATGGCACCTGTTTGCTCCACTGGCAAACAGCACATTTTTATAGCTAGAAACAGGAATTAAGAAGAATGGCATGCATGATGAGGATGTTCCCACAAACCTCGCAAGTTCTTTATACAGCATTTCATTTAAAAACAAACAAGTCTATTTCAGAAGAAATTCTATGTTACTTCCCTAAATGAATGTCTGGCTTCATAGTTCACTTATAAATGCTTTCAGAATGTATTACTTCATAGTTATTGTATTGTCACAGGTGACGTATACTACTATTAGCTGCTTTTTATTTAATTATTTCTTCTGAAAATGAGTCATTCATATAGAAGTAGCATTACTGAAAATCTGCATTCCTGCATAGTTCCACCATTTTGGCTGACTTTGCTAATGTCTAAAAAGGTGTAAGTTTTCTTACTGTCAGGACACCTTTCTACAATGTTGCTTCACTGCAACCAGCAGTGGTGTGTGCCCCTTTGGCAAGAGCAATACTGTATCTCACCCTCTGATGTCTGACCACCCTTCTCACAGGAGCTTAATTACTTTTGTGCCTTATACTCATGTTACATTTGGTTAAAAGTGGTAAAAGAATTCAGAAGTTACATGTGAAAGGTAGAACCAAGAAAACAGGAGGAAGTATGAAGAAAAGCCAGCACAGTGTGTATGAGCTCACTTCTGTAAGAAACTAGCAAAAAAATATATATATATATTGATAGCAGCAGCCACTGCATACTTATCTCTCTCCTTAACTTCTAAATGAACTGTCAAAATGGTAGTGACTTATCTGGTTTCCCTAATTTTGGTAAAGATGGTGCAGGTGAACTTTCAGGCAAAAAGCCCTTCAATCTCCCAGCAGCTGATAGTTTGGTGCATAAGGTCCTTACCATGCCTGCAGGAGCCCTACACAACTCTTGGCTTCATCCAGGTCATTTTGCACATCCTAGCTACCAGATCTCTGACTTGCAGAGGCTTTCCAAATCACTGATCTTTAAGTACATCTATGGCATGAACTGGCTTGATTTTGCAAACACCACCTATAGCAACGCCACCTTTTAGCTGAAGAATCCATGCGGCCCCAACCACATGAGAAACAGCAGATGTTAGGAGATGTAAGGGAGGACTTTGCAGTGGTCTTAGCTCCAGCTGAGATCAAAGTGACAAAGTGTTGACATCCTGAACATTTTTAGAGACAGGAGATCACTTTGCAGCTAGCTTTATTGTTTTTCAAAACCGGGCTTATTTATCTTTGTGCTAACAGGAGGTGTGAAAATGAGGTATGTACTTATCCAATCTTAGTGAACCAGCTAGTCAGCCTGTACTCCATGCTAACTCAGAAAACTTGGCAGGCTGCAAATCTGCCTTACTGACATCTAATGCTCTTGTCCACTGTATTATAATGCTAGTTCAGCTATTGGAGCAAAAACCCATTTTCTGTGTCCTCAGAGGCTGAAGGGTTCTTGGATTTTGTCTTCCAAAGAAGGAAAATAGACATACAGACAAACTGCTGTTCAAGCTGCAGTGGATGCTGCACTTCAAAAAATTCTGCAAAACCAAAATCTGTAGAAATTGTATGGAGAAAATTACTTTTGTTGGGTCTGCAGTCTGAGCTATGGCATTATTTCAAGGCTGATAGACCACATGAGAGCTAGATGCTCCTGGACTGTTTTGGCATTAAAGATGTGGCCAAGATAAATAGCCAAACTCTACAGAAGAGCATTTTCTCAGCTTGCCCACAGTCTGGCAGCTGGGCCTCACTAAACCACAAAGAATAAAAAATTGGCTCATGCCACTTGCCCAATCCAAACTTCAAACAGTGGAACTATCCTATGCAATTAGGGAGATACACACTGCCAGGCAAAACCTGTGCTCTGTGTTCCTGTTGTGAAAAGAAAACCAGCATTGTGATTAGAGTATCTATAAAACGATATTAATTTGGGTGGGGGTGGGGGTGGGGGGTGTCTGTGTAATCAACTTAGCAAAGACAGGGAGGCCTAAGCACCAAGTTCCAGATTTTTTCAGAGATTCAGCACACAGCAGTTGCTGTTGGTCTTAATGAGGTGAGGAAGATGGGATTTCTCCAGTGCTGTCACAAGGGTAGGGATTGCGGAGGATTCCTGGAGCCAAGCAAAATTTCTCTATTTGAATATTTTTAGAGAAATTGCCCCCTCATTAACTCTCCCCCAAATACATGTTAGTCAGTGCTGCTGAATTCATTCAGATTCAAGATCCTAAGAAGTTAGAGAGCAAATTTCAAGATTTTGCAAAAGGAAATGCTGTTGGTTTTCTGTTTGTTTGAAATGATATTTTTTGTAAAATTAACTGCTCTGTGTACACTTTAAAATATGCAAGAAATCAAAACCCAAAGTAAACAACTAGACTCTTTTCCTTCATCCTGGGTTTTGGGGAAAACAAACTTTTTAAACTTGACCAAAAATTCAAACCTATGTACAAGCTGTGAACCACTTGGCTACTACTGTAATAGGGTAAGGGGTACACAGAAGAGACAGATGGTATAGTATGGGATTCTTTAACTGATTCTTAAGCTATACAGAGATCAAATAAAAATTAGGTCCAGAGAAGACAAATCCTGAAATCCAGCGGAAAAGGAAAAAAATCTTCATTTTGCTTACTGCCTGGAGCCTTTTCACTAACCACAGAAACATCTAGTCTAACAGCCCCTATTTCTCTATGTCTCATCCAGGCTATGACTGCCCAGCACAGCAACTCCACGCTGACAAACCCCAACAACCAGGGGACTGAAGCTTTCTTCAGCCTCCAAAATAAAAGACAGGGAGATGTGCTATTACTAGGCTCAGACCAGTGGTCCATCTAGGTAATCTTCAGACAGCACATGTGGACATAGATACTCATGCAATCGCTGTCTGGCTAATTCCAATCAGAACCTGATTCAACTACATCTGGTGCTGGCACAACACTCCATAAAGCTCTGGGTAGAAAGGGAAGTGCTTACAGAAACGAGGCACTGCCAAATCAGACGCCTCTTCATGTGCACTTTGCTTCATTTTAAAGCAATCCTAACGCTGACACCCCATTGCACCTCGGAACATCTACCCTGCAGGAAGGCTTGTGACAGAGCTAGTATGTCACCTTCTTGCTAATGAAGCAAAACCATCATCCAAAGTAATTTAAGCCAGTCTGGATGGCCAGGTTCATCAAGACAGCTGTGACTGTAAGATCCTAGCTGAAGCAATTGTGTTCAAAGTCTTTTTGCATATTTTGCAGATGGAGAGACAGGGATGACAGGCTGAGTTCAGAGCTTAGGGGAAACAAATTGCTCTCTAGAGCTCTTCTCTCTCTCCAAGGTTTAAGACAGAGGTTATGGTGTCTGATTAAAGCACCTCAACTAGGTCTGAGACTAAATGGAATATGCAATGGTCGCAGACTTGAGAAAGCTCAAGGATCTTTGTGTCTGTCAGCCTGAAGTGAGCCCTAGAGAGGAGCAGGTGCTTGCCTGGCCTGTGACAGTGCTAAGGCTGACCTGACCACTGCTGCAGCTGTGGTCTGCTTTTCTATACTTCTCCAGAGTCAGTCCCTATGCTCATGTAAGGAATCATAAGATTCATAACACCTCACAGATCAAGGGTTTTGCAGTCTCCAATAAGAAACAGAAGACAACATGCTGGATACTGCTACGTAGAGCTGAAGTTTCTCTCTGATTGATCAGGATATAAATGCTTTAGGTTTCTTTCTCCTCTTGCATGCTTCCTCCAAAGCCAGAGAGTAACTCCTCATCAGCACTGTTTGAGGTGGTGGGGATCAGCTCCCTTAGCTGCAGCTCTTCTGATTTTCTGTCTACTCCTGTATTTTTTCTAAAGGGCCAGGTAATTACTCAGGACTGAAAAATCTATGTCAAAGCAATCAGTAGTGTCACCTTGTTGACTTCAGAGAAATTGCAGCAGGAATTAATCCAACTCCACAATTCTTCTTTTCACTGTAGCAAATGGTAATAACCCATGCAATCCTGCCTGTAGGCAGCAGCAAGCAAGAGGCCACTCTAAGCACATCTGTGGGGCTTTATCACTCTGAAATGACATTTTTCTCCTCAAATCCTCCCCAACCTGGTGGATAATATCAGCAGTTGGTCTGAAGCAGCAAGACACTGAGACGCCCCTTGTCTTGGACAAGGGATGCAAGGGGAGAGCTGATAGGGTCACTGCTCATTCTCCTCCTTCCCTGTCCATAGGCTGAGATGGGCATCAAGGGTCGCTGCTGGAATTAGGATCAGCAGAGAAAATGCACAAACACAGAAGAAGTTCTATTATTGAACTTGTGGAAGTGCACATAGTCCGCCTTGCTGTCTAGACTGTGCATGGAGGAGTGGGGAGGGATTTTATCAGAGAGCTTTAAAACATGCGTAAACAGATCTTTAGCCTTGCTCTAAATGTTATTTCATTTTTACACTTTCTTTTCCCCAGAGCTCCTTATAATCCAGCCAAAACCAGTCCTCTGAAAGAAAGGGAAGGATGGAAAAGGAACTGTAGTGGAGGATGTTGGCTGCAGAACAAGCCACCAAACAACATGCAAAGAAAAAGATTTTCTCCTGGAGCAGGGGGGCTTGTTCATCATTTACCTCATGTGCTTACTCTTGGGCTATCATTATATTAGCAACATTTCCCAACTGAGCTGGAGCACCTGGTAACTATAGTAACCACATTTTCATATCTGCCCATAAATTCCCTTGGTTCTAATTAGGGAACTCATTTATAACAGTGATGACAATGTGGGAGAAGTAACAGCAGACTTGGCTCAGACAGTCACCTCTCTCTCCCTCATGTCACAGAAATGACCCGGATCAGAGTTGTTCTTACACCATAAGATGTTCCTTATGGCATAAAACCTACCTTACCTGCCATGCCGACTGCTTTGTATCCATCTGCTATGCTGTCCATCACACTTTCTAAAAAGCCTGTTCATCAGCTGTCCAGTTCAAGCAAAAGCCAGCCTCATCTCCTTGCCAGCAAGCTTCATACCAAACTGCATAAATGCATTTTTCTTGATAGAAGGAAGAATTCACACCTAGCCTACAACAAAAATCGCACACACAGCACTACCACAAATTTTACAAACAGGGGGTGGATGCTATTACAAGCAGAAAGGCTATGAAGTTCAACTTACAAATTTACCTATGCAATCTAGATAGCTATGAAGAGAGAATAAACCACGTCATCTAAAACAAATGACAGGGAAATGATGAAGAGGGAATGTGCAAGAAATCAAGACCAAGTAATAAACAATTGCAAAGTTCAATGGCTCAGTGTATTTCACTACAAATTATTTCCTTCTCTATGAAACAATAAAACTTGGTGAACAATTTGGTCTGCTGACATGATTTAAAAAGATGGATGGGCTGGTAGGTAGTTGAGAGTGTTTGCTTTATTGTTCACGGAGTCACTGTTCAGAAGTACATTTGTTTTGGAGTCTATGTGAATTATTGTCAAAAAATGACAAATCTCTTTCTCACTTTAGGCTACGCTGTGCAGGCCTTACATGAATTTCTTTTGCTAAAAGTAAAAAAGATGTCACGTCTGTGTATTGGCATAGACAAGACAGCAAAGCCCATCTCAGCAGAGATCAGGAGAGTAGGGCTGCTTTGGCTTCAGGTTTTTGGGGACTTGTTGCCATCGGAAAATTTTCTCTTGCTAGAAGAGCATGTCAATTAGTGTAACTTAAACATGACTGTCAACAAGAATATCTCATCTTGAACCTTTCTCCACTTTCCCTCCACATGCCCTGGAGGCTGAGGGAACTGGGCAAGCAAACATATTGGAGATTCTGCTGCTGCTGTTGACCATTTCCACTTTAGATTGTTAAATATTCCACCAGTTACCTGTTTGCCTTCCCAGAATAGCCAGCTCTTACGACAGGGAAAGAGGCAACAAGCCCATCACAGATTTCATGTAAACAGTGTTAGTTCAGGCTACCAAGACCTGATGGCAGACTTCAGCCAGGGTTACTGGGGCCAGATGACCCCCAGCAGGTAGAAAGGGTGCCAATCTGCTGATTTGTCAAGCCAGAAAATGAAACTGCATCTTACATTAGAAGGCTATCCACAATCCCACAACCAGCAACAGAATTCAAGGGCATGTTCAGGCTGACTTGGATCACAAAGAATGGAAGGTATTTCACTGAATTTTTGACATTGGGATCCACTGGCATAAGATGGGATGCTGTGGCCACACTTTCCCTTTCTCGCATACTCTGCTTTCAAACCAATCAAGAGGAACAGCACCTTGTTGGCCCGCTGAAGTGTCACCTGCCACCAGTGAAAGCCAAAGCATGTACCTCTCCCCCAACTCCCCAGTTGGTTTGCATTAAGGCTCAAAGCACTCTGGGGAAAGTTAGGTGAGACAGCCTCAGGCTGTGGTTGTAAAAAGCAGCATCTCCCAGGTCAGGAGGTGCAAGGTACTTTGCTATCCAACAAATGGGTACAGATTCACATAGAGACCTCAAGCTTTCCATGTTACACAGCAGGAAGACCTTTCACTGGATCTTCTATAGTCTTTAGACAATCCACAGCTAATGTGCACTGAGAAAGCCTCTCAGATCCAGCAGAGTCACAAGTTGCCATCTAGCCAACTACCTAATGATCTTTCATAATGTTTGGACAAGCATGGAAAATTTTCACATTGATTATTGCAGGAGCAGAAATATTCTTTGTAGGTAGGGTTTGTTCACTGCATGCTACTTTATTGCTTTATCAGTTCTTTACACCAGAGCAAACAGTGTTGTGATGAGAAAATGTAAACTTTAGTGAATTGCCAAAGAAAGATTCCAGTCACTTGCCAATTTAGTCATCAAGCACCATTTAGAAGCGTGGATGGAAAACATGTTGATGATCAAATTCTAATACAACCGTAAAAATTGATTTAAGATGCTGCCAAACATGGAGCACTGTAACATCCAATACCACATATATGTTATTTCATAAAATTAGAGAAAAGTAATTTCAGTCACTGCCAGGTTGGGTTAATTTTTGAAGCCTCCCTCAGTTCATGAGATGCTGTTTGGGACTTGGGAGGACAGTAGCCTGCTGCAAGTTGTGTCGCTTATTACTGTACCCTCATTGCTCTTATTGATTTAGGCTCTAGCCTGTTAAAAACAGACGGGCATGTGCAGTACGTATGATGCATAATGAGGCTCCAGTCTCTATGGGAGCCTCTAAAATTGCCCATAATACTTTGCCTACTGGCTCTCCCCATTTTCATTATGAGGGAACTCTCTCAAACTGTCAAAATCTTTCCAAATGTCCCCACAGTAACTACTGTAGCCTATAGTAGCTCTTGGCTGATTAAATATTATAACTGGAATGTGAAAATATAATCTTTTACTTGATTCTCCTAGTTAAGCAAAGCAAGTCTTTGACAGAAAAATAATTGCCCAGAAAAAAACAGAAAAAATGTTAATTAAAAAATAAGATTAAATAAACACTTTTTGCTTGCTCTCTCAAGCTAGTTTCATTGTAAAGACATCCGTTACCTGCTGTAACGTATGGCTTGTGAGACCCCCACGTAAGGTTAAACTTTTCTTGGTAGTTGCCTGGAAACGGTGCCAATGACAGTTTGTTCTCATTAAGGGCAAATAATGCAGAGAAACTGTTACAACTATGTCTGAACGTTTAAATCAATTCATTTTGGAGATGTTTTCTCTATCTCTCTAAAGATGCAAGTTCTGAGATTTTACCAGAAGTGCTGGCAGGAAATAAATCTAAACTTCTATGCATGAGTGCACACAGAAACTAATTTGAAATGACCACTGTTACTATTACTATTCTTTAGCCTAATTAGTGCTGAGCAGGAAACAATTGTCCCAGTTTTGGGGAGTTTTGGAGGTTTTAGTGCTTTTGTTTTTTTTTCCTGTTCTGCACCACATGAAACACAGTGCTTTTTAAAAAGGTCCCTTAAAAATAGGAGAAACACCTTTCAAAGCTGCTGCTTTGAAAATGAATGGGAAGAGCAATATTCCACCCAAGGATAGCTACCAGCCCAGGAATTGAGAAAGTCCTTCTTGGAAGGGGAAGCCCACAAGTCTAGTACTTGTTTTATGTTTCATTGAAACCGTACTGGGAACAAATGAGGGATGCCTGCGCTCACCTGGGAACGTGCTTTGGGACTTCAGGCTCACTGCTACCCAGGCAGGGCTGTCATGCCCCAGGCCTTACAACATGTACTTTTTCCCTGTAAGATTCACCTACTGAAGACATTAATACTCCAACATAGTTCAGACTTCTCTGAACCAAGCGTAAAACTGGCGTGCACAAATTTCATTGTTTTGGTCCTCTGTGGTGCCCACCATGTCTGCTTTAACTTTGCCCAGTGAACAAAGCCGTCACCCCAAGCCAGCTCCCTCTGCTTTCCATTGGGACTTTTCTTTACTACCAGAGGAAGCCGTGGTCAATCACAGACCAACCAAGGCACCTTCCTTACAGAGACTGATGACAGCACGAAGCACCACAGCTGCAATTAGAACAGTTTTAACTGATTCAAACTGCATGTCAATGAAAAAAAAAAAAAAAAACCACAATATATTTTGGATTATGAGGTCCTCTATTCTTTAGAGTATTCCAGCTATTTCCTTTTGGAGATGGGCAGCTGGAGAGATGGACATATTTGTGATACTTAAGTGCCACAGCTGGCAATCCTGCATGCTTCTTTAACATTTTTATGTGCGGCTTGCCTGTTATATCAGATTTGCCTTAGATTTGTATAATCAATTTTGAATTGATTTGAGGGAGGGGAGGACCTCAGTGCTACATGTATCAGATGTCTTACTATGACCAGAGTCAGGAAATGCCTGTTCCCATCAAGAGATTCACAGGCTTTCACCAGAAGGCATCACTATATTTTAGTACCTGTACTAAATTTAGCACTGTATTTAGCAAAGTCCATTCCATCACATGAAATTTTCTTCCTCTTTTTATGACAGAAACACAACAGATTAGGAGGAACAATTAAGTAAGAAGAAGAGGGGAAAAAGCAGATCTTTTTTTTTTAGCCTTCGCTTTTTTTGTTTTCTAAAATGGAAAACCACCACTAAAGATGACTAACAGCAGGGAATCATCTTCCTGGATCCTTCTCTCCATGACAATGGCAGGAGATGCATGAGGTTGCCATGAAGACAGGCTAGTCACCTGTATTTCTACAAAAAGGGAGAATTTATACATTTTATTTCCTCAAGTGAGACACACTACAGAGAACTTTACAAACACCTGGATCAGCCAGCCAGTCAGATACCACCAGACAACAATCAGATTTTATAAACAGCTGAAGAAGTTTGCCATCTGTCAATGCCAGAAATAAGGAATGAGTACAAACCCCAGCCCACTAAGGAAACTGAAGACAAAGGCTTGTGCCAGACCATGAAGGATGCATGCAAGATAGCCACTGGCAACAAAGCTATCCACAGAGGTTTGCTTCTCTTCTCCACACACTGCAAAATCAGTTTACTAGCAAACAAATGGAAACTGCTTAAAGAGCTAATACAAGATATTAGAATAGAATAGAACAGAGCAGAATAGAATAGTTCAGTTGGAAGGGACCTACAAATATTATCAAGTCCAACTGCCTGACCACTTCAGGGCTAACCAGCCCGGTAATTTTCCCTGTCTTCAGAAGCTTTACATTTTCAAAAAGCATAGGGCAGAAAGGGAAATATATGTATATTACAGATATAAACCACCACATACATAAACTGGCTCATGTTTATGGCCTCACGGGCTGCTGGAACAAACACTAGTTGGTATATACAAGCTCAGCTTGAGTTATTCATGGAAAACAACATTCACTGTAAATTTGCATCCTTTCTGTCATTGACCATTGGAGATCAGAATATATTTGCAAGCCCAATTCCATGCATGCTTGTCAGATAGCTACAAGGATGATTTTTCACACAATGTAGAGTTTCAGAAATTTTCGAAGCAGTCATTTGTACTCGCAATGTGTTAAATCTAACTTGCATATGTCTTACATGTCTGTGTCTCTTCTCTCCTACTGGAAGACTGAAACTGCCTAAACAGAGATATAGTCAGAAATGAATAAACAACATGTTCCCATGACATGTTATTGAGCGAGGTACTTATATTCTTCCTGTTACAGCAGTATGTCTTCTATTATAAATTCTAGCCTCATGCAAACACTCAGAACAAAGTCCCACTAAGATTTGAATCTGCATCATCTTGCACTGGCTCACTGCCAAAAGGAAAATTTTACTTGTGGCAAGTAAAAAAAAAAGAAAAGAAAAGAAAAAAAAAAAAAAACAGACCACGATGTAGGCAAAATGAACTGCAACTGAAGTGCAATGCATATATGTAAATGCCATTTTGCAATATTTGACCCCCTCCAGCAATAATACTCCAGTGCCTTGTGCAAAACAAACCAATAAACCTGCTCTGAGAAAAGAGTCACTTTTGACAATTTAAAAGGTGTTCTAGCTATAAATTAAAATTTTAAGATTGACTGAAAAAAGTTTGAAAAAGATGTCCATAATTCAATTAAATACATTTTGTGACCTGGTCTTAACTCTGGTTCCTTCTACCCAGGGACAAATGTGTCTGCAGCAGGGGGCTTAATATGGCCACCAAAGAGTGTTTTTAGCCCAGTGTATCACCACTTGTAATCTTTTTATTTACAAACATTAAAAGCAGACTTCTAAGTAGAATAACTAATGCACAGCACCTTCCTCGGATGCAAAGTCATAAAGCAGATGGATGGGCATATGTACAACCACAGATAACTGCTAGTGTAGCCATTAGCACTCAGCAATGTGACACCAGTTTGGGATGTTTTCTGGAAGAATTTATTTTTATAAATAAAATGCTGGCTTCCCGAAACTGATGTAATCCTGCTGCCATGCAATGTGTGCAAGACATTTAAAGGGACTCTGACCTTACAATCCCTTCACCCCTCTCTTTCTGAAATTCCTCTCATCATGAAAATATTATATTGACATGGAAATTCGCTTTATGACTCTGAACCTCAAAACCTGCTTTCCTTTCATTTCCAATTTTAACACAGGTGGACTGATTTATGATGGAGGCATTTAGGTTTTACTCAAGAAAATTTATACACTGGCCAGAATTAAGTTAAAATAGGCCAAAAGCAATTGAGAAAAGACTACAACACTAAAAGTCTTCTTCCAAAATAAGAGTGTCCATAGCAGCAGTGGCCATTAGCACGCGTCTGTGTAGGCATTTATTCAAGGTCCGTAACCATGACATCAGAATTTTCATATGTGTAAAGGCTATAAAATAAAGAGTAGGGTAAAGAAATCCTCCTATTTCCTTACAACATCCAGCATGGTTCAGGGCTTCAGTGAGAGCAAGTGAGTCTCTATCACATAACAAAAGACAGCTTGGTCCTGGAGTCCTTCTGCAACTCAAGGGGGCAGATCAGTGAAGTGGTGCTGCAAGAAAACAAACAATTTGATTGGCAGCTGGTTTCTGTTTTTAGGTGATATTGACGAGGTCTTCCCCAAGGGGTTACTTATAATAAAGCAGCTAGGTTAAGACTGTCAATGCATTACCAAACTTCAAAAGAATTTTCCTTGCCTTTTGCATATAAAGTCTTCTCTTTAGCATGCCAGTTATATCATCCCATGCTGTTCACATATGCACACACACATTCATAAAGACTAAGAGCTCTGTTCCAGTCTACCATGTAAACACTTGCAGCCTGACTGTTCCTGAAAAAAAAAAAGAACAAAAAAAGGTTATGGTAAAATAAATTATTGTTCATAAATATTTTTGGATTTTTCAACATTTACCTAGCACTATAAATAAACAAAAAGGTTTTCCACCACAAAATCAGTCCATTTGCAAAATTTATAATACAGTCTTAATTTATTTTTTCCATCCTTTGCTTTTTTAACAGATTGTTTACTTCTCCCAAATGAAGCCAAAATATAGCTATGGGGGGAAAATGAAGCACACAAGGAAGACTCTTTCAGTCATTACATTGGCAACTCTCCCTGTGTTTTCATCTGTGAACTTTCTAAGGTAATGGCCAATCTCAAACCATGTGCTAAAGTAATAATTTCACGATAAAACTAATCTTTCCAATAAATAGCTCTCCGAAACACTCTATTTTTCATTTTCAAAGAGCCAGAAGGATTATACTAGTGATTTGGATATCTATTTCTCTAAAATTGCCCTCCAAGTCTTCCTTATTCTAATGTAATGCTCAGAATCCTCAGCAAATAGGAATTGCATCTAGAAGAGGAAAAAAAGAAAGAGCAAAAACAAACGCAACCTTAGAAAATCACCAATGTAAGTAGTTTCATTCCTTGTACTAAAAACCATTTGAAAACTAATCTACTGCATATTCTTTCCTTTCAGAAAAATGTAAATTGATCTTTCAGTTTGAATACCTGTCAAAGCACAACCACTATAACGTTGATAAGAAATTGTGCTCATCAGTTGATAACTTCTGATACACTGCAATCTTACATGTAGCTCCACAAGGTTGCACCAGTTCGCACCCAAACCAGACTGGAGGATGTTCTCCCTTAGAGAATTTGGCAACAGTAAGTGGTGAGTGTATTTCTCCCACCAGCACCTCCCAAAGTGGTATGAGAACACATCACAGATAAAGGCAACTAAAGAATTATGTTGAAATGAAGATGTGGCATATTTTTCTTGTAGGTTTTTGCAGCATAAGGCAATTGCCTCTATTTAATGTGTACGCCTACACATCCCACACTGCAATTCATAGTACATCATCTAGTACATCATCTGATAAGCCTTTTCTCTGAGTACTTCCAGCTTCCTCTGAAGTCAAAGGTTGCTCACAATTGAGAATAAGAACAGAAACAATAAGCATCTCTCCATACTCCAGAGGTACATGACTCCATGAAGTCTGAGCAAATCAGTACATACACCTTTAAGAATCACAAAAACTTAACAGATTTCTCTTTTTTTTATGTGCTTACTTTATTAAATCAAGTTATGATTGTTCCCAAAACAGAGCTGGTTCATTAGTCTTCACAAACTGTTGTCATGCCCTTTCCATACAGTGAGTGGGGGGTGGTATTACCAGCTGCCAGGAACCCAAGAATGGGTAAATCTGCGAAGAAAGAGGTAGAAAAGTGGCACCCAGAGTTACTGGGACATTCTGGACCAGCTTACAATAGTGCTGCTACACTAAAGTGTACTGTTAATACTGAAATATTAAATACCTGCTCTAGCAAAACTGGCCGACTTCGTGCCCTTGGAAGATCATATTCAGATTTCTTTCACAGCCTTAGAATATTATTTTTCAGTTCAGTCACTGTCTCTAAATATAAATATGCCTCAGCAGGAGCCAAGGACTGCAACCTTTGCTCATGGACTCAGTTCTGGAAGTGCTGTATTTGCCCAAACTGGCCGACTACCTCCAAACTATTCCTGACTTTCCTGCTGCTTCCTTTCTAGGATATGAACTACTCCATACATTGCCCAAGTCTCACTTTTAGTTTCTGCCTGAGGCCAGTGGATTGACTCAGAGTCCTCCAGCTGAGCCACCTTTCAATCCCTCTTTGTGCTTTTGGAGAAACTGCTGCTTCCTCCAGAAAACCTCCAGTCACAGCAACTAATTACTTCCTTTTGGCTGAGAAATGTGCATCCTTGAAAGGTAGAAGCCATAGGTCAAATGACAGCACTGTAATAAATCTTCATATCCTTCAGAATACCTTGAAGGTGATCAGTAAGTCACACTAAAGCAACTCCATGGGCAGATCTTCACTGGAAAATTAATTTAAATTTTAACTCCAGAGTTACTGCTAACTTGATTCCCATATACAAGCATCTTGATTGAATATAGCAAGGTGCTTGTAAATCTTGTGACTGGTGCAAAAAGAGGTAAGAGATTTATCTTCAGTGAGCAGAACTCATTCCCAGCTAACATACCCCTCCTTGGATTCCTGGAAGCTGGTAGCATCCCACCCCCCACCCCTTTCACTAATCCCAAAGAGTAAAATGCATGCAGACACCAGCAGTTAACTTTCTGGTGGAGGTTAAAGAAGTTTTGGAGAAACATGAACATGGATATTGCTGTCTTGTTCCTGACAGCAATTAAATGTAAATATCTCCACATTTTTAATAGCAAAAAGGAGAGCTGGAAAGCTAAGCTAAGTTTTCGTTGTTTGTACAAGGCACATGAAATACTTATAGGAAACGTATAAATAAAGGCAAATCTTCGCAACACAGCAATTAGTCTAAAGAGGCAGTCAAAGAAAATTCACAGTTTCTCAAATAATCAGCAAGTAAACGTCAATAACATCAATCTAAGTGATAATCTCAATGAATTAGATGGCATTTATTCTTTAGAGAACAACTCTGAAATCAGCATTGCATTGAAGGGAGTCTGTCACCTTTGCTGTTTGGCAGAGAAAGGGGATAGTAGGTTTTCATTTGGGTAAGCAAAATATCTCACATCTGTTTGGCTATGCTCAGCACAGTGCAGATACAAGGCTTTTTAATGCAAATGTTAAAGAAAATGCCAGAAATGGCTGCCATTCAGTTGTTAGACTATATGTCAAAAGGTTTTATTTGCAGATTTACTTAAGAAATCTGTTCCAGGTTGTGGATAATGCCCATTTCAATGATATTGGCCACTATGGGGGATTGGGGGATGGGAAGAGTAGCTCCAAGAAGTCACAGAAACATTGGTTATCTGCTGCCCTTTTTGCTTGTTTCTATACTTAAGGTTTGGCACTCAGCCTACCATATCATTTTGTGTCTTCACTCCAAAAAGCAACCTCCCCCAAAATTTAAACATGAAGACTATTGTACAGAAGATACCTAACAATGGCAAAATTGGCTTTGATTGTAATGGCACTGGGAATTCACTCTGTGAGCAGCACATTTCCCGTGACTTCACCTGGCTTGAAGTAAGATGTCTTGAGCAACAAGTGTGGGGTCCTTCCAGGAGCAATGGGAAAGGACAGCATCTCCAAAGTGGGAGTCAACTTATTTAATGAGTGTCCAGACCTCTCTGCTATCTACTTGAGACTGCCTACAGGTCTAGTTAGACTTATAGCCTAATACAGCAAGGTAAGAAAAGTCCCCAAAAAATCCCTTTCCAGATTTGATACCTTGTTTCTGGTTTGCATAATATTCGCCACTCCTGTTTCTCACAACTGCGTATATTCTTCATAAGAATTCACTAGTCATGAAAAATGACTTTTAGCCTATGAACTATCTCTAAATGCTTCATCTCAATTATTTGTTATTTGTGTAGCGCAATTGGTCTGCTTAATTACTTGCTTCCGTCTTCTTGTGCCCTCAACAGACGGCTGAATACACTTAAAGCAAGAGCATAACTGAGTTAAAAAATAACAAACTTTTTAGCTGAAAAAAGGCTGATAGCACACTTTTCAGCATTTTCACAAATCACCACTATTCGAATACTTGTGAGAAATGAGTAGGTTACATACTTACATGGTAGAGCTTTGCATGTGCTCATCACATTCATGAAAGCAGATGCTGTGCATACAAATCCCTTCTAGTTAGCCAGGTTTATGCCCATTAATTTCTGAGCAGAAAGAAATGCCCAGCTATGGGCAGGAAGAATATGGAGAGTTTTGGAGTGCAGGACCATGGGTGGCATCTCTCAGAGAGGACTAGAAAAGTGTACAAAGCTACAGATGGTATTTTTAACCTTGGGATGATAGAAGGAATGAAGGAGCAGTCTGTAGCCCTGAAGATTCATCTTTCCGCTCTTAAAAAAAAAAACAAAAGAGAACAAAACAAAAAAACCTTGCAGGTGTTGCTCAGCCCTGAGCAGATGCTGCAGCTCCCGCTATTCCTCATGCATGACCACCTCTGCAAACACAGCCCTGTGTTACCACACACTCTACAGAGCAGCAGAGCCTCTTGAAAGGCACCAAATTATTCATTTCTGACAAAACTACCCAATTTTTCCATCTCTTCCTATGCAACTTTCCTCGAGTGGTACTTAAATGAAAGTTACCTGAAAGTAAAACCCCCTCCTTTTTTCTCAGAGAAGATGGGAGAGCTTCATAGCAAAGAAGGCTTTTTCCTTTTCTAGAAATCACAAAAACCTCCTGAAAAGTAACCACAGCTTTGCCTCAATAGACTGACAGAAATCCCACTGTCCAGGACAAGTAAACAAGTAAGTTTTGCTCTGTCTTAGAGCAACAAAACCACAAATGCCTCAAAAGGCAGTAGACAAAACCAGAGCCATAAATATCAGCACTATTGCAGTGGAATGCACTTGCATGGACAAGATCCCACTGCCAATGCAAAGCAGTTTTGGAAACTCAACCTTCAATTTTCATTTAAGTAATGTCCTGCCTGAAGCCAGTGCCAAGTTTCACTGTTCAGCCAGTTATTTCACAAGGGTTGTGTTCAGCTGGTTGGAATTCCTCCCACTGCTCCTGCATTTCTGCACTGGCTCCTAGTCCTCATTTACTCACTCGGATAAAGGAAGCAAAGCTGGTGTCACTTGCTGCCATGCTGATGGCTTTTGCTCAGCACCACCCAGCCAGGCACGCTGTGCTTAATAATCTGTGTAGAGTTTTGGTGTTTGGGGCAAAAGTCTGGCTTTCAGTTTGGTTTTGTTTAGGTTTCCTTTGGCCCCCTCAGGTGTCTGCTGACTTTTCTAAATGCATACAATAAAATTAAGAATTCCTTTAAGGAACTCTCCTCCCTTTTTTTTTTTTCCTCCTCTTTTGTCGATCACAATGAAGCTAAGGTTGTCTCTAAGCGTCTCTCTGCTTTCAAACACAGTTTCACACTTTCTGTCTCAATTCCGTTACATGCTTGTCAATCCCATTTGCTCCTCAGCGTGGATAAGACCAGACTGGCTCTGCTTAGAAACAACAGGCTTTTCTGAGAGTTATAGTATTTCCTGAATATTGTTCGGATTTCCTGCAGAGTGAATTGACTGCAGAAGGCCCACAGCTATTTTTAAATCCTCTTTTTTTTTTTTTCCTCTCATCTGCCCCAGATTAAAACTCAAAGGAATTTAGAATAGATGCTCCCAACTCATCACAGTCTCTCATACAGTAATAACTAAGGTCGTCAACATCAGAAGCTTGAAACGCTCCACATTCCATGGTGCAAGTTTAACTTCAATTTTGCTTTTTGGGAATTTTAAAAAATATTAACTGTTTGTAGATGTAAAATTTCTCAGTTGCAGAGCCTGAAACACTCTGATGGGAACAGAGCTCCCAAAATATGTGGTCTCCTGTAAGACACCAAGTGCTTTGAGAGTGGGGTTTATCAAACAGATCACTAGGAAAGGACTATAGGATGTCTGGTTACCCTAAGTTTTTGAGAGCATTGGTCCAAAAAAATGACTGGTTGATATAGTTAACATCTCTTTCAGTGATGAAAAGGCATCACTTCTGTGCCTTGACAGGCTCTGAGTCACACCCAGAAACATATCTCTGAAAAATGCGAAAGTGCAAAAAAACACCCCAACATGAAAATTACACCAAGTGTGCACAAGACAATATGTGTGTGCATGGGTATGTGTATGTGTGCACACAAGAGAATGGGTCTGTGACATGACTGTATGTGTGTGACAGCACAGGAGGGTGCATGGGAGGTGACAGTGCAGCACAGTGAGTGAACATAGCTGTTGTTCTCACCAAGCAAGATGCACTGAAGGGGTGAAGGAATGGAAGGAAGCATCCTTGCAGACCTAGAAACAGATTTGTCCACAGCTTTCCTATGTGTAAGTACTCAAACAACATGGTGCCAGCATTCTCCTGTGCTAATGTGTTTGTTCTGCAGGATCTTGGAGAGCCAGAGGGCTTTGACACAATCAGGTAAAAGTGTTAATGTACCAGCTCAGGAGAAAGGTGTCCTACAGTTTAAGGCTGCTTTAATCTACTAGAGGTGAGGTGCAGATATTGTAATGGCTTACATATCATTAGATAACAGCTGACAGCCGCTTATTGTCATCACTAGAGAGCAGGCTGAACACATGAACTCCACAGGGAGCAACAGAGAAGGAAACACTGGGACTTCGCACTGGTACCTGCGGGAAAGATGAGAAAGAAGAGACTGTGGCAAGTCAAACTCCACAGGTTAGTACCTGAAATCAGATGCCATGCAGACCAACTACCTCCACAGTGGGGATGCATCTGGAGCATGTAGCAACAAGAAGCAATGCCTCTTAACTGAAGGAGGCCACAGGAAGAGTGAGGCATGAAAAGCCTGGTACCCGGCCTAGCTGAATGGGAAGACCAAGCCAGCACAGGGCACAGACTGGGGCACAGCTTATCAATGGGACAAGCTGCCAAGGAGAATGCAGTGCTTGAAGGTTTTTTTTGTTTGTTTTTTTATTCTGGAGCTTTACTCTGCCTGCTCTTGGCTCTGGGTCATGGTAACAGCTGAAGGAGCCCAAACTCATGTACCATACTGGTGAGAGCTCAACACAGCTCCAGAGGAGAAGGGACTGGGCAGACCACACGGAGAGAGGAAGAACCTGGTGGAAACAGTGTGCTTGGATTTTATCCAAGTGCAGCCAGGGATGATGCTGCAAGAATTTCTCTAAGCAACATGATCTATAAAATCTAGTTTTATGCAACTGAAACTGTTTGGGTCAAAGAGGGAAGGTACTTATGGCCAAAAACCAGCATGGAAAGGGAGAGGGGAAAAAAAAGTACGAATTCTACACATGAAATATCTTCCTTCCCTGCTTTATATAAAAGGTCTTCAACTTCTCATTTTGGAGCAAAATTTCTTTTTAAAATTGAAATAATTACAAAACAAAAACATTAAAAAATAGAACAGATTAAATGAAATGTTTAGGTCAATATGAAATGATTTTTCTTTTTTCTTTTTCCCACCTCCATTCTCCTAAAAGAAAACAAAAACATGTTGTCTGGGACAACCATTTTGATTGCTGAACCAAAATCCCATTTTCCCAACAGCTCTTCACTGCCTCTGCCAGTCCATTACTGTTTCCTAAGGCCAGGTATTTTAAGAGCTAACAATCCAGCCAGTGTTGAGTTAGAGGCACCAGAGTGAAGGTCTTAGACAATACTTGCTCTCATTCATCCTTACAATAAGGATAGTTAACTAGAGTCTGGCCATACAAATAGCAAGGGTTTCTTCAATTTCTCTACTCACATCACTTTTTTACACTGCTAGTAGCATAAATGATGAAAGTCAGGTCTTTCTCTTCCCAGGGTGGAGCCTTTTTTGATTCCAGGTTGAGCACTTTCAGGGACAACTCCAGAGGCAGGGAGAAATGCCCTGAAATAACACCTGGGGGAGTCCTTTGGGAACATCAGGGTGCTGGCTCATTTTACAGATAATCCATATTTTACCCAAGCATGAAAGGAAGAGCTGTATGCCACATACGTTGCTTGTTGCAAACCACTCACCCATTTTGTTACAGAGCAGTGTGTGTTCAGGCATTGCAGGAGCTCTTGTGATTGGCCTCGAACTCGATGCCTGGACAATTCTTAGCAGAACATGACAAAGCTCCTCTGGCTCTACCTCATGTGGATGTCACTCAAGTAGGAGTACTTTTCTAGCAGTTTAGTGCCCGAACACCACTGCCTGCTTACCTTAAATCTCCAATATATTTAATTTTTAGCTACAAACTGTGATACGTGCAGTCTACCCACAGTGTGAACTCTGGCTTCCCATCTTTGGACTAGGCTTTCCTCCATGACCTTGGGCAAATTACTCAATCTCTCCATAGTTTATTTTTGTACATGTGAAGCAGGAAGAAATTTTACTTCAGTCCCTCTCTGTTTTGCCTCATCATTAGCAGATGTTTGAGGGCAGGAACTATCCCTTAGACATTTATGCCTCACCTCATGTAGACCTAAGTCATAAACACAAGCACCTGGGTCTACTTTTTTTTTTAAAAGGGTACACTTCTCCTGAATGCTATCACATACATCAGGCTTTCTTCAAGGTCAAAATTCTGTTTGATGTCTTTGTTGTGAGCAAACAAAGGTAAATCGGAAAAAGCAAACGTGCCCTAAATGAGAAACTGCTGAGCCTTCTGTATAAATGTTTCCATTTACTCCCCGAGTTGGCTATGGATTTCCTTTATTTAATCTTTTATAGCTATATAAACAAAAAGATGAATCCAACTGCCTCACATTTCTAAATGAAAAAGAGAAAGCCAGAATATAGTAGGCATCACAGTATCCAGTCAATGTCAATTTCAGGAGTCTGAATCTTACATGAAGCCTGTAAATTATGAAACATATGAATGAAATGACAATACAGGGTTGGTTTTGTTTTGTTTTTTTTTTCTGTTGTTGTCCCCCTCCCCAGTGAGAGCCATAATATTAAGATCTCAAGCTCCTTTCTGCTAAGAGCTAACACAGAGGAAAACAAATGGTCCAGTTGAACTAGAAAGGCATGACAAATGGTGATGGAAATGAAAAATTATTACTGTTTTACACAACAGGGGCAAAGGCTATGAAACTATCTAATGTACCCAAGGCTAGAGAAGTAGCCTGTGCCAGAGCTAGGACTTGAACTCAGCCCTTCAATATCATCATACAGGTATTTGGCTCTTCTTTCTGAAGTAGACTGTATGCTTTGTAACACTGAACTTCTCTATCATGATAAAATTGGGGAGGGGAGGAGAATCCAACAAAAAAAAAAATACAAACTAAATATCAGGCTGAAATGCATGTGCTTCCAGTGAATTCTTGAACACAGACTATTCTTTCTGATACCTGAATAAAAAAAAACTAATGAGCATGGGAAAAGGTAAAGGGGTTCTGAGCAAGGTATAATTACAGTACCTCATATAGAAGTCAAGGAGAAAAGGCACAGCTGGCAGAGAAAAGGAGGTTGCTTCTTCTTTGCTCAACAAGAGATCAGACAAGTTACTGGTGTAGCCCTTTTCCTGCACTTTTTTCCCCTCCCTCTAACAGGAATGCTGAGGTCACCCTGCAATCAGTAAGTATTGCCCTTGAATGCAATAGTCCCCTCTTGTCCCTGTTCTAGGGCTGCCCAACAGTGGCTGGTGGCCCTATAGCAGTTCCCTGGTGCTACCTGCTCTCCCTGAGGAGCCACAGCTTACTTGAAAGTGTCTCACTATGCAGCACATTAAAATTGACCTGAACAATGGCCTACAATAGCAGGAAAATAGCATTTGTGGCCCTTTTTCCTATTATAAGATATATAAAGAAGATACTCAAAAGAACAGGGGCTGGTGTAACGCAGCACAGCTCCACTAAAAATCAGTGAAATGAAGCCAAACGGAGTTGACTGAGAATCCAGCCCACTTCCACTGACTTTTTTTTTTGTTTTGTTTTGTTAATTTGCTTGTAAAACAGCTGCAACAAAAGTAAAATATAACCTGAATACAGGTCAGCTACTAAGCTAATACAGACTTCCCATAAATGGCTGGAAGGCTTTACAGACATAATCCACGTACAGCAGAATTCGGTATTGCCATGGAAACAATTACATTCAAAGAACAAAATGCAATTGATATCAAGCCATTCAGAAGGCATTTAAAACTTGTTACGCACTTAAAGTACAAGGAAATTAGTTTGCTAATTAACACACTGTTCCCAACCATTGTGATTTCTTTCTTTAATGGTGAGAGTAGTATTTGCTGCCTTGCTTTCTTTCCTAATGCTCCCTCCAACAAACACACTTAGTTTAAATACAATATTTCAGCATTTGTTTCAAGCCATGTAATAAAAGCTCAAACTGCAACTAGTCTTTATCCCTTCTTTTTCAGCCAATGCCTCCAATAGATCCTTTTTAATCTCCTCTAATGTCTCTAATGTAATGAATCTCATATATAATGACATTATAATGGTTAGAAAGTGCTTAGGCAAGCCTTCCAAAAAGAAATAGACTTCAGACTCTTTAAACAAAAAGCCAAAACAACAACAACCCCCCCAATAAAAACACCTTTTAATTAACTGCAGTGCTCAGAGCACTGTTTAATTATGAATTACGATTTCTAACATCCCAGCCCTAGTTTTGCATGAGGTCAGTCACCATTTTCCCCAAGTTTGCAGCAGAAAAGATGTCTAATGACCCGAAATGACACCTAGCATTTAGAAGTGTAATGCTCGTAGCGTGTCAATAGAAATAAAATCTCTTCTTTATGACAATTTTAGTGTAATTATCTAGAAGCAACAGGATACTAGAAGAGATTAACCATGCCCAGGCTCCAGGGCCTCCAAGAGAAGAGACTTCCGGATATTATACTTGGAAAAATCCTTTATAGCCAGTAAAAATATTTCAGGCAGTATAAATTTGGTAACATCTGTAGCTCTCAAAATCTTGATTCATTCCACTTTCCTGCAGGCATTTAATCAAGATGCCTAAAAAGGATGTGCAGTTCTAGCCACTGGACAGAGACAAAACCCCAGGGAGCAATTCAGATCTCAGCTGGGCTCATTTCCTCTCTGGAGTTTCTTCTATTATATTCTGTGTTATGTGGGGTAAATCCAACTCTAAATACCACATTATAATATTGTCTCCCCTTTGTTTTGTAAGAAACTGAGGCACTGGAAGATGCCGTGACCTGACTTGTTATTCAGCAAAGCAAAAAAAGCATACATTCCAAAATATCTCATTCTAATGCCTTCTGCAGGAATAAGATCTGCTATTGCTCATTCACAGGCATGAATACTGATTTTGGCACCAGCCAAAATGAAATGACTTTTATTTCTGCTTTTTCAGACTGCCATATCCCATCCTGGGTAGAACAGTCTGCAGCAGCTTTTTCATCTCTGTGCAAAGCAACCACATGTTTTTTCTTTCTTTCTACTCTCAGTGCCGCTGTCTAGGCGTAAAACATTTCCAAGCTCCTCTTATTCATTCACCAGTGAGCTTGAGACAGCTGCATTAGCAGCACTGCCAATAAACAGCATAGTTAGCCAGAGCAGCACATGTCAATCCTAAATGTTTTAGACCGTCTCGAAGGATAACACATCTAGCTAAAATGGTGTTCCAATCCCCATCTTCAGGGAAAGAAAACATAGTCCAGTGTTGCCATGCATAGCCAAACACATCCACGGCTGCTTCCAGGTGTGCTACTGGCCCCAAAGTGTGGCTGAAGTTGAACAAAACTCTCAGGTTCACAGAAGCCCTTTTTGCATGAAGGCAACTGAAGCACATGTTCCTAGTTAAACCTATGCCTAAGAGTTTTACTGGACTAAGGTTTTAGTGCTTAGAGAACTAAACTAGTTTTCAGCAGTTACCAAACCAATTTGGGCTTGTAACTTCTAGAAAATGAGCCAAGATATAAAAACACAAACCACCAACTCCCCAAAAAACAACAACAACAAAAATCAACTTTGTGCACCGAGTGACACTTCTATGTCACTTCTAAGGCCACAACCATCAAGAGGATTTTCAGGTTTATATTGAAAAACAGAAAAGTAAACTAAGTGCCTGACCTGCACAAGATCCCCCTCTGAGCAGGAACTCTTCGCAGAATCAGGACTCAAGGCAGAAGAAATTCACCTACTCAGTCTTAAAATTGTAAACCTTTGAATATGAAATGGAAGTACAAGCAATCCTGCTATGGCTAATCATGAGATTAAAGGTTGGAAGCTCAGCACTGTATACGTGATTCTGCCTTGATGAGCCAGAAAAAGTGCATTGGAAATAGTTTAATAATACTTTTCCTTTTAGGCTGGTCAGACTGCAGGAAAAGATTAGGATGATCTCTGCATGTAATTTTCACAGAACACTGGAAAACAAATAAACCCTAACAAAACCCTCGCTACCTGATTAATTTTCAACCATTCCATATTACAGGAAATGAAACTGATCTCAAAAAAGTAACTGGCTGGCCACACATGTTTACAAACCACAGCCTAGTGGACAATTCTTGACTGTGCCTTGGCCATACTGGGTGGTGACAAAATTACTCCTGGCCCCAAGGTCCTGAGAAAGCATTATTTCCCACATCGGCCCAAACTGTAATTTTCCATCCATCATATCTATCCAAACACCAAAACCCCCGCCCCCAACCCCC